>CM073580.1:108035611-108635611 GCA_037074715.1 Magnolia kwangsiensis | reverse complement strand
TATCATGATATATATATATATATATATATATATATATATATATATATATATATATATATATATATATATATATATATATATATATAAGTTACATTACGCCAAAACAGCGAAAAAAGGACGGTCCAAAATCGTCTCAAATGACCAAAAAGGACGGTCATGGACTGTCGCATGGGCCATCAAATTTTGACGTGTCGTATTACTTAAAGGACAGTTTTGAACCGTCATTCTTATTGATGGAAAAAAGGACGGTCATTGACCGTCCTTAAAAAGGACTGTCATGGATCGTCTCTTATGAGCCTTCAAAGAACAGCCATGGACCGTCCTTAAAAAGGACTGTCATGGACCGTCTCTTATGAGCCTTCAAAAGACGGTCATGGACCGTCCTTAAAAAGGACTGTCATGGACCGTCCCTTATGAGCCTTCAAAGGACGGCCATGGACCGTCCTTAAAAAGGATTGTCATCGACCGTCCCTTATGAGCCTTCAAAGGACGGCCAAAGACCGTCCTTAAAAAGGACTGTCATAAACCATATCTTATGAGCCTTTAAAGGACGGCCACGGACCGTCCTTTTAAAGGACGATCATGGACCGTCTCTTCTTACCCTTAAGGAAAAATTTGACCTGATATACACCTGTTATACAATATTAACATTCACATTCACACCTGATATACACCTGTTATACAATATTCACATTCACATTCACACCTGATATACACCTGTTATACAATATTCACATTCACATTCATACACATGTTATACAATATTTCATCATATTCTTCCTGATATACACCTGTTATACAATATTCACATTCACATTCACATTCACCTGTTATACAATATTCACATTCACATTCACCTGTTATACAATATTCACATTCACACCTGTTATACAATATTTCATCGTATTCTTCCTGATGTACACCTGTTATACAATATTCACATTTGCATTCACATTCACCTGTTATACAATATTTCATCGTATTCTTCCTGATATACACCTGTTATACAATACTCACTTTCATCATATTCACATTCACATCCATTTAAACCCAAACTATGTAAATCCATCCAAACATAAACTATACATCCATCCAAACACAAACAATCTTATCCACATTACATTCATCCACGCATAATACGTATAAGTTTAACATCATAAGTAAAAAAAAAAAAAGGAAAAAAATCAACAACAATTTTCTTTTTTTTTGTCTTTCATCTAATAAAAAAAATATCCAACCAACAAAACATTATTAACTCAAAATCATGAAGAATTGCAGAAACTTCTTCTAAGAAAGCGGATACTTTTTTAAAACAAAACTGATCATTAAAATAAAACTAATACGAGCAAATAATGCAAAAAAGTGTTTCAATTAATAGAAACAACAGCAAAAATCAAAGCTTTTTAAAAAGGGACATGTGTTAAAAGGGATACATTCTTGTTTGTTGCCATGTGATTGGGCTACATTATTACAACAATCGGGTTCAGGTTCGGGATCAAGTTTAGGTTTGGGTTTTCAAGTTTAGGTTTAGGTTAGGGAGTTGAGATTAGGATTAGGTGTAGGTCTAAGTTTAGGGATTTGAGAATACATTTAGGTTTTAGGTTTAGGTTTAGGTTTACGTTTTAGGTTATACGTTTAGGTTTAGGTTTTAGGTTTAGGTTAAGGTTAGGTAATAGGTTATAAGTTCAAGTTATAGGTTAAGGTTTAGGTTATGGGTTTTGGTTTAGGTTTACGTTAAGGTTAAGGTTTAGGTTATAGGTTTTGGTTTAGGTTAAGGAGTTGAGATTAGGATTAGGTTTTCAAGTTTAGGTTTAGGTTTAGGTTAGGGAGTTGAGATTAGGATTAGGTGTAGGTTTAGGTTTAGAGATTTGATAATACATTTAGGTTTTAGGTCATATGTTTTGGTTTTGGTTTAGGTTAAGGTTATAGGTTTAGGTTAAGGTTAAGGTTTAGGTTTAGGTTTAGGTTTAGGTTTAGGTTATAAGCTATAAGTTTAGGAAATTGAGAATAGGTTAAGGTTTAGGTTTAGGTTTAGGTTATACGCTATAAGTTTAGGGAATTGAGAATAGGTTAAGGTTTAGGTTTAGGAAATCGGGTTTGGGTTCGGGATCGGGTTTAGGTTTGGGTTTTCAAGTTTAGGTTTAGGTTTAGGTTAGAGAGTTGAGATTAGGATTGGGTGTAGGTTTAAGTTTAGGGATTTGAGAATACATTTAGGTTTTAGGTCATAGGTAGGTTTTAGGCTTATGTTTAGGTTTAGGTTATAAGTGTAGGTTATAGGTTTAGATTTAAGTTAGGTTATAGGTTAAGGTTTAGGTTTAGAAAATCGAGTTCAGGTTCGGGATCAGGTTTAGGTTTGAGTTTTCAAGTTAGGTTTAGGTTTAAGTTAGGGAGTTAAGATTAGGATTAGGTGTAGGTTTAGGTTTAGGGATTTGAGAATATGTTAAGGTTTAGGTTTAGGAATTCGGGTTTGGGTTCAGGTTCAGGATCGGGTTTAAGTTTGGGTTTTCAAGTTTAGGTTTAGGTTTAGGTTAGGGAGTTTATATTAGGATTAGTTGTAGGTTTAGGTTTAGGGATTTGAGAATAGGTTAAGGTTTAGGTTTAGGAAATCGGGCTCGGGTTTAGGTTTGGGTTTTCAAGTTTAGGTGTAGGTTTAGGTTAGGGAGATGAGATTAGGATTAGGTGTAGGTTTAGGTTTAAAGATTTGAGAATACATTTAGGTTTTAGGTCATAGGTTTTGGTTTAGGTTAAGGTTATAGGTTTAGGTTAAGGTTTAGGATTAGGTTAAGGTTTAGGTTTAAGTTTAGGTTATAAGCTATAGGTTTAGGGAATTGAGAATAGGTTAAGGTTTAGGTTTAGGAAATTGGATTCGGGTTCGGGATCAAGTTTAGGTTTGGGTTTTTAAGTTTAGGTTTAGGTTTAGGTTAGGGAGTTGAGATTAGGATTATGTGTAGGTTTAGGTTTAGAGATTTGAGAATACATTTAGGTTTTAGGTCACAGGTTTTGGTTTAGGTTAAGGTTATATGTTTAAGTTAAGGTTTAGGTTTAGGTTAAGGTTTGGGTTCAAGTTTAGGTTCTAAGCTATAGGTTTAGGGAATTGAGAATGGGTTAAGGTTTAGGTTTAGGAAATCAGGTTCAGGTTCTCGATCGGGTTTAGGTTTGGGTTTTCAAGTTTAGGTTTAGGTTAGGGAGTTGAGATTAGGATTAAGTGTAGGTTTAGGTTTAGAGATTTGAGAATACATTTAGATTTTAGGTCATAGGTTTTGGTTTAGGTTAAGGTTATAGGTTTAGGTTTAGGTTTAGGTTTAGGTTATAAGCTATAGGGTTAGGGAATTGAGAATAGGTTGAGGTTTAGGTTTAAGAAATTGGGTTCGGGTTCGGGATCAGGTTTAAGTTTGGGTTTTCAAGTTTAGGTTTAGGTTTAGGTTAGGGAGTTGAGATTAGGATTAGGTGTAGGTTTAGGTTTAGAGATTTGAGAATACATTTAGGTTTTAGGTCATAGGTTTTGGTTTAGGTAAAGGTTATAGGTTTAGGTTAAGGTTTAGGTTTAGGTTATAAGCTATAGGTTTAGGGAATTGAGAATGGGTTAAGGTTTAGGTTTAGGAAATCGGGTTCGGATTCTCGATCGGGTTTAGGTTTGGGTTTTCAATTTTAGGTTAGAGAGTTGAGATTAGGATTAGGTGTAGGTTTAGGTTTAGAGATTTGAGAATACATTTAGGTTTTAGGTCATAGGTTTTGGTTTAGGTTAAGGTTATAGGTTTAGGTTTAGGTTTAGGTTATAAACTATAGGTTTAGGGAATTGAGAATAGGTTAAGGTTTAGGTTTAGGAAATTGGGTTCGGGTTCGGGATCGGGTTTAGGTTTGGGTTTTCAAGTTTAGGTTTAGGTTTAGGTTAGGGAGTTGAGATTAGGATTAGGTGTAGGTTTAGGTTTAGAGATTTGAGAATACATTTAGGTTTTAGGTCATAGGTTTTGGTTTAGGTTAAGGTTATAGGCTTAGGTTAGGGTTTAGGTTTAGGTTTAGGTTATAAACTATAGGTTTAGGGAATTGAGAATAGGTTAAGGTTTATGTTTAGGAAATCAGGTTCGGGTTCGGGATCGGGTTTAGGTTTTTGTTTAATTTTTTAAATTTTCTTTTTCAAAATATCATTTTTTAAAAATCTCACTTTTGTTATATAACTTTTTAAGTTTTCTTGTCAAAATACAAAATCTAGTTTTCTTTTTTAAAAAATATTTTTTTTTACAATTTGTCAATTTTTTCACAATTTTGTTTAATTTTTAAAATTTTCTACATCTCTTATCATTTTTTTAAAAATCTCACTTTTGTTATATAACTTTTTAAGTTTTCTTGTCAAAATACAAAATCTAGTTTTCTTTTTTAAAAAATATATTTTTTTACAATTTGTCAATTTTTTCACAATTTTGTTTAATTTTTTAAATTTTCTTTTTCAAAATATCATTTTTTAAATCTCACTTTTGTTATATAACTTTTTAATTTTTTTTCTCAAAATACAAAATCTAGTTTTCTTTTTTAAAAAATATATTTTTTTTTACAATTTGTCAATTTTTTCACAATTTTGTTTAATTTTTTATATTTTCTTTTTCAAAATATCATTTTTTTTATTGAAATCTTTTTTTTTTTCAAATTTATAAACATTATTCAAAGTTCTTAAAATTTTTTTTTTCAAAATGTAGATTTTTATAAAATCACAATTTTTTTAAAAACATTGTTAATTATTTTTTCTAAGCTCCTTAACTATTTTCTATTGCAAGTCGTAGCTGAGCATTAGAGACGGTTAAGGACCATCTCTAATATAGACGATCTTCCACGGTCCTAGAAGACGGCTAAGGACCGTCTCTAATAGAGACGGTTAGTAACAGTCTCTAATAGAGACAGTCATTAACAGTCTCTAATAGAGACGGTCTTTAACAGTCTCTAATAGACACGGTCTTTGACAGGGCAATAAGACGGCTAAGGACCGTCTCTAATAGATACGGTCTATGACAATCTCTAATAGAGACGGTTTTTGACAGGGAAATAAGACGGCTAAGGACCGTCTCTAATAGAGACGGTCTTTGATAGTCTCAGATTACAAGTAAAAGATGACCAATGACCATCTCTAATACGAATGGCCAGTGACCATCTCAGATGACCGCATATAAGATAGTCGAAGACTGTCTCTAATGCGGACGATTGTTGACCGTCTCAGATGAAGTATATAAGACGGTCAAAGCCCGTCTTAAATTATTTGTGGACGCAGAACATTTAAAGACAATATTAGGGACGATCAAGAGCCGTCCCTAATTTTAGAGACGGTTTTCAGCCGTCTCTAAAGCGTCCTTAAACCAAGCAATTTTAGAGACGGTCTAGAACCGTCTCTAAATCCATCATTTTTTTTTTCATTTTTCACGTAGTGTTATCCATGTCGTCTATCTATCTTGATGGAACAATTTAGAGCATGGGCTCCAAAAGAAGGCCGAACGAAGTCTCAAATGGACCACACCAGAGGAAACAATGAGGATTGAACTCCCACCATCAAAAACTTCCAAGGTATATGTCACGCCCCAAATCCGAAAATCGGATTCACATGAATCCCGATTACCGAATCCGGTGCCGACAGCCTCCGTAGTGCCCCATTCTCGGCTCCTGACAATCAAATGCCAGATTTCGATCCTGGGATCCTGCAAGGAGGATTTTCAGAATAATTTTTTTTTTGTAATGGAGCATAACCACAAGCATAACCAAGTCACAAAACAACATCACCACATATCCACTATAACAAAATTTTAAGTACAATGTAGAAAGGGAAATACAAGGTGATCAAAAAGCTCCAAAAGGTCCTGATATGCACTTCTGTCTTAGCGCTGCTGTCGTCCAACGCTACCTGCACGCAACTATCGTGCATAAGCTTACAAAAGCTTAGAGGGTGGTGTAAGTGTGTGCGGAGGGCAAACGCCGAGTGTACAAGATCAAGTAATGCGAAAGTATGCGGTAAGTCCATGAATATACCAAGACTATGTAATGCAAGGCATGATGCGAGATATGAATGTCATCGGCCACACCGATGCAATGCAAGGCCTACATAGCCGAATGTCATATGCGAAATGCAATCCAAGCAAGTCGGTACTCCTCAAGTACGTATATCAGTACAGTTCCTCTCTGGATATCACCGGGGTCTAATACACTTCGCAGAGACTGCCACCTCCCTAGCTGCACAGTCAAGCAAGCGGATAAGACCTCACTATCTGTCTGACCAGTAGTATGCCAATACCTACCCGGCTCGTCGATAGCGGACTCATTTGCGAGCTAGTCAAACTCAGCCTAGCTTATAGCCCTCTCACTCAGGCAGATAAGGCCACACCCCCTTCCAACCGACCACGACACAGTGGGAGACGCGGCCTACTGGTATTCGGCACTCGGGGGCTCATGTATCCACTCGGTCTAGACGGTGGAGCATCTCCTGGTACCAAAAAGATTCTGAGACTTTCATCCAAGGACATCCTAAGTGCCCATAGTACTAGAATAAGTATTTTCGGTATCCAATACGGCCATCCACGATATACCTGTGGAGCCACGGCCCTGATGTCGCTAGGGCGTGCAGTGATCAAGTCACACGTATGCGAGATGAATGAATCACGCGATCAAAACATGCAGCAATCCAGCGCGTACTACGCGATCATGTGGGGCACTCAGTCACATAACGAGTCCCGTAAATGGTCTGCCCAATGGCGTATGTTATGATCAGTCATTACTCATATCAAGCATACATATGATGCGTATGAGCATGAGTCATGAGATTCTTCTAAGCATGTTATAAGGCGATGAATAGCAACGAGTATGGGCCTATCAATGGGCCCTAAGGAGAGTTACAATGCGGACATTTAACCAACATTGCACATATAATGTGGACGTCAAACCAACATTGTTCCTTAGGCACGACCCGCCATATATACCATTACATGAACCATGAGAGATCACTCATTGTAATGGACCCTAAGGTCATCTCGTTAGGCCTCGACCCATGGCCTTAGATACATCAAATGGGCCGTATCACATGGGCCTTACGTTTATCAAATGGGTTACATTAATGGGCCTCGCCAATGAGCCTTATGTACATTGCAATGGTCCACGATCCATGGGCCTTGAAATATATCAAATGGGCCTACACACATGAGCTTTAAATATGTCAAAGGGGCCGCTCCATTTGCGCCCCATGCACATCAAATGGGCTTGAATCTCGTGGGCTCTTTATGTATCAAATGGGCTTAGTCCCATGGACCTTGCATATGTCAAATGGGCTTAGTCCCATAGGCTTTGGATATGTACCAAAGTAGGTCTCAATGAGTGACCATAATTAAGTAAATTTTGGGCACTAAACACACACCAAGGTGGGCCCATTTGAAACATAGATCTGCCTTATTTTTAGCTCATATTATGGAATGAGCTCTCAAAATAGGTGGCCAGTATGCATGTAGCACATGCATCATAGTGGGGGGGTGGGTCCACATGGAGGCCCACCATCACACATATACAATACAATATATATATATATGTAATATAATATATATATATATATATATATATATATATATATATATATATATATATATATATATATATATATATATATATCAACACATATGCACACACACGCATACACACACGTGCACTCACACACCTGCATACACACACACACTCACACACGCATACACACACACATACGCGCACACAGTAACAGTGGGCTCCACCGTCCGTGCGGACGGTGGAATGTAGCCACATACATCACTGTGGGTCCCATGTGGGGCCCACCATAATATTTATTTTCCATCCAATACGTTGATAAGGTCATGCAGACCTGAATGAATAGGAAAAATAAATTTCAGCTTGATCCAAAACTTGTGTGGACCCCAAAAGGGTTTCAATGGTAGAATTTAATCACCACTGTTTCTTGTGGTGTGGGCCGCCTGAGCTTTAGATGTGCCTCGTTTTTGGAGAGGGCCCACCTTAGAGGGTGAGCCACCTTATGGACAGATCGGATGGTAAGTAAACATTAAGGTGGGGCCCACACTATCAGCCGTGGGACCCCCCTTGGCGTCCGCTGTCCGCCCGCCCGCTGGGGGCGTTGCCTCTGCTGCCTCAAAACTAGATTTTTTTTTTTTTTTTGAAAACCCGTTTTCTGAGATTTTTATCGTGTGAGGACCATGTCTGAAGAATCTACTCCTGCCATTGGATTCTACAACCCACAACGAATCCAACGAGTCCAATATCGAGCCTCTTTCATCGTGTAAACAGAAATCTGGAAGGATTTCAATGGTATTGATGGTATTTTCAACACCATGGCCCACTAGATATCCGGATCTTCCTCATCTTTTGGTTCAACGCCTAAAATATGTTGGGAAAGAGGATGGACGGCACGGATTGTATACATACATCAAGGTGGGTCCCGTACAAGTGGCCCACCCCATTGGCCTTCATTTATTTTTTTATTTTTTTCTCCAGTGACGTCCAGCGCCTGGACGTCTTTTCTTTTTTTTTTTCTTTTTTGTTTTGGGTTGTATGAAATACATTCAAGGTGGGCCCTGATTAGGTGGGCCACCCCAAATGGATGTACATTTAAGATGGGTCCCACCCATGGACGGTTTGGATAAAATACATATTTCATGGTGGGGCTAATTCAAGTAGGCCACATAGCTACATTAACATACAAGAAAAATAAATAAAGAAGAGAGGGAGAGAGAAATAGAGTGAGACACGCGTGATGGAGGGACCCCGGCACTATGGGCCCTCCGTTTCAATCATCCAATCATACATCAAAGGTTCCCTTGCATATGGACCATCAACAAAAGATCAACGGTGGAGATCCCACTCCACTAGAAATGGACGGTCTAGATGACCTTCTCAATACAAGGAAAGTAAACATCATGATGGGGTCCATGGAGAATGGCCCCATCATGGAATGATCTTGATGATCAAGATGAGCCATTGGCCACATCTTAGGGTCCCAAGTGAGATCCAAACCATTGATCGGTTGGCCTCACTTGGCCCATCTTAAAAACATAAAAAGTAGTCTAAAGAAACACCCACCACTTGATCTTCTTGGTCCGTTGAGATGCCGGTCTCCTAAAGCTTCACTTTGATGGTGGAGATGGGAAATGGATGGCTAAGATGATGGGATTTGGAGATGGGAAGTGGGCCACCAAAATGCACATTTTCTCTCCATGGAAGGCTTGGACGTGGGAGAGCTTTCTTGCTTGGGTTTGGAGTGTTGAGAAATGAGAGGGAGAGAGAGAGTTGTAAGAGTGATGGAGTGATGTGAGGTGAGTGATGGGTGAGGTGAGTGATGGGTGAAGTGAGTGATGGGTGAAGTGAGAGGTTAGTTGACTTAGGTGGTTGCTTGACTTGTGGAGAAAGGAAGCATGGGTGGGTGTACTTGACATGAGAGGTGATTGATGGGATTGATGGGACATATTGTAGAGATTCCTTGGGATTTGCAACGCGCGGTGTTTTTGCTCGAACTGAACGTGGGTCCGTATCTCATCGTCTGGGTATCGGATCGGTGCGTGAGTTGCAGCGTTGGTACTGCGGCGATGATGCGGTCGCAACGATACAAGTCTCGGATTAAGCCGGCTCAAATGAATAGGATACGACTTACGGTCGTGCGCAACGTCAACTATAAGTCGCGGATTGCCGAAATTTGATGAGAAGGATCACGGGAAACAACGGAACAGTGCGGATTAGGATACGGGTCTTACAGCTCTCCCCACCTAATAAAAATTTCATCCTCGAAATTTACATTACCAACGCATCTAACCATAACTCAAAAAGGAAATAGGGAACATAACATCATATATAATCCAGCATCATAATACATCATACAATCAATCATCGAAAAGATGGGGATAACGCTCACGGATCTCTGCCTCGCGCTCCCAAGACGCCTCATCCACACTATGGTGGCCCCACTGCACTTTTACCAAGGGAATGACCTTGGTTCTGAGGACCTGCTCCTTTCGATCGAGGATACGAACTGGCTGCTCAATATAAGAAGCGTCCTCACGAACCTCCAACGGCTGCCAATCGATAACAGGAACGACGTCTGACCCACACTTCCTCAACATAGAGACATGGAAGACGTTGTGGACGCCAGACAACTGCGATAGCAAGGCAAGCCGGTAGGCCACAGCGCCAATGCGCCCAGTGATCTCGAAAGGTCATATGAATCTCGGGGCAAGCTTGCCCTTCGTCCCAAAACGAACTACACCCTTCATGGGTGAGACCTTGAGATACACATAGTCCCCGACGACAAACTCCAAGGGACGACGCCGACGATCAGCAAAACTCTTCTGCCTGCTCTGAGCTGTGCGCATCCTCTGTCTAATGATGTCGATAGCCTCTGACGTCTGCAGCAGAAGCTCGGGACTTAGGAGACGTCGCTCTCCAACCTCGGTCCAACAACTCGGAGATCTGCACGGTCTGCCATATAATGCCTCAAAAGGACCCATGCCAATGGTCGCCTGATAGCTGTTGTTGTATGCGAACTCAGCCAATCGCAGGTGCTCGTCCCAACTACCCGCGAAATCAATCGCGCAAGCCCGAAGCATATCCTCAAGGATCTGGTTGACCCTCTCGGTCTGACCATCGGTCTGCGGATGATACGCGGTGCTGAGCTGCAAATTAGTGCCCATCGCTCTCTGGAAGCTCCTCCAAAACTGAGACGTGAACCTCGGATCTCAGTCTGAAACAATCGAGACGGGAACACCATGCAATCTCACGATCTCATCAATAAACATCCTGGCTAGCCGATCTGTATGCGAAGTCTCACGAATCGCAAGAAAATGTGCCAACTTCGTCAGACGGTCCACAACAACCCAGATGGCATCATGACCGCGCTGAGTCCTCGGCAAACCCAAGACAAAATCGGTAGATATATGCTCCCACTTCTACATCGGGACGCTCAGCAGCTGCAATAGGCTAGGGGGTCTCTGGTGATCGGCCTTGACACGCTGGCAGGTATCACACTCGGCCACAAAACTGGCTATCTGGCGCTTCATCCCTGACCAAAAATACTGGCGTCTCATATCGCGATACATCTTCGTCGAGACAGGGTGGATAGAGAAACGCGATCGATGTGCCTCGGTCATAAGATCTCGGCGTAAATCAGGAATATCCGGGACACACAATCAGCCTCTGAAGCGAAGTCCACCGTCAGAACCAATCTGTCAATCCGTCTGACTCTCAGATGCTGCCTCCGCTCGGTAATCCTGTAACGACTCGTCTGTCTGCTGAGCCTCGATCACCCTAGCGACAAGAGAGGGTTGAATCGATAAGCTCGATAGCTGAACAATAGATGACTGCAGACCAAACTCAAAGTCGTACTCTGCTATATCCTCGAGCATCCTCCACTCCTGAATCATCATATGCGCCACCAGGCCTCGTGGCTGACGACTGAGAGCATCCGCCACCACGTTCGCCTTGCCCGGGTGGTACTGAAGATCAAAATCGTAGTCCTTCAGGAGTTCCATCCAACGCCTCTGTCTCATATTCAGCTCGGACTGAGAGAACAAATACTTCAAGCTCTTATGATCAAAAAAGAGCTCGAATCTCACCCCATAAAGATAGTGTCTCCACACTTTCAGTACAAAGATAACTGCTGCCAGCTCTAGATCATGCGTAGGGTAGTTCAGCTCATGGACCTTGAGCTGTCGGGACGCATAAGCCACCGGCTTCCCGTGCTGCATCAGGACAACACCTAAGCCAAATCGTGAGGCATTAGTAAATACAACAAATCCATCACTCCCAGAGGGAAGAGTGAGGACAGGAGCAGACGTGAGGCGGTCCTTCAACTCCATAAACGCCTGCTCACAAGCATCGCTCCAAATGAACTCGACACCCTTCCGGGTTAATCTGGTCAACGGGGCTGCAATGCGAGAGAATCTCTCAATAAAACGTCGGTAGTAGCCCGCCAAACCAAGAAAACTGCGGATCTCGGATGCGTTCGTGGGGTGGTCCCACTGACGCACGGCATCAATCTTCGAGGGGTCTACAGCGACACTCTGCCTCGTCACTACATGGCCGAGGAACTTCACTTCCTCCTGCCAGAACTTGCACTTCTCTAGCTTCGCGTAAAGCTGGTGTGCACGGAGGGTCTGCAATGTAATCTCAAGATGTCGCTCATGCTCCTCACGAGTCCTCGAATATATCAGGATGTCGTCAATAAACACCACGACAAATTGATCAAGATACGGACGGAAGACCTCATTCATCAACTGCATGAATACTGCGGGCGCATTGGTCAGTCCGAAGGACATGACCTGGAACTCAAAATGACCGTATCGCGTCCTAAAGGCTGTCTTCGGGATATCCTCATCTCGAACCCGAACCTGATGATAACCGGACCGCAAGTCTATCTTTGAAAAGAACTGCGCCTCCTGCAGCTGATCAAACAAGTTATCGATCCTCGGAAGTGGGTACTTGTTCTTGATCGTGACCTTGTTGAGCTCGCGGTAGTCTACGCAAAGCCTCAACGAGCCATCCTTCTTCTTTACGAAGAGTACCGGTGCTCCTCACGGCGAACTGCTCGGACGAATAAAGCCTAGCTCACGCAACTCGTCCAACTGCTTCTGCAGTTCCCGTAACTCCAACGGTGCCATACGATACGGGGCCTTCGAAATAGGCGCAGTACCAGGCACAAGATCAATCTGAAACTCGGTATGCCGACGAGGTGGTAATCCCGGAATCTCCTGAAACACATCAGGAAAACCACAAACAACCGGCAGCTGGTCGATACTCAAAACAGCTGGCTCCTCAACAGCACACGATAACAGGCAAGAAAGCTGCCCTCCTCTGGGCTCAGCAAGAAACTGAAACTCTGGCACGCCGGGTATGTAGAACGTGACTGTCCTCACAGAGCAGTCCAATATGGCGTATTACTCGGCAAGCCAATCCATGCCCAGGATAACATCAAAACCGGACATCGGCAATACAAATAGGTCGGCAGGCAAGAAGATATCTCCAATCAAAATAGGGCAAGACGCGCAAAATCGGCCCAACACTGCGGTCTTCCTTAATGGCGTCGTTACTACCAAATCCTCACGGGCAGACTCCAATGGCAAACCGGTCGATCGGCAGAAATCATCGGCTACAAATGAATGTGATGCACCAGAATCAAATAGTACACGTGCAATGTATGCAGAAACAGGAAGAGTACCCTCGACGACCCCTCCTGATGACTGAGGGTCCTGCTTGGCGGCATAGAATCTGCCCTGAGCCTGCTGGGGAGGTGCAGGTCCCCTCTGAGGTCTCTGCTGCTGCTGTGGTCGCTGTGGGGGCTTAACCTGCTGCCTCTGCTGCTGTGGGGGATGTACAAGAGGCTGGTGCTGTGGTCGCTGCTGCTGTGGTGGCTGTCGTGGAGGTGGATGTGGTGCCCTCGGCTGCTGCTGCTGCTGCGGATGGGGACACTCGTGCCTACGATGCCCTGTACGACCGCACCCAAAGCAAGTACCTATAAATGATCCCGAAGATGGTGCTGGAGGTACTGCTGGTACTCGGAATGCTGGGCGGGTCGTGCGCCGCTGCTGTGAACGATGCTACTGATGGGAACTACTAGAGGGTGCCTTCCTCTTCTGATCTCCCCTCTGATCGCGGGCTCTCTGCACACTGGCCCAATCTGTCTCATATATCAGGGCTCTCTCTACTATCTCCTCAAATGTCGGAAGCATGTGTCCGATCACACGGCTCCGAAGGGCAGGACGTAAGCCGTTCTCAAAACGGCGGGCCTTCCGCCCCTCATCATTAACAAGATACATCGTGAATCTGGATAGTGCGACGAACCGAGCCTCATACTGGGACACAGACATGTCCCCCTGGACCAAAGTCTCAAACTCTAAGGCGCGCTGCTGTCGCACATGCTCGGGAAAGAACTTCCGGTCAAACCGGTCTATAAAGTCCTCCCAGGTCCAATTAAAATCGGCGGCTACCGATCGGGCCACAGATGCCCACCAATACTGAGCCTCGCCCTGCAGAAGGAATACAGCTAATGGGACTCGCTGCTGGGTAGTACATCTCATGGTATCAAAAATCTTCTCCACCTCGGAGCACCATAACTCTGCAGCAGTAGGATCTGGCTCATCCCGAAAACGTGGGGGATCGTGCCGTCGAAAATCCTTGAGAAGAGCGCTCGCACGCTCCTGCTCAGCCTCGGCCGATGACACTCTGGGACGCCTGCTCTGCCCCTGAAGAATGGCGATCATCACCTGCAACATCTGCTGCAGCTGAGTAGCACTCACAGGCACGGTCGGATCCGCACCAGTCTCAGGAAAATGAGTGGCATCCTCAAGCTCAAAGGTAGGACTATCTGGTGGTGGAGTAGGAGTAGCAGGTAGTAAAGCAGGAGCTGCGGGTGGTGGTGCGGGAGTCGCAGGTGGTGGAGCGGGATTCGCTCGGGTCGTTCTTCTAGCCATAATGTCTCCTACAGGAAGGAACAATGGCCTATCAGTCCTGAGAATTCTCGAAGGCACTTACATTAAAGGTCTATGTCGGAAAATTGCTAAATCATTCAGACTCGAAACCTATTTATAGTAGATATGTGATGTGATCCTCAGGTATTCCCAAGTTATGCTCTGATACCAACTTCTGTCACACCCCAAATTCGAAAATCGGATTCACATGAATCCCGATTGTCGAATCCGATGCCGACAGCCTCCGTAGTGCCCCATTCTCGGCTCCTGACAATCAAATGCCAGATTCCGATCGTGGGATCCTACAAGGATGATTTTCAGAATAATTTTTTTTTTGTAATGGAGCATAACCACAAGCATAACCAAGTCACAAAACAACATCACCACATATCCACTATAACAAAATTTTAAGTACAATGCAGAAAGGGAAATACAAGGTGATCAAAAAGCTCCAAAAGGTCCTGATATGCACTCCTGTCTCAGCGCTGCTGTCGTCCAACGCTACCTGCACGCAACTATCGTGCATAAGCTTACAAAAGCTTAGAGGGTGGTGTAAGTGTGTGCGGAGGGCAAACGCCGAGTGTACAAGATTAAGTAATGCGGAAGTATGCGGTAAGTCCATGAATATACCAAGACTATGTAATACAAGGCATGATGCGAGATATGAATGTCATCGGCCACACCGATGCAATGCAAGGCCTACATAGCCGAATGTCATATGCGAAATGCAATCCAAGCAAGTCGGTACTCCTCAAGTACGTATATCAGTACAGTTCCTCTCTGGATATCACCGGGGTCTAATATACTTCACAGAGACTACCACCTCCCTAGCTGCACAGTCAAGCAAGCGGATAAGACCTCACTATCCGCCTGACCAGTAGTATGCCAATACCTACTCGGCTCGTCGATAGCGGACTCATTTGCGAGCTAGTCAAACTCAGCCTAGCTTATAGCCCTCTCACTTAGACAGATAAGGCCACACCCCCTTCCAACCGACCATGACACAGTGGGAGACGCGGCCTACTGGTATTCGGCACTCGGGCGCTCATGTATCCACTCGGTCTAGACGGTGGAGCATCTCCTGGTACCAAAAAGATTCTGAGACTTTCATACAAGGACATCCTAAGTGCCCATAGTGCTAGAATAAGTATTTTCGGTATCCAATACGGCCATCCACGATATACCTGTGGAGCCACGGCCCTGATGTCGCTAGGGCGTGCAGTGATCAAGTCACACGTATGCGAGATGCATGAATCACGCGATCAAAACATGCAGCAATCCAGCGCGTACTACGCGATCATGTGGGGCACTCAGTCACATAACGAGTCCCGTAAATGGTCTGCCCAATGGTGTATGTTATGATCAGTCATTACTCATATCAAGCATACATATGATGCGTATGAGCATGAGTCATGAGATTCTTCTAAGCATGTTATAAGGCGATGAATAGCAACGAGTATGGGCCTATCAATGGGCCCTAAGGAGAGTTACAATGCGGACATTTAACCAACATTGCACATATAATGTGGACATCAAACCAACATTGTTCCTTAGGCACGACCCGCCATATATACCATTACACGAACCATGAGAGATCACTCATTGTAATGGACCCTAAGGTCATCTCGTTAGGCCTCGACCCATGGCCTTAGATACATCAAATGGGCCGTATCACATGGGCCTTACGTTTATCAAATGGGTTACATTAATGGGCCTCGCCAATGAGCCTTATGTACATTGCAATGGTCCACGATCCATGGGCCTTGAAATACATCAAATGGGCCTACACACATGAGCTTTAAATATGTCAAAGGGGCCGCTCCATTTGCGCCCCATGCACATCAAATGGGCTTGAATCTCGTGGGCTCTTTATGTATCAAATGGGCTTAGTCCCATGGACCTTGCATATGTCAAATGGGCTTAGTCCCATAGGCTTTGGATATGTACCAAAGTAGGTCTCAATGAGTGACCATAATTAAGTAAATTTTGGGCACTAAACACACACCAAGGTGGGCCCATTTGAAACATAGATCTGCCTCATTTTTAGCTCATATTATGGAATGAGCTCTCAAAATAGGTGGTCAGTATGCATGTAGCACATGCATCATAGTGGGGGGGTGGGTCCACATGGAGGCCCACCATCACACATATACAATACAATATATATATATATGTAATATAATATATATATATATATATATATATATATATATATATATATATATATCAACACATATGCACACACACGCATACACACACGTGCACTCACACACCTGCATACACACACACACTCACACACGCATACACACACACATACGCGCACACAGTAACAGTGGGCTCCACCGTCCGTGCGGACGGTGGAATGTAGCCACATACATCACTGTGGGTCCCATGTGGGGCCCACCATAATATTTATTTTCCATCCAATACGTTGATAAGGTCATGCAGACCAGAATGAATAGGAAAAACAAATTTCAGCTTGATCCAAAACTTGTGTGGACCCCAAAAGGGTTTCAATGGTAGAATTTAATCACCACTGTTTCTTGTGGTGTGGGCCGCCTGAGCTTTAGATGTGCCTCGTTTTTGGAGAGGGCCCACCTTAGAGGGTGAGCCACCTTATGGACAGATCGGATGGTAAGTAAACATTAAGGTGGGGCCCACACTATCAGCCGTGGGACCCCCCTTGGCGTCCGCTGTCCGCCCGCCCGCTGGGGGCGTTGCCTCTGCTGCCTCAAAACTAGATTTTTTTTTTTTTTTGAAAACCCGTTTTCTGAGGTTTTTATCGTGTGAGGACCATGTCTGAAGAATCTACTCCTGCCATTGGATTCTACAACCCACAACGAATCCAACGAGTCCAATATCGAGCCTCTTTCATCGTGTAAACAGAAATCTGGAAGGATTTCAATGGTATTGATGGTATTTTCAACACCATGGCCCACTAGATATCCGGATCTTCCTCATCTTTTGGTTCAACGCCTAAAATATGTTGGGAAAGAGGATGGACGGCACGGATTGTATACATACATCAAGGTGGGTCCCGTACAAGTGGCCCACCCCATTGGCCTTCATTTATTTTTTTATTTTTTTCTCCAGTGACGTCCAGCGCTTGGACGTCTTTTCTTTTTTTTTTCTTTTTTGTTTTGGGTTGTATGAAATACATTCAAGGTGGGCCCTGATTAGGTGGGCCACCCCAAATGGATGTACATTTAAGATGGGTCCCACCCATGGACGGTTTGGATAAAATACATATTTCATGGTGGGGCTAATTCAAGTAAGCCACATAGCTACATTAACATACAAGAAAAATAAATAAAGAAGAGAGGGAGAGAGAAATAGAGTGAGACACGCGTGATGGAGGGACCCCGGCACTGTGGGCCCTCCGTTTCAATCATCCAATCATACATCAAAGGTTCCCTTGCATATGGACCATCAACAAAAGATCAACGGTGGAGATCCCACTCCACTAGAAATGGACGGTCTAGATGACCTTCTCAATACAAGGAAAGTAAACATCATGATGGGGTCCATGGAGAATGGCCCCATCATGGAATGATCTTGATGATCAAGATGAGCCATTGGCCACATCTTAGGGTCCCAAGTGAGATCCAAACCATTGATCGGTTGGCCTCACTTTGCCCATCTTAAAAACATAAAAAGTAGTCTAAAGAAACACCCACCACTTGATCTTCTTGGTCCGTTGAGATGCCGGTCTCCTAAAGCTTCACTTTAATGGTGGAGATGGGAAATGGATGGCTAAGATGATGGGATTTGGAGATGGGAAGTGGGCCACCAAAATGCACATTTTCTCTCCATGGAAGGCTTGGACGTGGGAGAGCTTTCTTGCTTGGGTTTGGAGTGTTGAGAAATGAGAGGGAGAGAGAGAGTTGTAAGAGTGATGGAGTGATGTGAGGTGAGTGATGGGTGAGGTGAGTGATGGGTGAAGTGAGTGATGGGTGAAGTGAGAGGTTAGTTGACTTAGGTGGTTGCTTGACTTGTGGAGAAAGGAAGCATGGGTGGGTGTACTTGACATGAGAGGTGATTGATGGGATTGATGGGACATATTGTAGAGATTCCTTGGGATTTGCAACGCGCGGTGTTTTTGCTCGAACTGAACGTGGGTCCGTATCTCATCGTCTGGGTATCGGATCGGTGCGTGAGTTGCGGCGTTGGTACTGCGGCGATGATGCGGTCGCAACGATACAAGTCTCGGATTAAGCCGGCTCAAATGAATAGGATACGACTTACGGTTGTGCGCAACGTCAACTATAAGTCGCGGATTGCCGAAATTTGATGAGAAGGATCGCGGAAAACAACGGAACAGTGCGGATTAGGATACGGGTCTTACAGCTCTCCCCACCTAATAAAAATTTCGTCCTCGAAATTTACATTACCATCGCATCTAACCATAACTCAAAAAGGAAATAGGGAACATAACATCATATATAATCCAGCATCATAATACATCATACAATCAATCATCGAAAAGATGGGGATAACGCTCGCGGATCTCTGCCTCGCGCTCCCAAGACATGAAATTAAAAAACCATTCATTTTTGTCAGATCATGATAAGACATGAAATAAAAAAACCAGCCTGATTTGAAACTCAAGTGGGCCATATGACGAAAAACTATTAAAAGGGGTTGCCTCCCGTTTAAACTTTTCTAGGCACCACCGTAACATTTACATGCATTCCAAATCGTTTGTGAAGTGGCTTAAATGTTCATAAGGTTATTACCGTTGGGATAAACTAAGTTGGATATACAAAAAATAAAATATAAAATAAGGTTAAATTATTTCGTTTTACTAAGTTGAATCACATAAAATATATGTTGTCCTTAAAGCATAATTCGCCCCCTTATCAATTGCTGATGGGTTATAGGCGAATTGCTTATAGGATAAGATAAGCCTGTCTGGATCCAGCGCGCAGTAATCGAGTAGATGCTATCTGGAGGATCTGATGGAAGGAGAGATATTTGAGTTTAAGTTGATGGAATTTGGACCAGAATGGTCCAATTTATATAGGCACTAGGGAGTGGATTAGTTCAGAACATTCGAAAAATATTTTTGACCGTTGATCATTAATTTTAGCTGTTTCTGGTCGTTGGATTATCATGGCCTGTCTATTTTCAAACTGTTGTGGCTTTCAAGGCAGCTAGCCGTTTTCAGACCCATCGCACCTAGGCTCATACTTAACCACTTGCACCATCTCGCTAAGGTTCGTGTAAGGACGCGAGGGATCGATACGATGCGCATGTGAAAAGTATAAAGTATGCCAACTAGCGCTACTACAACCACACTGCCCACGCCCGTACCCAAGCGTCATAATCTCCAAAGCTCCAAGTAAGAATACTACACAAACATCCTCATATAAACCACAATTTTTTTCTTTTCATTTCTAATGTGAGACAAAAGCACACACCAGCTTTATTTTTGATTTGAAATTCCCAAAAAACATTTTGAGAGCAAAATCTCAAAATTTTGAATATTTGATTTTTTTCAAAAAACTACAAATATCAATATAAATCGAAAGAACAAAAATATTAACATGATCTAAAGCTTCTGCAACCCCACGAATGTTTTAACCATGGGTGTACAATATCCATTGTTTTCTATTGTGTGGCCCACTTGAGCTTTGAATCTACCTTATTTTTAGGCTCATGCAATAAAATGTTCTGGCAAAACATGTGAAGAGAGTAGATTTCTCACAAACACCATAGTGGGCCATGTAAAGTTTACCCAGCATGAGCAATCCACTTCCGTAATGGTTCAATGCCATAATGGGCGCAGCGCTACATGCAGAGGCTAGTTTAAAGTTTTTTAAAAGATACTCAGGGCCAAAGAAAAATATATTTAAAAAGGTTGCCTTTACTGCGTTTGGCAAAATACATGGCCATTATGGTCAAAATCACATTTGTTTATGTCATGAGGATCTGGTGGATCCATGGATGCACCACGGCCGATGGATGGCTGACTGTAGAGCCCATATTCACGAATGTTTCTTATATCCATTCCGTCCATCCGTTTTTCTAACTCATTTTACATGAAAATCCAAAAAAATAATCAGATCCAATCTCAGGTGGACCACACCTCAGAAAACAGTGGTGAATGAATGCCCACCATTAAAAACTTCTCGGAGGAAGTAAAAAGTTCTGGATCAAGCTACTAGTTTTTTGTTTATTTCATCCAGATCTCTGTGACCTTATGAACAGGTTGGATGGCAAATAAACATTCTAGTTGTCCACGCGAAGTTTTTAATGGTAGGCTTCCAATCACCTCTGTTTCCTCTGGTGTGGTCCACAGGAGATTTGAACTGTTTCATTAATGGGAATGAGACTTCAAAACGGATGGACGGTGTGGATATAAGTCATACACATCACAGTGGCACCACGGTTGGCGATCCACCGATGTTGGTGGATACTAGGATCCACCGAAGCCGTGTCCAACGGAAAGGTGTGAATATCAGCCTCTCTCCGCATTTGTTTTTTTTTTTGGGTTAGCTTGTTAGTACAAACTCTATGTTAGCCACCCCCAGGGATCGATACCAAGACCTCAGGTGTTGAAACGAGGTATCTCCACTCAGCTATCAGCCTCTCTCCGTTGTCGTAGACTCATACTGACGATACGGGTTGCTGATTTTTCCTGTGTTTGAATGAGGTATGGCTGTGGGGTATTTTTGGATTGTTATGTAATTTGTAGAGATTTGAATTGTTTTTTTTATTATTATTTTTTGCTTTTGGTATTGGGACGGTTGTGTTTTTATGGGTTTTTGGGTTGAATGATAAAAAAAGATGGTTTTCTGGGTTTGATTTCAATGAAGTTAGACATTTTTTTTAAATTTTTTTTTCATCTGAGGTTGAAATGATGCTGATGGATGATTTCAAAGGATCGATTTTCTTCCCCTTTTCTTTACAGGATTTTTCTGTATAACCGCTTACTTTTTAGGCTATTAATGAATAAAGGAATACTTTCAAAGTTTTCAAAACAAAACCCCTAAGGTTTGCACCGTCAGATAGTTAGCAGCGTGCCGTCGTATACCGTTTGGGTTATATACGGTGTATGAACCATATTTTTAGAAATGACAAAACTACCCTCACTTTCTCTCGTTATATAAGCCATCTCTTCCCAGTCCCTCTCCCCAGGTAAAATCACCTACCGTTGGAAACTCCATAGGGCCCACCTGATGTTTATCAGGGCCACTTGGCTGCGACCCCAAAGCCAGCAATGTGGATGAGGATGAGGCCCTGACGGTAGGGCCCACCTCGATGCTTGCAATGTATATCCACACCGTCCAAGTGTTTTTCCAGCTTATTTTATGGCGTAATGCTGAAAATGAAGAAGACACAAATGTCATGTGGACCACACTACCGGAAACAATGGTTTGATCGCCTACTGTTAAAAGCTTCTTAGGGTAATGTCACGCAGACTTGGATGAAAGGAAGAATTAAATCAACTTGATCAAAACTGTTGCGGAGGAGAAAAGTTTTTTAATGATCAATAATCACTGTTTCATGTGGTGTGGTCCACTTGAGATTTGTATCTGCTTCATTTTTCTCTAAAACACCCTAAAATCAGATGGTAAAACAGATGAACAGCATGGATGTACATTTCACGCATAGAGGTGGGCCCTGCTGTCAGGCTCGCACTTAAATAGCTAGTCCGGGGTTGCTGCAAAGGGACTCGGATTGCGTACTACCCCCGCCCGTCCGTAGCTCCGAACAGGCAGTCCTGTGGGCGGGCCCACCGTGATGTATCTATACATCCAAACTGTCAATCCCTTTTCTCATATTATTTTAATGCATAAACACAAAAATTAGGCATATCCAACGTCCAGGTGTACCACACTAGATAATAAGCTTGGTTGCATTAAAAAGCACAAATGTCAGTTGCATTAAATGCAAGAGTCATCTATAGTGTGGCCCATTTGATCGTTGGATATACCTCATTGTTGTGTTCGTACATTAAAATAATCTGAGAAAATGGATTGACGGTTTGGATGTACCGATACATTTCGGTGGGCCCGCCCACAGAACTGTCTGCTCGGAGCTAGGGACGGGCGGGGGTAGTACGCAATCCGCGTCCGCTCCAAAGTCCTGTTCGGGCGCCGATTGGCTACTACCCGCACCATGACTTAGCTACGTACGACCGGTCCTGTCAGGGGGTATGTGGAGCCCATCACAGTCTATATATTTTATCCACGCCGTCCATCCATTTTAGCATTTCATTTTAGGGCATGCATTCAAAACAGAGGAAAATTGAAGGTTAGGGTGGACCACACCACAGGAAAAAGTGAGGATTGAAAGCATACCGTTCAAAACTTTTTCTGGGACACAAGTTTTGGTTCAAGCTGGTATTTATATTTAACTTCGTGCAGGTCCACGTGACGTTGTGAATGGGATGGATGGAAGATAAACATCACGGTGGGCCCTAGAAAGTTTTTAATGGTAGGAATTCAATCCCCACTGCTTCCTGTGGCGTGGTTCACTTGAGCTTTCAATCTGCCTCTTGTTTAGGCTCATTCTTTAAAATGGCCCTTCAAAACGGATGGACGACGTAGATAAAACATGTACATCAAGGTGGGCCCATATATCCCATGACAGGACCATCTGTCTCGAGCTTGGTCGCGGCGCCGTCTTGCTCAAGAAAATCTCTTTCTTTCTTGTTGAATCTGAAGTGGGTTTTTTGTGTTTGTAATGTCCGGAACTTTTCTTTTTTAGTTTGTTTTATTAATCTATTTAATTTTCATAAGCAAGCACTTAAGACCTGTTTGGATATATGGAAATTAAGGGGGTGTTTGATTTTCCAAATTACACTTATAAATACTTGAAAATAAATGATTATTACTTACATACGTATTTTGGGCAGCAAACTCAAGGCTGATGTCTACCATGTTGGGCGAAAACCACCGCTACAACCGAGAGAAAATGAAATGTGGGAAAATATTAGTGGGTCCCATTATCATGTATGTGCCTGATCCATGCCGTCCATCAAATTTACTGGCTCATATTAGAGCATAAGCCCAAAAATAAGGTAGATCCAAGTGGAAGTGAACCATACCATAGGAAAAAATGTGGAATTAAGCTATTGCTGTTGAAAAATTCTTTGGTGACCATAGAAGTTTTGGATCGCGCTGATATTTGTGTATTCCCTTCATCTATGTCTGTTAACCTCGTGAACACGTTGACAAAAATACTAGGGACGTAGAAAGGTTTCATCTTTTAACTGTGGATGTCTTTTACCACCTATTTTTTATTGTGTGGTCCACTTGGACTTTGGATTTATCTCAATTTTGAGGTCATATCTTAAAATGCACCATTAAAACAGATGGACATAATTGATTAAACTCACACATGATGGTGGGTGCCACAAAACTTTCTACGTACCCTGCAATCTTCTCCATTTCATTCATGCAATCACCTCGACCGAGGTGTAATTAAGGATCTATTTCCCATTTATAACCAAATGTCTGTTAAAAGTTATAATTGTTTATTAACCACCACTTATGATGGTAAATAAAAAAAATCTAACACCCCTAAATGCAATGAAACACTGTTTCTCATGAAACTCATTCTACTGCTGTAAGGCTTTATGTTTGTGAGAATTTGTGCGGAGCATCATTTCTCCCATCCTATCCGTGCTATTGTGTTCCCACCTTCATGCTTAAAAAATACATTTTGCTATGACCAAAGGAAACTAGGTTTCTTATAGTTTAAGCCTAATATGGCATCATCAATGTTGAATTGCCTCACAATATGTGACACATGGACCAATGTACCACAAGAGCCATTGTTGATCTTCAGCTATGCCTCACACGTGCCACCATCTTATGTGCACATGTGTCTTTTCTTGTACCACACATCCGAAGCATCCCACATGTGCACCATCCATCTTCTCTTAAGCCTCACATGTGCCAATGAACCTAGATTTGTTGGTAACCCCCTCCAATGTTGGGAGAAGTGATCCTTTCTCGACCAAATGCACAACAATATTGAAATTAAAAGAAAGCCAATATATATATATATATATATATATATATATATATATATATATATATATATATATATATATATATATATATATATATGAAAACCACAACATAGAGATTTATGTGGTTCCTTTTCGGTACGTTCACGGATTCGCACCAATCTACTATACTTCAAAAGTAAAAAGTGAAGAAGCAATTCTCAATACAATGACACCTCTCTCTCTCTCTCTCTCTCTCTCTCTCTCTCTCTCTCTCTCTCTCTCTCTCTCTCAGTGTAAAAGTCATACCTTCATAGAGAACTCGGTGTAAATCTTATCATATTCTTTAGGCTTGAATACCAACAAAAACTGAACATGACTTTAGTTTCTCTATAGTAACCACCTTGGTCAAAATATTTATAGGGTTCTGACTTGTATGAATCCTCTTTAAAGTAAATTATTCATCATCCAAAAGTAATTATATGAAAAGATGTTTGATGTCTATTTTCCTGGTTCTTGAATGAAATATTGAGTTCTTTGTTAGATGAATTGCACTCTGACTGTTACTGTACAACTTACAATTTTCTTACTTATTACCCAACTCTTCCATGTGACCCTATAATCATACCATTTCTTTACAAGCCTCTTTTGTAGCAACATACTATATTTTTGTCATTGAGATGGTAACAATCTTTTGTAAGTGTGAGACCCAACTAACTTCTACACTGCATGCCCAAAGTGAACACATACCCCTATAGTGGTCTCTCCATTATCAATATCCCCTATTGAATCCGAACCAACATATTCCTACTAACTTATTTTTGACCCTTAGCATAACACTGCATTAATAGTACCTCTCAATTATATGAGAATTCATTTGAAACTTTACAGTGGGCATTCCCTTAGTTATTCATAAACCTACTAAAAACTTTCACTGCTTAAGCAATATTTGGTTTTGTGTAGACCATGATGTACATTAAGCTACCAATGGCTGAAGCATATGAAACCTTAGCCATATAGTCATGTTCTTCCTGCATTACTGGATATTGTTCCTTCGAGAGTCTGAAGTGGCTTACCAAAGGAGTGTGAACTTGCTTAGCACGTTTAATGTTAAATTGCTTGAGTACTTTTGCAATATATTCAACCTATGACAATTTCGACTTCTTATTTCTTCTGTTGATTCTCATACCAAGCATTTGTTTTAGAGTACTCAAATCCTTCATTGCAAAGTCCTTAGATAATTGTTCCTTAAGATTTGAAATCTCATGCATGCTTGACCCTGCAAAATGCATATTATCTACATACAAAAGAAGTATGAGATACGAATTTTCATTATTCTTAAAATAACAGCAGTGAAGTATGGTATCTCTTAAAGTTATTATAGATATAAAACTATCAAAATTTTTGTACCACTATCTTGGGGCCTATATCAAACAATATAAACTCTTTTTGATTTTGCATATCATGTTCTTGAAATTGCGGTTTAAGATCAAATACTGTTGTGCTAGAAATTAGAAGACATGGCGAACTTTTTAAATTTTCAATTTAAAGTTCAATAAACTGCTAACAAAAATTCTAAACCAATAGACTTAATCAAAGTATACCAATATGTATAAGTCTATAGAACAAGATAGTGATATCCATGCAAGTAATGATACAAACACATAAGCTTCATTTTAAGTAAGCATTCACAAAGACTCAACCCATGAGACAAGCATAACTAAAATAACATTTAACCCATTGCATATGATGTATAGTGGTTCGATTACTTGTTTACTCCACTCCCGGCTGACGCACTCAAACTCGAGTGTGCTAGATTTCACTATCTCTTATGGTTTGAAGATATGTTCACCATTAACCTAGATCCTACACAAATATCTACACGTATACACTTGTCAGTGGCTTACATAAGGTTTTACGAAGTTTGGATCTCAAACTCCTTACTAGTCCTAAACAATAACTAGTAACGTTCACTCCCGCTAGAGGCTCCCACAGAGCTTACAATGTGAGTTAGGTTTTTAAACTTTAAACCCAAATCTCCACAAGAAATGGGGTCAACACATGGACTTCAACACTAAGACTTAGCTGGATGAGCCCCATGATAACACAATGACAAGATGCCTCTTCTTACACGAATCAAGTACTCTTCAGCTTGCACAATCAACACTTTATTTGAATCTTCCAATGCAATGCTAAGGTTAGGGAGAAGGATAGGTGAATCACTCTATGTGTTATGGATTTGTACATAGGATTCACCCAAGCTCACATTCAATGGCCATTAATGCTTAAGTTCATGATTCAATTTGAGCTTTGAATGCACATAAATGTTCTTAAGCAATAAGCATTGAAGAATGAACTCAATGAGATTAGAGCTAAGGAGGATGGATTTGGAGAGAAAAACACATAGTCAAAGCTCTATCAAAGTCTCATTAAAATGCCCACATGTCATAAATAAAGGATATATAACTAAATTAGTTTGCAATGGCTAAAAAATAGGCAGAATATTGTTAGTATTGATAGATCGAATGATGGCTTTGATCGATCAAACTAATTTGATTTTAAGTCACAAACCTACTGGACAAATTTAGGCACTTTCGATCGATCGAACATGGGCCCTCGATTGATTAAGGTAATTTGGAAATGGGCAAGAAAGTCGCTAGACTTTTTTTTACCATTTTCGATCGATTGGGCTAGGGGGACATCAATCGATCATGATCGATCGATAACCCCTTGATACGATCAAGTTTGAACTTCTTTATAAATTTTTAATTTTTAAACTTTTGCTATGTTTTGTGCCAAGTCCAAACAGACCATTTAGACGACTTCTCCTCGAGGCTAAGGTAGCTTGGGATATCCTTATTAAGGTGGTGCCTTCTAAAGGATTAAGTTTTGGGTTTGACAAGGTTTCTAGTGTATACAAGGTTGAGGTTTATCGAGGAATTAATTCATATATGTGAGTCTTCAAGCCTTGATTATCGCCAATCTTCAAGTCTTTAAGTCTTCAACTACCATAGGGGCTCATTGAACTCGACAACACATTATGCATAGCAATCGACAAACTTTTGCACTTACAATTCTCCTTGCCATGTGCAACACATCCTTATGGCTGATGCACATAAATATCTTCTTTAAGATCTCCATGAAAAAAAGGTTATTTTTACATATAATTATTTTAAGTGCAAATCCTTTACAACAACAATGCTTAGAACTGATTTAGTGGTAAAAATTTTAACAACAAGAAAAAATTTCAGTGTAGTTGATACCTGCCTTCTGTTGAAAATCTTTCACAACCAACCTAGCATTGAATCGCTTAGTACCGTCCAGTGTTTTAAATATCGACGATATCGGCCAATATATCCCACGATATATCTTGTATCTCTTCTGTGCGATACGAAATGCATAAGTAGTGCCAATATATCCCACTTATTCGATCCGGTGAGTATTTTTATTTTTGATCCTTTTTCTTTTGCTATAAATCATGTTAAATCAATGTCAAATGGTTACAAATGTATGATTCCTCATGTTTTCCATGAAAAATTATGGATTTGGAGCTTCGATTTCGAGATTTAGGAGAGATAGGGCAAGTTGCAAAAAATTGGAAAAAATTGAAATTTCTCAATTTCTCACAAATCAGTTATGATCTTTGTATCCAAATACAAAATAAAACATGTAACCTGATCTAGTGATTCTTCTTTTGCTCCCACTTGTTCCTTGTATCGACCTGTAAAGCCTCTTCATGGCATTCTGATTCACCATTATCACTTAACAATAGAGAAGGAGAATAACGGATTGTGGCCTCAGAACATCCTTATCATATATCTCATCAAGTTATACAGCTTAGTTTTCTCTTCTTGCTAGTTGTTCTACTTATGCTTATGCATGACAATTTCATTGAATATCACATCCTTGCTCCTAATGATTTTTTTTTAACATTCCAAAATCTATAACCAAAATCATTAAGACTATATCCAATGAATGTGCACTCTCTGGACTTGGGATCAAGTTTGGTCTTATTCTCATAATCAATATGGACATAAGAGATGCAACCAAATGGATCCTTACTCTTCCTCGGGTGGTAGAGTCTAAGGAGTTTCAACACCTAGTCAAGGGTTCGAGTATCCATAGGTGGTGAAATCCCACTATGGTGTGAGTGTGTGGTGGTGTGTGTGTGTGTGTTAAAAACAAAACAAAAAAAAAAAAAAAAAAGATAAAGAGAGATAAAAAAAAAGAGAGAGATGATACAACCAATACCTTTAAATGGGGCCAGTTTACCTCTTTTTCTAGTCCATGCTTCCTTTGGCAATTCACCATCCAAAGCAACTGAAAATCCTCTGTTAATTAGTCAAGTATTTACAACATCTACCCAAAATTGTTTAAGCAATTTGGCATGGATTCTCATGCTCCTTGCACACTCTAAAATGATTTTGCTCATGCACTCAGTTATACCATTTTTCTGTGGTATTCTTGGAGTCATTTTTTTTGTCTCTTGATTCCATTAACCTCACAATACTCAAACCTGTTATAACAATACTGTCATCCATTATCTGATTTAAGACACTCTAGCTTTAGGCATGTTTGATTCTCAACCAAAGTTTTCCATTTCATGAATATATCAAATATTTTTGATTTATGCTTCAAGAAATAAACCCACAAATTTTTACTAGCATCATCAATAAATGTAACAAAATTAAGAGAGCCACCGAGGGAGGATACTTTAGTTGGTCCCCACACATTAGTGTGAACCGGTTCTAATCGCTCCAACTTTGGAGTCCTTCCAACCTTCGAGAAGCTAACCTTCCTCTTAGAATGTTCCCTTAAGTTCCAGCCGCAATCACGCCTATATCTAATTCCATGGGAAATGTCCTCATTGAACTCTTGATCCATTTGAATAAATAGCCAAGAAGATTATTCCTCTTAAATTCATTTTATTGATACTAAACTATGTACATTTCTTTTTGATTGATTTTTATAGGGTCTGGCAATGAGCCTACATGAAAATAAATTGGTTTTTCAAAATCACTTTATTGATCTAAAATTGTCTTTTTTCAATTTCATAATTTATTTTTTTCCCTGAAAAGGTTATTCACAGGTTTTTTTTGGTCAAACTATAATATGAAAGGATTGTTTTTCCAGATTACTTAGGTTAGATATGATGTGTGGTCTTCGTTTCATAAGAAATTTCCCCCCTCTTCTTATATTCTTTTCTTTTTGTTTTTAACCAGATGAGTAATGCTAATATCTTTCTTTTCTATTTCAGAGATAAGAAACAACAAATGCTCATCGGTTTTGCTGACAGAATCTGATAATAGGATTTTTCTTGTCTGAATTTTATTCATCATATGAGTCATTGGATTGAATCATTCAAAGATAGCAACAATTGCAGGAGTTACATGTCTTAAATTATTGGGTGTTCTCAAAGCTTGTTAGAGATCAAACTACTGCAAATACAGAAGAAATGGCTATCGAAACCTCTGCTGAAACTCCTCCCAAAGAATCCTGTCGGTTGTATGATGGTGTGGTATGGACTGCTTATAGATTCGATGGGTTGGGGAGTTATTTTAAAAAGGGATGGGATCTCAGAGAAGATAGAGGGAGTCATTTCTGTTGGTATCATGGAGAACTTCCCAATCGAAATCAGAAGCTTAGATCATTCAAGAAAATTTTTACGGAGAAGCTCTGTCCGCCTCTGAAACACCAAGACATTACAAGGATGGTTAGCAGCGGACCGTTTTGTGTTCATGTCGATGGGGCACTTTTTCTTTGGGTAAATTCATCAGGACCTTCTCTTAGCAATTTCAGACTTAGGCTTGCTGCTAGAATCACTGAAAATTCGGTGATTACAATGTCTTTAGGTCCAAATCTCAGATTGGGTCTCTCTCCTGAGAATCCCAATCTGGTTAGAAATGATGAGATGGGGGTGGAACTAGATGAGATCGTTATTGAAAAGGGAGATCGTCATGAGAATTCCAATCTGGTTAGAAATGAGGAGAAAGGGGTAGCAGCTAAGAAGGGGATTGAAGAGGGAGATGTTGAAAATCGGTTGGAAATGAATGAAGAGGAAGCTGATAATCTGGTGGTGAAAACTGTTGGAAATCTTCTTGTTCACATTGTAAATAGACATATGGATCACCTTCAGTGTATTGTTACAAACCTCGAGATTGATCTGGATACAATCGAAGAATCGATGGAATGGTTATGGGAAAACATCGAGGCCCGAAGAGAGATTGGTAATACCACTCAAGAACAAGTATAAACTGTATCTTGAATTTTATTTTATTTTTTATTTTTATTTTTTTGGAATGAGCTCATCCAAAACTCAGATGGTCCACATGACAGGAACATTTTGAGAGGGAACGACTGGTATTATTGATTACACACTGAGGCCCACCGTGTTGTCTATGTAGAATCCATGCCGTTCAGACCCTTCACCCAATCCACATGAAAGGCTGGGACAAAAATCAATCTGTTTTCTACTCAGGTGGGCCGTTGTGTAATTCAAGGGTGAGATTTCCCGTCCATCTATTTTCACAGATCATTTTAAGGAATGAGCCCAAAAATGAAGCAGATCCAACGCTCAAGTGGACCACACCAAATCGTGAGCGTAGGTTGCATTAATGTATATATGAAGCAATAAATGCAAGAGTCATCTCTAGTGTGGTCCACTTGATCATTGAATCTGCTTCATTTTTGGGCTTATATCTTAAAATGATCTAAGAAAATGGATGGATGGCATGGATAATCAGATACATCACGGTGGGACCCACATGAGCTATGATTGTACGACCGGGTTTGCACACATTCTGTGCTTAGTAGACGAGTTGTAAAATATTTAATTATAGGGAATTTTACAAAATAATACATATACATCATAAGTAACTTTTTTAATTAAGTTTTCATTAAACTACCCCCATTAATCGAGTTGCTGTCAAACGGATTTCTTCAATTAGTTTTCTCTGATATACATTAGTTTGAAGATTGTATTTTTTCTAAAATGATGAAAATGCCGATCAATTCATGAGATTGTTAAATAAGAATTTATTATATAAAAAAAATCTAATAAGGAAAAAAAATAAAAATCTAAACAGCCTATTGCATAGTAATAGGGATGTGGTTATTGGCCCATCTGTGGGACCCACCAAGATGTGTCCACACAGTCTATCTATTTTTCCATATCATTGTAAGGCATGAGCTCAAAAAATGTGGCAAATCCAAATCTTAGGTAGACCATGTTATAAGAAAGTGATCGAATGACCACCATTAAAAACTTTATAGGACCCACCATAATGTTTATTTTCTATCCAATGTGTTGATTAGGTCAAACAGATTGGAGAGAAATAACAAATATTAACTTAGACCAAAACTTCTGTAGCCTGCAAGAAGTTTTTAATGGTGAGCGATCATACCACTATTTCATGCAGTGTGGTCCACCTGAGAATTGGACCTGCTTCATTTTTGGCTCATGCTCTAAAATAAAATAGCAAAATAGAAAGAGAGTGTGAATTAAACACATACATTAGGGTGGCCCCATAGAACATTCTATGCAATCCAGGTTAAAGGCACTGGTTTTGTGTCTTTACCAAACATGAATTACAGTCTCAGGAATTTTTTTTGGACAGTTTACCAAATTAACAAGCATTCTAGCAATTATCAATACTTAAAATTCAGTACTTAAATTCAATTCAAACTCTTTTTGCTAAGTTTACCAAACGCACCCATAATAGTCAGAAATGAGAGTAGATTTGGTGAGACCTGTGACTCACTGAAGACAATGTGGCTCTTACCGTGGGGCCCACTTTGATGTATGTATTCTATATCCACATTGTCCATCCATATTTCCATATCATTTTAGGACATTAATTATGCTAAAATTAAAACAAATCAAATTATTAGGTGGACCATACTATAAGAAATGTCGGTGATTGAATGCCCTACTGTTAAAAACTTCCTTCTTAAAATCATTACCCTTTTCTCTTTACACTTACCCTTCTTCTTAAAATCATTAAAATTAGTTTGGTTATATACACTTTATCAAACTAATAGTTTCAGCAGTGCATTTGGACGTTCAATCAAATGGGATTGCAGTAATTCAATTTAAGTAGTTGGTTCTTTAAGTATAGCTTTCTTTCTCTATTTCTCTAATATTCTTTCCCCAGGTGGTGGTACTGTGAAGAGAGAGATGTGGGATGATAGAAGATTGGCCAAAATGCATTTGGATTTGCAGCGACTCCTTCAGGTATTTTTTTTTTTTTCTTTTTCTGAGTCTATATAAATTTACTACGGAAGAAAGTCCCCTTGCGAAACATGAACACAAACTGAACAAATGGAGCAAAGATACAACTCTGCATTTTAAAACAGTCATTGATATACAGATACCGGTATCCCATCCACGTAGGGTAGGCATGGACGTGATGAGGTTGATCACCATCTTCCTCGAACGGATAATTAGTGAAAATCCGTGGAGCTTCTCCGTGGATTCTTCACAAAGACTCCTCAAATCCATGAGGGAAAATAGTAAAATATAAATAAATTCTAATAAATTCGAAAATAGATTGATCTGATGATAAAAACGTATTTACGACCCTTTAAATAGAGACACCAAATCTAGGAATAAGTTTCATAATCAAACTCCAACTCAAACTCCCTAAAATTTGTGACTTCTATAAATATAAACTTACTATTTATAGACCGTCATGATTTCTACTAGACATTTTGGTTTTCGGTCAAAAATAGTAAATGTCAATTTGGCCTAACCATGTTATTCTCCTAATTTTTCTAAGCCCTTTTTCATGTGGAGCACAACTCCTAAAGCTCAAAGGATCAAGAGGTATGATCGAACTAAAACTTACTATAAATAGTAAAAACGAAATGTTTCGACCATCCGTCTGATGGAATCTCTTAAATTCGGCACTGGCAACCCCATGTAGCAGGTTTGGGTGGCTAAAGTAGCTTCTCCCACCTCAAAATTATATATGGTACATCGAATAACTCATTCCGGCTTGTGAGATACACTCTCTACAGGGTTCAGACAGTCCTGATGACTTCTGCTTCAGATTGGGCCTTCTCCGGTCCATCTTGAACATGAAAGTATCTGTGACCTACTCTACATCACATCTAGTGGGTTCAGATAAGGAAGAACCTAATACATTAGGATACAAAATAGCCCCGTCTTGTGACCTTGCAAGTACTCAGGTAGCAGCTTGTATGAGCTGTGAATACTTTTCCAGGTTATTGGATCACTTAAATTCAGATCCAGGCCGCACATCTGTCTCATTATGATGATTTATGTCCATGTCGCAATCCAGGTAATCGCTCATGTGGAGCAGGTTTTCCCTCGCATCAAAGAAAAATGTACTCTAAAACGTTGGTGGGCTGCTGCCGACAATGTCTCTCTTGAGGAGGTTATCGGCAACCTCGGGAGGCTAAAAGAAAATGTGGGGTTTATGGGCAGTCGGGTCGCAGCAATTCAAGCAGGTTTTGACAGCAAGCAGGCTGCTCTTGATAGCAGGCAGGCTGCGCAGATCAACCAAAAGCTTTACTATTTATCTATTCTTTCAGTGATCCTTCTACCGTTATCTTTCATCACGGGAAGTAGGCTGTTTTTCTCTCTTACTTATTTTTATAGGTGTAAAAGAATATAAATTTCCCTAAATGTGATGGTTTTCTCATTTTGAGAAAACAAGAAAAGGGGGAAATTGGTTTTCTTATTTTTTTCTCAGTAGTTGTGCAAAACCATTTTAAAAAAAAGTACCATTTAAAATATAGATTTAGGATTTTGACGTTGTAGCCTATGGTATTGCCAAAAGCCTAAAAAATACCTCTTAAATATGTTCCTTGGTTGGCCTTTTGATCACATTTTGGAGAATTGGTGGATAAAAATGTCTTTGCATTGGAATTTGGTGTCCGTACGGAACTTATTTTTCTTCTTTTTCATTAGGTGTTTTCCTAAGGCTTATTCTTCCTTTTCAAACATGTCTTTTAGGGACCCACTTTCACCCCTTTTGAATATATTTTTCAGCATACGTTCACTGTCATTAACTGTTCACTCCCCAAGTGCAGGGTTGTGATGTAGTAATAACTCGGTAAGACCGAGGTCGAATCCCAAGGGACTGAAACTTGTACGTTATCTAAAATTAACTGGAAATAGAACTAGAATGAGATGAAATCTGAATTAAATTATAAATTGAGGAATAATTGTAAACTATTAATCTAAAATTTATAGGAGAAATCAGAGATGGGAAACTAGGGATTCAGAGGATCCACTTGTATAGATCAGGGAGATCTTACGCCTGTTTCAAAAATCATGAAATTAACTGAACTGCCGTTGATCTAGTTTTCAAAGAGATGAAAGGAAGATGAATTAGAATGGATTCCATCACCAAACCATGCCCAAAAAGACTATGGCAAACAACAGAATTAAACTAATTACCACCCAATCACATGTATGAAAGTTAGGAATGGTACCGTCATCCAACCATGCCTAGGAGACTATGGTGAACAACAGGACGTCCTGACGTCATAAACATGAAAAGGAAATAGAAATATTCAAAGCATCGCAGACCCATTGTAATTTCAGTCACAACAGACCATTAAGAACTAAAAATATTCCCATAATAATCAACTAAAATCAACGTCAATTCATGCATTAAAATTTAAATAAAATCAAATCTCTCATCTCACTACAAGCTTCACCTCCTAGCCCTAGCTAGGAGGTTTAGCCAGACATGGATGGCTGAATCTCAGACTAAAAGAAAAGAAGTTAAAACAGAATTTAAAAACTTTCCCTGCCTTGCACTCCACGTCCAAACCCAACCTCAGCCGTGAATCTCTCTTCCAAGACCGAGCCCTTCACCTCCTGATCTCCCCCCTTTCTTGGCTGCCCTCCACCCTCTGTTTCTCCTTCTCTTTTATAGGCCCAAGAAGTCGGTCGCTGCATCATGCGTAAGGGTTACGCAGAAAAACGCAACTCCCTTGCGTTTTGAATAGAACTTGCGGACGCTGATTGCTCGGTGGAGTCCATGATCAAAATCGGACGGGAGATCCACTCCGCCCATTAAATTCCCCTCGAAAAACCAATCGGAAATGGACGGTTTTGGATTGAATAGAGTGCGACCCACAGATTTCTCTCACTACCGTCCGTATGGCGTGTGAACCGTTGAAAAACCATGCTATAATATTTTCTGAAATTCTGCCACCTAGGCAGTGGTAATAGATACCTCGTGGAGCTAATGGACGGTCCTGATTGGACTTTTGATCAATGATAGTGGCCCACAAGCGCTGACCGCAACTCTCTGTTGCGAAACAGAGAGCTTCCGCACCGCACTGTGACCGATGGTGGGGCCCAATATCAATGTCAGACGGGGAATCCACCCTGTCCATTATGTTATCCTCGAAAAACCGCTCAGGACAGGTTAATTTTCTTCGAATTTCGATGTGGTCCCTTGAATATTTTCTTCCACCGTTCATTCCACGTTCAACGGCTAGAATTTTTCAATCATATTCATGGTGTGCAAAGGACACCTAGGCGAGATCAAGACTCCCCCTCTGAAGTGAATCAACGGTCCGGATCATTCTTTTGAACACTTCATGGGGCCCACTAAGCAGAACCGACGGACGGACAGCGTAAACGCTGTCCGTTCTTTCGTAGCTGGGAGAGGAAGACGAGTCAGCGTATGCTGACCCGTTTTTTGGTTTTTTTCGTGCACGGCGGCTACGTGTGCATTATGTATGCACACGTGTATATACAGGGCCCACTGTGATGTTTCTCAGAAATCCAAACCATCCATTCATTTTGACATATCATTTTAGCTATTGGGAATAAAATTGAGGCAGTTCCAGATATCAGGTGGGCCGCAGATTGCAGATTCATGGGCTGATTTGTCTGTTTGGCCACTTCTACATCGATCCAATGGATGATTTTTGTCGTGTACGGTTAATTTATGGTCCTCAGGCAACGTATGAAGTTTCGAGTCGAACCGATATTGGGAACCCCGTGATCTTGCGTTCTGGATGTCCTTCAGGCTATTTGAGCTTTAATTTCTTACTTTTCTCGGATTTCTGACCGTGTATATTTGTCAATCTTGGTCTCTTGGAGTGTGTCCCTTGCCTGTGGCATCAACAGAGTGTTAAATTCATACTTTTAGCAACTTTTTGCAGTTCATGCTTTCAACTATACCCTGTATCACAAACACGGCAAAACGGGCCATTAAACGGCATTATGTACGTAAATCCAGGTAATAAATGGGGTCTAATATGCAGTATTTGACCCTCAACATTAACTTCTTGAGTGTATGGGCATCGTTAACAAATTCTAAGGCCCTAAAAAAGTGTTGATTTTGCTCCGACGACCACATTTCTTAGTGATAGAAGATGTGGAAGATATTTTAAATGAATTTTTTATTTTATTTTTTGTAGAATTACATTTTCTTAGAGATTGAAGCTACTTTTGATTGTGAATAAAGAGGGATGGTTGTGGTTGTTGTCGTGAGGAGAAGTGATTGTTGGGAGGAATTTGAGGTAGAGAATGATGGTTTTGGTTGTCATGCGAAAGACAATGAAGAAGATAGAATTTGAATTTTGTATTGTATTACCTTGGTTGAAGTGGTTGTCATATGTTAAGGATATGGGTTGTCATATACTAAGAATTTGAGTCTTGGTTGTTATGTATTAATGGTATAAGTTATCATATATTAAGGGTTTGGGACGTGGTTGTCATATGTTAAGGGCTTGGGTCATGGTTGTCATGTGTTGAAGGTGTAGGTTATCCTGTGTTATAGGTCGAGGTTGTCATGTGTTAAGGGTCAAGGTTGACACACAATAACCTATATGCTTAACATAATCTGCATCATGTCCCATCACATGGACGTGAATTTCTAGCAAATGCCTTTTACAGGAAGTTACTCACATCGGAAGCTATTTTGGGCCATGATGTTTGTAAGAAATCCACTCCATTCATTCGAAACATGAGACAAAAAATTAGATACTTCCGAAACTCAAGTGGGGCATACGATGGGAAACAATGGAAAGGGACTACATACCATTCAAACCTTTCCAGGCTTAACCATGATGTTTATATGCAATCCAAACCATTCATAAAAGAGTGCGGATCCTCTGCCTCCCGGAGGTAGGAACTCCCTGCCTCCAGCATTTTCATTGGTCAACGTCACTATAAGTGCCACATCATCATATTTTTTAAATATATTTAAAAAATACATTTAATAAGAAGTATAACAGAGACATTAACGGAGACGTTAAACGAAAGCGGTTTGTGTGCTGAGTAAATCATTATGGTAAGCGTACTGGTAAAGTCTGTGGAGCCCACCGTCATTCGTGCATTGTATGAACTCTATCCATCTTTTTTATCATCTAATTTTAGGTTTTTATAACAAAAATTAATCATATCTAAAGATCAAGTGGACCACACCACCTGAAACAGTGTGAATTGAATTCTACCATTGAAAAGTTGTTGGGGGCCCACAGAAGTTTTATATCAAGATGATATTTGCTTTTTATATTCATCCATGTATTTATGATCTTATGAACAGTTTGGATGAAAAATAAAAATCATTGGGGGCTTAGAAACATTTCAATGGTGAAAATCAATACTAACACTGTTTCCTTTGGTATGGTCTACTTGAGCTTTTGATATACTTCAATTTTGGGCTCAACCCCTAAAATGATATGAAAAAATGGATAAGTGGCGTGGATAAACCATATGAATTCACAGTGGGCTCAATAGAGTTTACTCAGTATGATAAGACTCGGTACACAATCCGATTTCACGTGTCTAACGGGGACGCGGATTTCCTGCCAAAGCCTTTTGCAGTAAGATCCTGCGTGAGGATTCCGGATGGGCCCACTGCGACATTTGTGATAAATCCAACCTGTGCATCCATTTTTAGATATCATTTTAGAATATAATACTAAAACTAAGGTGTATACAAAACTCAAATGGGCCACATGAGAGGAAACAGTGGGGATTTAGTGACCACCGTTAAAATATTTATATGGCTACAAAAGTTTTGCATCGGTCTAATATTTTGTTGTTTTCACTTCATAATAGTAAAAATGACCTTATAAATAGTTTGGATGGCATATAAACATCAAGACTCTTAGGAAGGTTTCAACTGTAGGAATTTCTTTCTCCATTGATTTATCTTGTATGGCCGAGTTGAGTTTTTGATCATCCTAATTTTTTGTTACATTTCTTAAAATGAGCTCTAAAAATGGATGAATGGATTGGAATTCTTACAAATATCATGGTGGACCCCACCATACATCCCAACGTTGGAACTTCATGCAAAAGGCTTTCCCCAATGAATCCGCGTCCACGGTTTCCATTGGAAACGTACTGGCTACTCCCCTACCACTCGGTGCTATGTGGGCCCACCATGATGTATGTGTTTCATCCATGCCGTCCATTTATTTTTCTAGATCATTTTATGGTCTGAGACCAAAAATGAGGTATAGCCCAATCTCAAGTGGACCACATTATATGAAACAGTGTTGAATGAACATTGACCATTAAAAACTTTTTGGGGGCCATAAAAGTTTTGGATCAAGCTGATCTTTGTTTTTTCCCTTCATCTGGGTCTTTATGACCAAACCAACAGATTGGATGTCAAATAAACAGTACGGTGGGTGTAACACCCTGAAATTCGGGGGTCAAGCATAACTCAGCTCCCAAGTTTCAAAACATCACTTATGCAACACAATTAATGATAGATGTATGTTGTCTGTATTAGTGCATAAAACATGAAGTAGATTAAGCCAAAACAACAAACATAATTTAGGGACAGTCTGAGAATGCAAGCGGAAGACTGAAATATGTATATAAACCAATATAAGTCCCCAAGGTATGTATGCTCTGCCAGGTCATAATTACATGTCAAGTCTCAAAATACATATAACAAAATGTGATCAATCGCTACAATCATAGCCCAGAATCCCCGCCAATCAGGACATGGCTCACATGAACCCGCCTGAGAACTGCATGAACGAGAACGCCTCCTCATCCTCATCTAACTCCAGCTCCGCCTCGCAGGCATCACCGTCACCTGCAGCTAAGTCAGAGTCTGGTTGGTGTTTAAGCACCGTCCCAAAACGTGAGAGTGAGTGATCAACTCAGTGAAACTAAACGACAAAGGTTAACATGTTATCAATTCAATCAAGTAGTAATGATAAAGAAGTACAATAAAACATATCTTAGATACTCTTGTTAATGCAAGAATGATATGAGGTAATGATGTATGCCCTCACTACAAACTCCCTCTTACGACATCATCTAACGATCGCGGCATGAATCATTACCACTATGCTCTACACCAACGCCAACGGCACATGCAGTGCAATGTTATGAACATGATTACCAAGTTCTTATTAGTCCTTTTCATACATCAGGATTGGAAAGCTAAGGTACCTCCCTTATATTAATACCCAAACAATGATCCATTTTAGGGTCATCAGTCCTAGACAATCTCATACGATATTATAGTTCTAGATCGTTGTAAAGGGCTCGTCACCAATCAATACAGGTCTAGTGATATTCTATAAACTACAATAAGGCTCGTCGCCCCAATGCAGTTTCAGGATATACTCGAGATCACTACAAAGGACTCGTCACGAATCAATGTAGGTCGACAATACGAATATAGTGTCACATACCACTATAATGGGCTCACGAGTGTAGGATGCTCACTGGTCACTATGGGGAGGCTCGTCGCCCTAGCGTAGGTCAACAGCTCGACCACGGTGTCCCATACCGCCATGTCCGGCTCATGAGTCTTAACGGATCGTGGTAGCAAGGTTAATGGAATTTTCGCTAGTGAGTTCGGTACCTTAGATTCAAACAGTAGTGACCAAATATGGTGAACATATATCGGTCAATTGGGTTGTTTGATAAGCTCAACTAGGCCAAGCGCACGTTGAGTTGATCGACATGGAATGCATAAGCACTCCATGTGGCCTAACCACTGTCGAACATCCCAAGTACAACTCAGATTCGTTGAACACATCCTGCGTGGTGAAAACAACCTCAACCACCAGTTTAAGGACTGTTACCGATTACCTGGACTGTAATATAGTCCTAATCACGTACAAGCTCAATACTAGACAATTGATTCAGATTCTACATTCATATAATCATGTTATGAAATATAACTTAAACACGAATTCAGTACATGAAGGAAATTATACACACAGTTAACATGAATAAAATAGACTAAATAATTCATGGAGAAAAACATACACACAAGCAGAGTAATTGAGATTCATATCTCAACAACCTTATAAATCACACTTTACTGAATGCTATCTCATTCACGCATTTATACAAACACTTAGACGATACTATTTAACATACATCACGTATGTCGACCACATTACATATTAGGGCAAATCCTTTCACCTAGGAGTTGTCGCATACATATCAATCATATATCTACGACAAATAATCATGGCAATTATAACATCAAATTCCTTACGCATACAAATATTTTCACACACACACACACACACACACACACACACACACACACATATATATATATATATATATATATATATATATATGAAATACTCTATTTATAACATATGTTATACATATACGCAAATCAAAACGGATAGTACATTTAGCATTTATAATAGTATCCACATCAAGAATAAATCATTATCTAACATTGAAATCTTGAAAACTATAACCTAAACGTATATAGTCCGCACCTTAAACTAGAAAACATGTAACGGATATGATTAAGACGATAAGTCTTCGTCAACGGCGAATAGGCGACCTAAGGCATGAAATAAGTTAGCTACAACATCACTAAAACTATTCTAAGCTTCATAACAGGTTAGGGTTTGATTGACTTACCCAAAAAATGGAATTAGAATCGCCGGAATAACGATTCAGATACGATGATTGGTACATAGAATAACTGAGAAGAATCCCAAGATGAAACACTAGGTTCTCACTTACTTTCTCTCTCTTTTCTCTCTCTTATATTAGCTAGGGTTTAGAATTCGTATGGGATATGTGAGAGAGGATTTAAGGCCTTTATATAAGCCCAAAACTGACAAAAATAGCCCTAGGGCTAAGGTATACTTAGGTTATAACCAAATCGGGCTCTTTCTGATCCAACGGAATACTTTTGGAGGTCCTCTTGTCAAATGTGGTCGGACTTAAGCTCACTAATATGAGATCCTAAGTAAGTTAAGTTTTCAGATCGATCGAGTTTTCAGATCGACCGTGGCAGACTAGTTTCAGTTCAACGGTCACCGAAACTCGATCAGGGCCACAAGTACTTTGACATGTATGGGCCACCTACCTTGATCCAAAGGTAAATTTGGGTCAAAAACCAATGGCCAGAGTGCTTATAAATGGCGCACAAGCGACACGACTCAGATTACTTAATTTCATATTTAATTTCTTAAAAGTGTTCACGTTCTCATACTCTTCACTCTAGACTCAAGAAAATAGTGTCAAGACATCGTTTGGGCTTGATTTTTGAGGTGATAGTCAAGTCCAACTAGGCGGTCATAATTATCTAAGTTCATCGCTAGCGGACTTTCGACGTGCGGTTCAGGTCCAATATGAAGTTTTTGAATGCTCTCGAGAGCAACTGGGTTTACAGTTGGATCCTAGATTTCAGGGTAATATAGCGTTAACAATTTTATAGGTTTTGGGTCTTACGGATCGTATTTAAAGTAGTTTGTACTAATTTCACAGAAAATCTAGTTTAGCCCTAGTTAATACACGTTAAATCTCTAAAGGATTAGGATCTAAATGATTTTTGCTATATGTGGTACTCGGGTATAAGTACGGATTTTTCCAAGATGTTACAGTGGGCCTTAGGAGGACTTTAATGATGGATATCCAATCACCATTATTTTCCTGTGGTGTGGTCCATATGAGATTTATATCCCTCTTATTTTTGGGATCAACCCCTAAAATTATATGTAAAAATAGATTAATGAAATGGATGAAACACATACATCATGGTGGGGCCCACAAAGTACCAACCACCTCCACCACCGGGCTGGTGGTGGGGGGAGTAGCCAATTTGCTTTCATTTCCATTTGGAATTCAGTGCCACATTAAGAAGTGTGACTTGCTACTGAAGTGATGTCACCTATTTATATGGGTCCCACATGTTTGATATCCACATCGTCCATCCATTTGGAGAGATCATTTTAGGGCATGAGCCAAAGAATGAATCAAATCCAAAAATCGAGTGGACGCCACCACAGAAAATATTGGAGAGAGTCACGCCTACCGTTTATTATGACCGAATCCAATCCAAACCTCGTCACTTTGTCTATTAAACCCTGTCACTTTATCTACTGAACCCTGTCACTTTATGTTACAACCTCGTCACTTTGTCTAGTGAACCTCGTCACTTTGTACTGCAACCCTGTCACTTTGTCTACTAAACCCCGTCACTTTGTACTGCAACCCCATCACTTTGTATACTGAACTCCGTCACTTTGTACTGTAACGTTGTCACGTTGTCTACTGTACCCCGTCACTTTGTGCTACAACCTCGTTACTTTGTCTACTGAACCCCGTCACTTTGTGCTCTAACCTCATCACTTTGTCTAGTGAACCCCGTCACTTTGTACTGCAACCCCGTCACTTTGTCTACCAAACCCCGTGACTTTGTCTACTGTACCTCATCACTTTATACTGCAACCCTGTCACTTTGTACTGCAATCCTGTCACTTTGTCTACTGAACCCCTTCACTTTGTATTATAACATCATCACTTTGTCTTCTAAAATTATATGTAAAAATAGATTAATGGAATGGATGAAACATATACATCATGGTGGGGCCCACAAAGTACCTACCACCACTACCACCGGGCTGGTGGTAGGGGAGTAGCCAATCTGTTTTTATTTCCATTTGGGATTCAGTGCTACATTGATCAGTGAGACTCACTACTGAAGTGATGTCACCTATTTATATGAGTTCCACTATGATGTATGTTTTGTATCATACTGTCCATCCATTTGGAGAAATCAATTTAGGGCATGAGCCAAAGCTTGAATCAGATCCAAAACTTGAGTGGAGCCCACCACAGAAAACAGTGGAGAGTCATGCCTACCATTTATTACGAATGAATCCAATCCAAACATCGTCACTTTGTACTGCAACCCTGTCACTTTATCTACTGAACCCTGTTACTTTGTACTGCAACCTCGTCACTTTGACAAGGTTGTAGTACAAAGTGACGAAGTTCCAATACAAAGTGATAGGGTTCAGTAGACAAAGTGACAGGGTTGCAGTACAAAGTGACGGGGTACAGTAGACAAAGTGACGAGGTTGCAGCACAAAGTGATGGGGTACAGTAGACAAAGTGACGGGGTTGCAGCAGAAAGTGATGAGGTACAGTAGACAAAGTGATGATGTTGCAGTACAAAGTGACGGGGTTCAGTAGACAAAGTGACGGGGTTCAGTAGACATAGTGATGATGTTGCAGTACAAAGTGACGGGGTTCAGTAGACAAAGTGACGAGGTTATAGTACAAAGTGACGGGGTTCAGTAGATAAAGTGACGGGGTTACAGTACAAAATGACGGGGTTCACTGAACAAAGTGACGAGGTTGCAGTACAAAGTGACAGGGTTCAGTAGATAAAGTGACGAGGTTGCAGTACAAAGTGACGGGGTTCATTAGACAAAGTGATGATGTTTGGATTGGATTCAGTCGTAATAAATAGTGGGTGTGACTCTCTCCACTATTTTCTGTGGTGGGGTCTACTCAAGTTTTAGATCTGATTCATTCTTTGGCTCATGTCCTAAAATGATCTCTCCAAATGGATGGACGGTGTGGATACAAAATATACATCATAGTGGGACCCATATAAATAGGTGACATCACTTCAACCACGAGTCTCACTGATCAATATGGCACTGAATCCCAAATGGAAATGAAAGCGGATTGGCTACTCCCCCTACCACTAGTCCGGTGGTGGTGGTGGTCGGTACTCTGTGGGCCCCACCATGATGTATATGTTTCATCCATTCTGTTAATCTATTTTTACATATAATTTTAGTAGACAAAGTCATGATGTTGCAGTATAAAGTAACGGGGTTCAATAGACAATGTGACGGGGTTGCGATACAAAGTGACGGGGTTCAGTAGACAAAGTGATAGGGTTGCAGTACAAAGTAACGAGGTTCACTAGACAAAGTGACGAGGTTGCAACATAAAGTGACAGGGTTCAGTAGATAAAGTGACGGGGTTACAATGCAAAGTGATGGGGTTCACTAGATAAAGTGATGAGGTTTGGATTGGATTCAGTTGTAATAAATGGTGGGCATGACTTTCTCCACTATTTTCTGTGGTGGGGTCCATTCGAGTTTTGGATCTGATTCATTCTTTGGCTCATGTCCTAAAATGATCTCTCCAAATGGATGGATGGTGTGGATACAAAACATGCATCATAGTTGGACCCATATAAATAGGTGACATCACTTCAGTAGCGAGTCACACTGCTCAATGTGGCACTGAATCCCAAATGGAAATGAAAACGGATTGGCTAATCCCTTCACCACCAGCCCAGTGGTGGTGGTGGTCGGTACTCTGTGGGCCCCACCATGATGTATATGTTTCATCCATTTCGTTAATCTATTTTTACATATAACTTTAGGGATTGATCCCAAAAATGAGAGGGATATAAATCTCATATGAACCACACCACAGGAAAACAATGGTGATTGGATATACATCCAAACCGTTGAAACCTCAAGATGAAACAGTGGAGAAAGAAATTCCTACAGTTGAAACCTTCCTAGGCGTCTTGATGTTTATATGCCATCCAAACTGTTTATAAGGTCATTTTTATTAGGATGAAGTGAAAACACTAAAATATTAGACCGATGCAAAACTTTTGTAGCCATATAAATATTTCAACAGTGGACACTAAATCCCCACTGTTTCCTCTCGTGTGGCCCATTTGAGTTTTGTATACACCTTAGTTTTGGTATTATGTCCTAAAATAATATATAAAAATGGATGAACGGGTAGGATTTATCACAAACGTTGCAGTGGGCCCATTCGAAATCCTTGCGCAGGGTCTTACTGCAAAAGGCTTTCGCAGGAAATCCGCATCCCCATTAGACACGTGAAATCGGATTACGTACCGAGTCTTATCGTACTGAGTAAGCTCTATTGGGCCCACTATGAATTCATGTGGTTTATTCACGCCGTCCATCCATTTTTTCATATCATTTTAGGGGTTGAGCCTAAAACTGAAGTATATCAAAAGCTCAAGTAGGCCATACCAAAGGAAACAATGGAAGTATTGATTTTCATCATTGAAATGTTTCTAAGCCCCCAATGATGTTTATTTTTCATCCAAACTGTTCATAAGATCACAAAGACATGGATGAATGGAAAAAACAAATATCATCTTGATCTAAAACTTCTGTGGGCCCCCAACAACTTTTCAACAGTAGAATTCAATTCACACTGTTTCAGGTGGTGTGGTCCACTTGATCTTTGGATATGATTAATTTTTTTTGTAAAACCCTATAATTAGATGATAAAAGAGATGGATGGAGTTGATACAATGCACGAATGAGGGTGGGCTCCACAAACTTTACTTAGTACGCTTACCATACTGATTTACTCAGCACGCAAACCGCTTTCGTTTAACGTCTCCATTATACTTCTTATTAAATGGATTTTTTTCAATATATTTAAAAAATCTGATGACATGGCACTTATAGTGACGTTGACCAATGAAAACGCTGGAGGCAGGGACTTCCTGCCTCCGGGAGGCAGAGGATCCGCACTCTTTATAAAATGACTCAAATGTTCAAAAGGTCTTTACCACTAGGATACTTTTTTTTAAAACAAAAATATTAGCATGATCCAAAGCTTCTACAGCCCCTCAAATGTTTCAACCATGGGCATATAATATCCATTGTTTTATGTTGTGTGGCCCACTTGAGCTATGGATCTACTTCATTTTGGGCTCATGCCTTAAAATGATTTAGCAAAACGTGTGGACCGGGCGGATTTCTCACAAACGCCATATTGAACCCCATAAAGTTTACCCAGCAGGTGCAATCCACTTCCCTCCCGCTTCAATGCCATGACCGTAGCAACGTTCTATGCATGGGGCAGTTTCAGGGGTAAATTCATCCAATTTTATTTTATTTTTTTTCAAAATGGTGTTAGGGAACTAGCCAGGGCATTTGTTTAAGCTTACCAAATTTCAATACCACGGTGCTAGTACGGTCAAAATTTCTATGGATTTCCATGATCATGAGAGAGATTCATTGTTTCACTCTTGAACTTTTAACATTTTCATAGAAAACAACACTAGCAGCTGAACAATGAAATTAGTGTTGAGTTTTACTTTTCTCTATTTCCTGGGCCTGTTTGGGATGTGGCCATGGGATTAGGTGATATGGAATTGCATTTGGTCCCATGCAAATTCCATACTACATTTGGAAATTAATAACAGGGAAGGATTGGATTAATTCAAATATCATGTCATCCAGTTCCAATAGTATATACTGCAGTATCATGTTCCACCAAATGTGAGTTTCACTTAACACGATGCTTTTCCAATAGGAAGAATTTAATCCCAAATGTGGGATTAGACAATCAAATACCATGGTATTTCCAGACATGCAAGCATTGTATAATAATAGTGTTAATTCCATCTAATGCAATTCCATACCATTTAATCCCATGTCCCCAAACAGTCCTCAAAAGGTAATTTCATTTCCACATTTTGGGTTCTCTCTATCCAAACAGGTTTCTCTACTTGTCCTTAAAAAGAAAAGGGATCCTATACCTTCAAGAATGCTTATTTGTTAGTGCCCATCTACTACAACACCAAACAAAAGCATCCCTGCATGTTCCGACATGGCATGTCACCGGAGGATTTGGATGTCGGGAATTCTGTAAGCAGGTTCACCGAGTTTGGGGCGGTGTGAAATATTTAGACGTTTCATCAGGTGGGCCCATCATGAATGTCTCATGGCACAGTAATCAAGTGGCCCACTCATCTGGTAGGCCATGTATATATATATATATATATATATATATATATATATATATATATATATATATATATATATATATATATATATAGCTTGAGTAGGACCGTCGGCTATTGTCTTTGTAACCGTCTTTTTTGAAAAAAAATAAAAATACACTTGGGTCTTCCTGATGAACAGCTTGGATCTCTGCAAGTATGCAATGTCAGCATGTTGGGTTGCTGGTGTTTGTATTTTTCAGACAGAGTCATGTGAGTAAGCATTTTTCTTTCTGGTCATGCAGTATTCGGATTGAGCGTTGGAGGCATTCCCTGGACAGACCACAAGGATGGGTTCCGCAATGTCTTATTGCTGTGTTGTAATGACTGTGGTTCTATTGGCTTGTTGTATGTTGCTCCCAGTTCTTTACAGACGCATTAAAGAATGCTTCTGCAATTAGGAATGCTTGTTCTGTATGATATATTGGAAAAGGCACTTCGATGCATGAACTTTTGGAATCGGTGATGGATTTCTGTAAATCCAAAACCGTGTGCATATCTTATGAGCAAGCTGTTAGATTAGATTTATTTATTTTTTAAGACTAGATTTCTTTCCAGATTTCGGGATTATCTTATGAGCAAACCATGTGTAGATTTCTTTCTAGATTTTTCTGGATTATTTTTCTTTCTTTAGCTACCCCTAGGATGAATCTAGACAGGGATAGTTTAGTCTTTTCACAAAATAAGAAAGCCTATAAACTGCAGCAATGTAATACGTTTGATATATTCCAAGATACAGCAGCAATTCTCCCTTTTATCTTTTTTTAGAAGTTTCAGTTTTCTTTTTACAGTGGCTGCAGCCACACATCAGCAAGTAGGGTTTAAGACCCATTAAAGTGGTATCAGAGCTGTCAGCTGTGGTGGGCTCATAACCCACAAGTCCCAGTTTTTGTTATAGAAAAAGTTTCCAGCAAAAATCTGTTTTTTCGAAAAATCAAATTGAAAAAAAAAAAAAAATTGTTTAAAAAAAAAAAATCTACTTTAAAAAAAAAATCAGATTGCAGAAAAAATCTATTTAAAAAAAATAAAAAAAATCTGTTTTTCAAAAAAATATGATTTTAACAAAAATAAAAAATAAAAAAAATCTATTTTAAAAACAATATATTCAGATTTCTATTTCATCCATCTCCCTTCATTTTAAAAAAAAATCAGCCATTTTTTTCTTAAAAAATAGAAAAGATGGTCAGCACAATTCAGCCACAGGTTCCTAAGTTGTCAAAGGACAACTATGATAAATGGTGCATTCAAATGAAGGCATTGTTCGGATCGCAAGAACTATGGGAGATCGTCATCGATGGGTATGAAGAACCCACTATGGAAGAAGAAGCCGCCTTCACCAATGAAGAAAAGATCGCTCTAAAAAATCAAAGGAAGAGAGACAATAAAGCTTTGTTTCTCCTCTATTAAGGGTTGGATGAATCCACCTTTGAAAAAATTACCGAAGCAATATCAAGCAAGCAAGCATGGGATACCCTTAGCACTATCTTCAAGGGTGTAGATCGAGTGAAGCGGGTTTGCCTTCAAACATTAAGAGCCGAGTTCAAAGCAGCTCACATGAATGAAGGTGAGAATATTACTAATTACTTTTCACGTTTGCTTGTAACTGTCAATAATTAGAAAAGGAATGGTGAAAAGATTGAAGATGTCCGAGTTATTGAAAAGATACTTCGATCCCTCACAACCAAGTTTGAGCATGTGGTTGTGGCGATCGAAGAATCAAAAAATATTGAGAAACTCTCCATTGAGGAGTTGATGGGATCGTTGCAAGTTCATGAGCAACGAATACAGAAGACACTACGCCAAAACAGTGAAAAAAAGACAGTCGAAAACTGTCTCAAAGGGCCATAAAGGATGGTCTTGGACTGTTGCAAGGGCCGTCATATTTTGGGCTGTCGTATTACTTAAAGGACGGCCATAAACCATCTCTAAGAAAGGACGGTCATGGACCGTCTCTAAAGAAAGACGGTCATAGACCGTCTATAAGGGTAGAGAGTAAATATCTGTGTTGAAGGTAAAAAGGACGGTTCATGATCGTCAACAAAAAAGACTGTTATAGGCAGTCTCTGATGAATCATAAAAGGACGGACATGGACTGTGCCTATAAAGGACGGTCATCGACCGTCCTTAAAAAGGATGGTTAGAAGCCGTCTTTGATGAAGATCGTCCTTCAAAAGGACTGTTTTGAACCGTCTCTGATGAACCTAAATAGGATGGTCTTAGATCGTCCCTGATGCTGAAAGACTTGATAATTAAAAAAACTGATATATAATTCAATTGAAACCTGTATTTTTTAATATTTTAAACATAAAAAAATGTTGCAATATAATTAAAACTAAATATTAAACAAAATTTATATTACTTCACAATTAAAAAAAATAATATTTACAACAATAAATTGAAAATGGTCTTGAATAAAAATAAATAAATAAATAAATAACAAATCCACCGTGGTCTACTCCTAACACGAGTGGCGTCAAAAGGCTGAAGTACTGGTAGGCCTAAATTTAGGCACAATTAATTAAAATCCTGCACACAAGAAAAAAAAAAGTCAAAACGTAGCATTCAACAAAGATAAAATAAATGAATTAAAAGATATGTCATTAATTACAAGGTTGAAAGATTTTACCAACAATGACTTATGCAAAGAACTAGAATATGCTTTTAGGGGAATCAATTGACCAAAATACTTTTTTTTCCCTTTTAATTTTCCCCTAGAAAGTGTCAAGGTAAAGCATTTTTAGGCTCTCATAGTGTGTTCATCACATTCAACCCATACAACAGGTTCATTCCACCATGATGATCATGTGAGGCTAAAAAATTAAGTCCAATAATCAGGTGGGCTACATATGAATTTGAAGGTCTTTGGATGGTTTAGGCCAATCTTTTATTCCATTCCAATACAATAAACATTGGATTTAGCAGACGATGTGGAATTGAGAATAGGTAAACGTTTAGGTTTAGGAAATCAGATTCGGGTTCGGGATCGGGTTTAGGTTTGGGTTTTCAAGTTTAGGTTTAGGTTTAGGTTAGAGAATTGAGATTAGGATTAGGTGTAGGTTTAGGTTTAAGGATTTGAGAATACATTTAGGTTTTAGGTTTAGGTTTAGGTTTAGGTTTAGGTTATAGGTTATAGGTTTAGGTTTAGGTTATAAGCTATAGGTTTAAGGAATTGAGAATAGGTTAAGGCTTAGGTTTAGGAAATCGGGTTCGGGTTCGGGATCAGGTTTAGGTTTGAGTTTTCAAGTTTAGGTTTAGGTTTAGGTTAGGGAGTTGAGATTAGGATTAGGTGTAGGTTTAGGTTTAAGGATTTGAGAATACATTTAGGTTTTAGGTTTAGGTTTAGGGAATTGAGAATAGGTTAAGGTTTAGGTTTAGGAAAACGGGTTCGAGTTCAGGATTGGGTTTAGGTTTGGGTTTTCAAGTTTAGGTTTAGGTTTAGGTTAGGAAGTTGAGATTAGGTGTAGGTTTCGGTTTAAGGATATGAATACATTTAAGTTTTAGGTTTAGGTTTAGGGAATTGAGAATAGGTTAAGGTTTAGGTTTAGGAAATCGGATTCGGGTTCGGGATCGGGTTTAGGTTTGGGTTTTCAAGTTTAGGTTTAGGTTAGGGAGTTGAGATTAGGATTAGGTGTAGGTTTCGGTTTAAGGATTTGAGAATACATTCGGATTTAGGTTTGGGTTTTCAAGTTTAGGTTTAGGTTTGGGTTAGGGAGTTGAGATTAGGATTAGGTGTAGGTCTAGGTTTAGGGATTTGAGAATACATTTAGGTCTTAGGTTTAGGCTTAGGGAATTGAGAATAGGTTAAGGTTTAGGTTTAGGAAATTGGATTCGGGTTCGGGATTGGGTTTAGGCTTGGGTTTTCAAGTTTAGGTTTAGGTTTGGATTAGGGAGTTGAGATTAGGATTAGGTGTAGGTCTAGGTTTAGGGATTTGAGAGTACATTTTGATCTTAGGTTTAGGTTTAGGGAATTGAGAATACGTTAAGGTTTAGCTTTAGGAAATCGGGTTCGGGTTCGGGATCGGGTTTAGGTTTGGATTTTCAAGTTTAGGTTTAGGTTTAGGTTAGGGAGTTGAGATTAGGATTAGGTGTAGGTTTCGATTTAAAGATTTGAGAATACATTCGGGTTTGGGATCGGGTTTAGGTTTGGGTTTTCAAGTTTAGGTTTAGGTTTGGGTTAGGGAGTTGAGATTAGGATTAGGTGTAGGTGTAGGTTTAGGGATTTGAGAATACATTTAGGTCTTAGGTTTAGGCTTAGGGAATTGAGAATAGGTTAAGGTTTAGGTTTAGGAAATCGGATTCGGGTTCGGGATCGGGTTTAGGTTTGGGTTTTCAAGTTTAGGTTTAGGTTTGGGTTAGGGAGTTGAGATTAGGATAAGGTGTAGGTCTAGGTTTAGGGATTTGAGAATACATTTAGGTCTTAGGTTTAGGTTTAGGGAATTGAGAATAGGTTAGGGTTTAAGTTTAGGAAATCGGATTCAGGTTCGGGATCAAGTTTAGGTTTGGGTTTTCAAGTTTAGGTTTAGGTTTAGGTTAGGGAGTTGAGATTAGGATTAGGTGTGGGTTTTGGTTTAGGGATTTGAGAATACAATTAAGTTTTAGGTTTAGGTTTAGGGAATTGAGAATAGGTTAAGGTTTAGGTTTAGGAAATCGGGTTCGGGTTCGGGATCGGGTTTATGTTTGGGTTTTCAAGTTTAGGTTTAGGTTTAGGTTAGGGAGTTAAGATTATGATTAGGTGTAGGTTTCGGTTTAGGGATTTGAGAATACATTTAAGTTTTAGGTTTAAGTTTAGAGAATTGAGAATAGGTTAAGGTTTAGGTTTAGGAAATCGGATTCGAGTTCGGGATCAGGTTTAGGTTTGGGTTTTCAAGTTTAGGTTTAGGTTTGGGTTAGGGAGTTGAGATTAAGATTAGGTGTAGGTCTAGGTTTAGGGATTTGAGAATACATTTAGGTCTTAGGTTTAGGTTTAGGGAATTAAGAATAGGTTAAGGATTAGGTTTAGGAAATAGGGTTCGTGTTTGGGATCGGGTTTAGGTTTGGGTTTTCAAGTTTAGGTTTAGGTTTAGGTTAGGGAGTTGAGATTAGGATTAGGTGTAGGTTTCGGTTTAAGTTTAGGTTAGGTTAAGTTATAGGTTATAAGTATAGCTTTTGGGATTTGAGAATAGGTTTAGGTCATAGGTTTTAGGTTATAAGTATAGCTTTTGAGATTTCAGAATAGGTTTAGGTTATAGGTTTAGGTTTAGGTTACATTTGAAATTGAAATCCTTTAGTGACTTGGTTAATAAAAAACAAATGACAACAAGCCTGAATTAATAAAAAGGATGCTAAAGATTAAATAAATAAAAAGGCAACTTGATCAAAAAAGCATTTCATTGAATAATCAAGTTTTCGTCATACAAAATGTCCTAAAGTTCAAAAAGTTAAACAAAACTACTGAATATTCAAATTCTCATCAGGAATTTGGGCCAAACAACAATTTCACCCAATTGAATATCTTCAAATGTCCTGTCATCATTAAACAACTCTGCTATGCGAACGTTGATATCATCTATTACAACTCTGATGCATTCTGGAGGGATGCCTATATTATCTGACACCATCCGCCCACTAGCAACACTCCAACCACGGATATCTCTCAATTGGCAAATTTGTTCCATCGATGGAGTTGTTGCAGAGTATTCTCGAATACTTGAGGGCTCACCAGATCGACGGTGGGCCTATAAATAAAATAATGGTTTCATGTAAATAATAATGCTACTTTTATCTTTAAAAATAATAATTATATCATTTGATCACAACAAATGCAGTACCTGAGATGCAGTTGTATCAGGGGAACAGTGAAGTAGTTGGCTTTGAGTAATTTATTGCCTAAGTTTAGCAAATTCTTGCCTAAGTTCAGTAATTTGAGTCATTGATGCTTCAAATTTAGCCTCAATGGACATATGTGCATTCATCTCTGACCAAGCTTCTATAATGTAGGGGGTGGCAACCTTCATAGTAGTCTTAGAAATACCCAAACCCATGCCCCTAACCCGGCCTCTGCTATCATGACCACAAACCTAAACAATAATTTTTAAGTTTAGTGATGTGTGTATATTATTATTAAAAAAAAAAAAAAAAAAAAAACCAACAACAATGTATGTAAAGTGAGTAGAATTTATGAAAAACCTGTGAAACTAGGTCGTGGTTTAAATCCTTGTGCTTACTGGAAAGATCATTGCTGGCTATCGATGTTATTCTTTCCTGTTAGAAGATAATTGTTACAATAAATCCTTCATTGTACTTAAATAAAAAATTGATTAAAAACTAAAAAATTTAAGTCACCGCTGTTTCAAGATGTATTTGTGTTGGGTAAGACCCATCAAGTCTGCTATGAGTGGCAACAAACAAGTCGGTCCTGGTGATGATAGTATTTGGATTTTCCTTTCACTGTAATTATATAAGCAAATTAGTTAACAAGAATTTATATTCATCAATTAAATTGTCAAAGAATGTAATACAAATGATCATTTTCTCTAATGTCCTAGCAGCACCTTGTCTTCCAGTCGTGTGAGGGCATTTCACCTATACTCTAGAAGTCTTCCCCTTCTTACAAAGATTAATTAATAATTCTGTGGATTGTAAATTAATGAAAATGTCTCAATCCTCTTGCTTTACACCAATGGGACATTTTCTTCTTCTTTCTACATCATTATCAAATTTATCATATTCCTTTCGCAGATTGTATTTCCATACCTTTCAAGCTTTGCTTACTTTCAAAATTGCATATTCTTTTAACTCATCATCGATGTCATATGTGGCCTATTTAATGAAATTAATAATCAAACAATCTTATTGAGTAAGAATTAAAAATAAAATCAAGAACAAACATGCTCACTAAAACCATAGACCAGATATTATCTTTAATTGCACCAGGCACTTTGCGCCAATCAGCAAATGAAATTGGACTGTGTGTCCTACTAAGTTGCCCTAAAAATGTGTTGAAAGGCACTGATGTTTCTCCGACTGGTTGTTTATATTCATTTAATTCAAGTCTCTTCCTTATATTGCTTCCTTAGGCTGAAGCTGATGAACCACCAAAATCCAACATAATTCCTACAATTTTATAAAACAAAGCAATATCTCATTATTATGTAATTGGCATTCTATTAATATTTTGATAGCTAAAAGATTGTAACAATCATTACTAAATAGAATTCAACTCACTTTCAAACTGATTTAAATCTTATTAGTTTCTTTTCCGTTTCCTATGATGTGAGGTACTCATCTCACTCTCAACCTATGATTTTTCTTGCACATCTTCATCTTCATCATTAAAATCATCAATTAATGAAAGTGTTGAAGAACCTACATTCCTTCTAGCCTCAAACTCAAGTGGATCTTCAAATGCATATGCATCTTTCGTCAATCTCTTAGGAGCATCCGGTACAACATGCCAGTCATCTCTAGTTGGATCTTTACAGTAGAAGACCTGAGCTGCCTAAGATGCAAGAATAAACGGCTCATCATCTTCCTTTAAATTTCGTCTAAACCTTCCTAGATTGATAAATATCAAATTTTTTTCGGGATCTATAAAACATCCATTCACTTTATCTTCAATATGCACCCAATCACAATAAAAGAGTACTACTCTGAAGTCGAAGTAGTTCAATTCGAGAATTTGTCTAATGATGCTATAATAAGTGACTTCTTCTTCTATAGGATTTCTATCCTTGGGACTTACCCTGAAGCTAGTTAGCACTTTCATTGAGACTCCACTGTTCTGTCTTATTCTGTTCATTTCAGAATTTGCAGTGCTAAAAATATATCCATTTACTGAGTAAGTATTATATGATATGCATTTGAAGTCAGGACCATCGACAATTCTCTTAAATTGAGTCATTTCTTGATTATGTAGTTGATGTCTTAACCAAGGAATGTATTCCATTGGTTTTCCTGCTGAAGGATTACCCTTTCGATTTTGTCCCGTACGTGTTTGGCCCTGGATGTATGTTTGGTACTTCTTACAAATTCCAAATCATAACAATTCATTTTATATATATAACAATGTTTATTACCATAAGCCATTTAAAAATATAAAAAAGAATAATATACTTCATTAACTTACTCCTCCCATTGATGATTTTCAACGTGATGTTGCAAAACCCATTTGCGTGCTTGTTGGTATTGCACTGTAGTAAGATCATAAACTTTTCTTTTCTTATCATTCTGGGAATCACCAACATTTTCATCATCAATGAATATTTTTAGTCCTTGCTTGTGACCTCCTATTGTATTATTAGGATAGTATTCCATGCAGTATATCATAGATTCCTCTATAATGTAGCGTTTCGCAATACAGCCCTCTGGGTAAGCTTGATTCATCACATACTTCTTGTATGTTCTCATCATCCTGTTAAATATTAAAATCAGGTATTGATGAAAAAATATAAGCTATTTTGAAAAAGTTAATAAATTAAAACAGTTAAAGTTACCTCTCAAAAGGATACATCCATCGATATCTGACAAGTCCGCAAACTTGTGCCTCCTCCGCCAAGTGCACAACAAGGTGTGTTATAGAAACGAAAAATGATGGTGGAAAATACTTTTTAAAAATACATAATGTTTTCACTATTTTATTTTTCATTTCTTGAAGCTCCAGACGATGAATTTCTTTAGAACATATGACGTTAAAGAATCTTGACAATTGTATAATGGCTGCACGCAATGACTTTTCTTTCTTGAATGAATGCATCAATAATACGAGTAGTAACTGCTGCATTAGAATGTGATAATCATGTGACTTAAGACCCTTGAGGTGATAGTCATCCATACTGATATGATGTTTTCAGTTTACACTATACCCTCTCGGAACTTTCAAATCACTCAAGGTTCGACAAATGAGTTCTCTTTCAAATCTAGATAATGTGAAAGGAGCCTTCAGCAATAACAACTTACCATTTTTTTTCTCTGGCCAATATTTTGATCTTATCTTTATAGCCATAAGATCTTGACATGCTTGCAAACCATCCTTAGACTTGTCCTTCATGTCCATGATTGTTACAATAAGGTTCTCAGAAACATTTTTCTCAACATGCATCACATCCAAATTATGACGAATGGGCATATGCTCCCAATACGGCAATGTAAAAAAGATTGATCTCTTCGACCAAGAAGTAAGGTTAGACTCTTCATCCGTGGTCTTCTTCCTCTTATTTCCTATATGCTTTCCAAACTTGATTTGTATATTATTCATTTTAACCATTACCTGTTCTCCACACAAATGCTTTGGAGCCTGTCGATTTTCATCATTCCCATTGAATCGAGATCTTTGGCTCCTAAAGATATGAGCTCTTGGGAGGAATCTTTTGTGCCCCATATAAGCAAACTTCTTTCCATATTTTAGCCAAATAGAGTCAGTCTCCTCACTACAAACAGGACATGCATACTTTCCTCCTGTCCTACACTCAGAAAGATGTCCATGGGCTGAAAATCATGTATTGCCCATAATAAAATCACCTTCATTGTAAACTTGTTCTTCCCAAACGAGTCATATGTTATCGACCCTTTCCACAATTCATTTAATTCTTCAATCAATGGTTGTAAATATACGTCGATGTCATGCCCTGGACCATTTTTTCCGCGAATTAAAAGTGTTAACATAATAAATTCCTTCCGCATGCATAAATGAGGTGGAAGATTGTATGGAACAACCATAACAGGCCAGTAACTATATGAGATGCTCATATGCCTAAAGGGGTTGAATCCGTCTGTTGCAAGTACCAACCGAACGTTACGTGGATCCGCAGCAAAATCACTAAATTTTCTATCTACAAACTTCCACATAGAAGAATCCATAGGATGACGCATGTATGAGGCATTTTTAGCCCTCTTTGAATGCCACAACATATTCTCTAAAATCCATGATACGCTATAAAGTCTTTGTAACCTTAGTGTTAATGGGAAGTATCTTAGCACCTTCCATGGTACATGTGAGACTCTTGATCTTACAACACTATTCACTTTCCATCTGCTTTCTTTACATGTGTTGAGGGTCAAATATTGCATATTAGACCCCAGTTATTACATGGATTTACGGACATGACACTACTTAATGGATTATTTTATCCGTGTTTATGATGCAGGGTATTTTTATGAGCTTAAACTAAAAATGGGTATTAAAAATATGGTTTTAGCACTCAAGATGCACCAAGGCAAGTTACAGGACCCTAGGGGACGAAGATCGATGGAATTACATGCCAGGGATCTGCAAAAATCGAGAAACTGAAGCTCAAGTGGCCTGAAAGTCAGCCAGAATGTAAGATCACAGGGTTTCCACCATCAGTTCAGTTCGAAACTTCATACATAGCCTGAGAACCATAAATTAACCGTACGCATCAAATTTCGTCTATTAGATCCTGGTGAAAGGAGCCCAACAGCCAAATCATCCCACAGATCTGTAAATTGGGGCCCGCCTGATTTTTGAATATGCTTCAATTTTTTTTTCAACGTCTTAAATTAAATGAGGAAGCGGATGGATGGAGCAGATTTCACTTTTGCATCAAGGTGGGACCCATCTTACAAGAGGGGAAGCACACAGAAGTTGTGCACGCGCGGTATGCCGAACAAAGTAAGTCGGTCAGCAATTGCGCTGACCGACCTTTCTTCCCAACCCGAGAACAAAACATTGTCCGCACCGTGCGGACGCTGATTTTAGTTGTGGGGTCCACCTATCACTCATTTAAGAGATCCAAGCCGTCCATTCGATTCCCAAAGGCCGTATTACCCTCACGTAGGTGATATTTTGAAACCATACAAGCGTCATCACGATTGAAACCGTTAAACATAAGATGGATGGCGGGGTAAAAGATCTTGTGTGCCCCACCGATTTCACTCCAAAAATCACCATTCCTGAACATTTTTTCGAGTTAAACACAATGGTCGGACTAAATTTCTTATCTGGCACTGATCCTGGGCCCCACCATCTCACCAGTGCGAACAGAGCTGCGTAAGCTCTGTTGTGCGGCTAGATCTATCGATCCAAGTGGGCCACCACGGCTGGCCGATCAGATGATCCAATCCGTTCATCACAACAGCCGTCCAAAAACGTCCCAGGTGACGTGAATTTTTAGGAAATAAAGCAAGGAAAGCGGAGATTTCACCACTATTTTCTTAGCTGTGTAAATAGCTATACGCATAGAGTCTCCTTGCTACGCATGCCGCTGCACCACCTACTGCTACGTAAGAATCTTTCTAGGAGCTTCTGCACTAACGCCGGCAACCTACAAAAAGGAGAAAGAGAAAAAAAGGACCGCTTGGGCTGGAATCAGGAGCATTCATGACCAAATTCAAGGGGCTGGAGCGTGGATGTGGGGCATTCTTTGGCAGGAGTTTTTTCCCTTAGCTTTATTTATTTATTTATATTTTTTCTTTTGTTAGAGATTAGCCCAATCATGTTGAGCTAAACCTCTTAGTTAGGGCTAAGAGGTGAAGCTTGTAGCATGATGGGAGAGATTTTATAGCTTTGATTTATACTTTATGAACTACTTTGATTCTAGTTTAATTAATGGAACGTTTTTAGTCTTTAATGGTCTGTTGTGACTGAAATTACAATGGGTCTGCAATGGTTTAAAGCATGTTCTTTTTCCTTTATGTTTATGACGTCAGGAAGCCCTGTTGTTCACCATAGTCTCCTGGGCACGGTCGGATGACGGTACCCTTCCTAACCTTCATGGCATATTGATTGGTTGGTAATTAGTTTAATTCTGTTGTTTTCCATAGTCTCTTGGGCATAGTTTGGTGATGGAATCCATTCTAATTCATATACCTTTCATCTTTTGAAAACTATATCAAGTAAGTTCAGTTTAATTTCCATAAAGTAGGCGTACGATCTCCATGATCTCTACAAGTGGATCCTCTGAATCCCTAGTTCCCTTTCTTTAAATTCTCTTAAGTTTTAGATAATTATTTCACAATTATTTCTTAAATTCTATTTAATTTAGATTACATCTTAGTCTAGTTCTAGTTCTACTTAATTTCAGATAACGTACAAGTATCAGTCCCTTGGGATTCGACCTCGGTCTTACCGAGTTTATTACTACATCACAACCCTGCACTTGGGGAGTGAACAACATGTAGGACAACTTTCCCTTTTAGCATGCTCCTTCCAGTACAGAATACAATCATTACGGCATGCATGTATCACCTCATAGTTCATACCCAACGAATTGATCAATCTCTTTACATTATAGGTACTATCTGGCAAAGAGTTCTCTCTTGGCAAAATCTTCTTGAGCAGTTGCAACAAACTTGTAAAGCTATTATCTGACCACTGATATCTAGCCTTCATGCTCATCAACTCAATTGTTACTGACAACTTTGTATACTCACGTTTACACGATGGATATAGGGGTTGTACCGCATCCTCCCTTAATTTATTGTACTGAGTATCATTGTCTATATCATTTTGAGGCTGACTACTATGTTCCTCATTGACCTCATTCATACATGCATCTAAGTCATCGGGTTGAACACGACTAAAAGTATCATTAACCAAATCAACCATTTTGGGCAACAACTCTTCATTACAATTAGTGGCAGATGTACTAGGAGCCTTGGCATTGACACACATATTGGGAAGTTGTTCTCTATGAAAAAACCAAGTTGTGTATGTCTGATCTATACCATTCATAATCAAATGCTCAGAAACTGTACTTAGTATTTTCTTCTCACGCATATTACGACATCTAACACAAGGACAACTATACCAATCAACACCTCTCGAGTTCCTTTTCGTAAAAATAATAAACGATTCAACGCCTTTAATGTATTCATCACTCAATATATCTTTCGTCATCCAATTCTTGCTCGGGGGCGTCAAATCCATTTCTGATATCACGTGCATGTAGCATATAAAAAGTGAGATACAATAAAAAATAGGCTTTTCATAAACTGTCAAAACAGGCCACACATGTGGTCACCAATAACAAAAAAATATAGATCTATATATATCCGCAAATATATGCACATGATTAGGTGTAGGTTTTAGGTTATAGGTTATAGCTTTAGGGAATTGAGAATAAGTTAAGGTTTAGGTTTAGGAAATCGGGTTTAGGTTTGGGATCACGCATACAAACATGCATGATGATTCATTCATCCATCCATGCATGCATACATACATAAACACATGCATGATGATCCATCCATCCATGATCTAACAATCCATCCATCTATCCATGCATGCATACACACATACACACACATGCGTGATGATCCATCCATCTAGTCTTCCATCCATGCATGGATACATACATACATATGCACACACATAAATCCATCCATGCATGTATGCATGCATACACACATGCATAATCTGTCCATCTATGCATGCATGCATACATTTCATCCATCCATGTGTGCATGCATACATATACACACATACATACATGTGTTTTATGACAGGCTGAAGCATACATATACACACATACATACATGTGTTTTATGACAGGCTGAAGCATATATATACACACATACATATACTATAACACCCTGGATTTTTTCCAACTTGAAATTAGACGTCCTTAGGAAATAGGTCAACCATAACACTCTTAAAGCTCAAGCCCAAAGCCAAAGAAATCGCTTTTCAACCCATTTCCTTCAAATCTCATCTTTCACCACCTCATTTTTCAAACTTCTCTAAGTACTTTTATATTAGACACGAATCCTCCAGTTTAAATAGTGAAGAACTATACTTAAACTAAAACTCACTGAAAACGGTCGTCGAGATTGAGTCCGTGCACACTCCTGATCACACACAACGACCCCAAATCACTTCTAGACCATCAATCGAAGGGTTTAGATTATGTTTCATTCCATTTCAAACCTAAAAATGAATGTCCTTAAGTGGTAGGTCAACCCCAACATCTTACACTCAATCTCAAAGCCTAAAATCTCTTTTTATCCAATTCCTTCAAAATCTCACCCTCCACCACTTTATTCTTCATTTTTTTTTAAGCACATTCATAATACACACCAATCCTAGGGTATAAATGAGGAAGAAAAATACTAAAACTAAAACTTACCATAAATAGTAAATAAATGGATAAAATAGGTTTTAACCCTTAACCTTTTAGAATCTAATAAAATAAATAGGTTAGTTGGATAGATTAGTGTCTCCTACCCCAAAATCATATGCTACAAATTATATAAACTCATTTCGGTTTATAAATTGGCCCCGAAAATGCCTCAAATGGAGGGGTGCCTAAATGATCAACTTTCAGGGGGTTCCAGGGTGGGACCCAGACTTTTTTGGGGCCTAGGGGGCAGGAGGACCTCGCCCAAATGGAGACCCCTCACCAGTTTGACCAAAAGTCGGCGAGGGCCTCACCGATCAACGGGTTCGGTCGGGCGAGACGCTCGGGCCGATCGCATGTGGGGCCTAGTGGGACCCACTAATGTAGGGTTCGACCCCTATTTCTTTCCTATTTTGGTACTTTCTTCACAAACCACCCCTCTAAGCTTTTCGTTTCTTGAAAAATCTTTCGAATCTCCCCCAAAATCCTTCTTCAAACACTTCCTTATTCATTTTCATATACCACTCACACTACCCTTCAAATCCCACCTCAAACAAAAATCATTAGGGGCTACTTCCTTTAGAAATTAGATAAACTTAACTAGCGCTAAACTGGACTACCTGTGAAATTATCACCAATCACTTTAAATACGATCTGCTAGAGCCAAAACGTGTAGAATAGGTGACATTATAATACCCTAAAACCTAGGATCAAACTCTAAATCTGGTTGCTCACGAGAGCATTCAGAAACTTTGTATCGTACCTAGACTGCACATCGGAAGTCCGATTATCCCAAACTTAGATAATCCTGACCGCCTAGTTGGACTTAACAATCACCTCAAAAATTAAGTCTGGATGATGTTCCACGACGATTTCCTTGAGTCTAAAGTGAAGAGTGTGAGAAATATTAGAAATTAAATATAAATTATGAAATCTGTCACGTGTCGCTTGCGCGCCTTTTCTAAGCGTTCTGACCATCAGAATCTGATCTAAATTCACCCTCAGATCAGGGATGATGGCCCACTCATGTCAACGCACTTGTGGCCCTGACGAGTGCCGGTGACCGTTGAACTGAAACTGGTCCCCCACGGGCGATCTGTAAATTCGATCGAACTAAAAACTCAGCCTGACCTAGATCCAATGTCAGATAGCTTAAGTCCGACCACACGTAGAAAAGGGGCTGCCAGAAGTGCTCCATTGGATCAGAACAAGCCCACTTTGGTTATAAAATAAGTATATCTTGGCCCCAAGCCTATTTTTGGCAATTCTAGGCCTATATAAGGACCTTAAAACCTCTCTCTCTCTCATTCCATACGAATTTTCTAAGCCCTATGGGAGAAAAGAGAGAAGAGAGAGAGAGAGAAAAAAGGGAGAGAAAGAGAGAGAGATTTGGAGCTTTTCTCCTGGGATTCTTCCCTGCTGCTCCATGTGCCAAGCCGTCCATCTGTGTTGCTCTTTCAGCGTTTCCAACATCGTTTTTAGGTAAGAAACCCTACCCATAACCTGTTTAGGTAATCCATGTAGCTGTAGTGTTAATATAGCTAACCTATTTCATGGTATAGATTGTCGTTGAGCCGTTGATGAAGACTTATCATCCGAATCAACTCTGTTTTGCAATTTCTAGTTTAAGGTGAAGATTCTAGATGCTCAGATTACCTATTTTCAAAGCTTTCAATGTCGTTTAATGGTAGAGTGTTGACAAGGATGCTGTTTGACATGTAGAACATGATGTCTATTTTCCATTTCGAATACGTACGAAGAATATAAGATTTAGGGTATTTTCGGTATTTATAGGAAATACTGTTATGTACGTATTTTGCTGATATGATTGCCATGAGTATTTGTCGTGTACCTATGCTAGTTATACGTGTATGTTCTGTTTGGTGAAGAGATTCGCCCTAATGCACACTTTGGCCGACATATGTTATGTAGACTAATGTGTGTAGACTAAGTGTTTGTATAAATGTATGTATTAGTAAGTATTGAGTAAATAGTGTCGTAGATTAGCGTTGAGATTGAATTCTCAACTAATTTGATGATGTACATGATTTTCCTCCATGCTCGTTGTATGTGAATTGATTACCTTATGTGTGAAATGCTCGTGTATGGATAACTGTTTATGATGAATGTTATAACATGCTGATAACATGCCAAAATTACTTGTATTTCAATTCTGTCTCTCTCATATGATTATTGATTTAGGTTACAAGTGTTTGGGGCTATGCTATAGTCCAGGCTGTCGGTAACAGATATGAATGCGTGGTTGGTTTCTATTCGCCACGGAGGACACGTCGACGAACCTGAGTCGTGCTTTGGTTGACGGCAGTGGTTAGGCCACACGAGGTGCTTATGCACTTCATGTCGTTCAGCTTGAGGTGCACTCGTACTAGTCGAGCTCGTCAAGTAACCCGACTAACCATTATATGTTCACCTTATATTTATCATAACTGCTTGAACCTAGGGTACTGAACTTACCAGTGATAACCCTGATAATCGTGGTACCTTGATCTACCAAAACTCATGAGCCAGGCATAGTGGTATGGGACACCGTGGTCGAGCTGTCGACATACGCTGAGGCCACAAACCTCCCTGTAGTGACCAGTGAGCACCTTAGACTCGTGAGCCAATTATGGTGGTATGGGACACTATATTTGAGCTGTCGGCCTACACTGATAAGGTGATGGGGGAGCGATGCAATGAGTACGTGCAACAGCCCTAGCAGCCCTTTATAGTGACCTCGAGAGTACTCTGAGTCTACGTGAGGCGACGACCCTTCCGTAGCAACAAGAGTACAACTAGGCCTGTATTGATAAGGTGATGGGGGAGCGGTGCAACGAGTGCGTGCAACAGCCCTGGCAGCCCTTACAGTGACCTAGAAATATATCATCGTATGAGACTACTAGGAGTGACGACCCTAGACAGGATCCTTGTGTAAGAATGATATAAGGGAGGTACCCTAGTTTTTCAATCCTGCTGTATGAAAAAGACTAATAATAACTCGATAATCATGATCATATCACACTGCATGTGCCTGAAAGATGTGGAGCACTGAGGGAAGAAAGCATGCCGCGGACGTAAGATGGTGTCGCATGAGGGAGTATGTTGGCGAGGGCATACATCATGTCATTTCATCCTTGCATTAATCACGGTATTTAGGAATGTTTGATTATTTGCTTTACCATTATTGCTTAATTGATTTGATATCATGTTAACCTTTGCTCTATAATTCCGCTGAGTTGATCACTCACTCCCACGTTACGGGACGGTGTTGTACACACCAACCAGTCTCTGTTTTAGTTGCAGATGATGGCGCTGCTTATGAAGTGAAGCCGGACTTGTATGATGATAAGGAGGATTTCTCCTATATGCGTGTTCTGATCGATGGAACTACAGGAAGGTTGATTAGATGCCATGACACTTGTCTTTTTATACTTTTGGAGCACTCATGTATATTCTTTTTGTTCATTTTTAGAGTATACATGTATATATTTAACCTGGTAACATGTTCACACTCTGGAGACTTACAACAGTTTATATATGTTATACATACTATTACAGTCTTCCGCTTGCATAATTTAACTGTCTCTGGAGTATGATATGTTGTTTTGGCTTAATCTCACTCATGTTTAATACACTAACATAGACAACATTCAATCATAAGCATTTATGTTGCATAAGTGATGTTTTGGAACTCGGGTGTTGAGTTGCTACTCGACCCCCGATTTTCAGGGCGTTACATATACAAACAACTATGATTGTTCAATGTAGAAATGCAAGTTTCGAGGCTTGTTTTCCTATGCTTTTGCAACCTAAGAAGTATCAAAGATTGATACTATAACAGTGCATGATATCCACTGCATAAAATCAGAAAACAACTGGCTTTCTCCATAATGCAAATTATAACAATAGAAATTCCACCAATGGGAACAACTGAACTGTACTTAGAGTACACATGCATGCAATACACATGTTGTGTACAGTTTACTCTGTTTTGGGGTGTTTTGGTCTGGAGTCTATGTAATAAGGGCAGTTTTATCTTTTCCTAGCCCATTATAATGGAACTGATTGGCCCTAATTAGATCAACAAATCCTTCTCTTCTCTAAACACCTCTTCTCCTCTCTTTTGCTGTTTTCTCCTTTTCTATTCTATTCTTCTCCATCTTCCACAGCCTATGTAACATACAATTTCTACAGAAATAACAACAGAAACCCACACCTCTGCACCTTAGGCCAGTAGATAATGGGCCCTGCAAATAAAAATAAACAAAGGCCCAGTTTTCCAACAAGTTGGGAAAAAAACAGATTAAACTAATCAGTAATGACTGGAATACACGCCCAATAATCTAAATTAAAGAAGTGGAAGGGAGCACAAAAAGAAAAAGAGGCATGCAAACCCGAAAGTATCAAATTTCATACTGTAACAACAGCTTATGATGTCGGCCACACTAAATAATAAAGATGAAATAAAAAAGAAAGAGGGAGGCTCCCTCTTTCAACAACATAAAAGGGAGAAAAAGAGAGAGATCTCCATCACTATCAACTACAGTATATCCCCATGCCTAGTTTAAAATAATAGAAAACAAAATGCAGCCAAAGTATCAATTATTACTACCATAATTGTGCCTATGATGCTGTCAATCATAGGCCACTGACACCCACCTTTTTGACAAAATAAGAAAATGGGAACCCCACATTATTTCTACAATTTACATACTACCAATAAACATTGTGACATAAAAATAGAGAGACAGGGAAAACACAAATATCAACTTGATTCGAAACTTCTGCTACCCTAAGAAGTTTTCAACAGTGGGTCTTCGATTCCCGCTGTTTCCTGTGGTGGGCCCACTTGAACACTGGATATGCTTCCATTTGGGCTCATGTCATAAAATGAGTTGAAAAATAGATGACCTGCATGGATATTTGTCACCTTCTCCAGCAGAGACATTTCATCAAACACATGTTGTGCACACCTTAAACATTCACAGAAATGAGTACCTGGCCGAGGAAGAGATGAAGCGCAGGGGCTTCTGGCCGCACCAGATCTGGGACCGGGACAGAGAGAGAGAGAGAGAGAGAGAGAGAGAGAGAGAGAGAGAGAGAGAGAGAGAGGGAGAGAGAGGGAGAGATAGAGAGAGAGTCGGGGTAGGAAAAAGCTCTCTCGCGCGGGTCTGGGACCGGGATGGAGAGAGAGAGAGAGTCACGCAGGTCTAGGACCTGGACGGAGAGAGAGAGAGAGAGAGAGAGAGAGAGAGAGAGAGAGGACGGGCGGGTGGGTGGGCGGGCGCTGTTGAAATGGGGTTGGGGGCGGGACATTGGGCGCGCGGTTCTATTTTGAGCGTGCGCCCTAATTTGGGCCTGACGATGGTGATTGTTCGATGCTCTGTGGGCCCCACCATGATGTACATGTTTCATCTGTTCGGTTCATCCATTTTTACAGATCATTTTAGTGCTTGATGCAAAAAATAATAGGGATATAAATCCTGGGTGGGCCACACCACAGGAGAAAATTAATGAATAGATATTCACAATTAAAATCCTCCTAAGGCCCACTGTACTGTTTATTTGACATCCAATCTGTTGATTTTGTCATAAAGACCTAGATGAAGGGAAAAAATAAATATCGGCTTGATCCAAAACTTTTATGGACTCCAAAACATTTTTAATGGTCAAAATTCATTCAATACTATTTCCTGTAATGGGATCCACTTGAGATTGAGATTTAATTTATTTTTTTATCATATCATAAAATGATATATAAAAATAAATGGATGGCATGGATGATACACATGCATCATGGTGGGCCCCACAGAGCACCGACCACCAGCCATTGGCCGGTGCAAGGGAGTAGCCAATTTGTTCCCCACCATAGCAAATTCGTGTGATTTAATCTCCATGTTTCCTACCGTATGGTCCACTTTAACCTTCAATCTAGATGATTTTTGGTTTCATGCCCTATAATAATATTTTAAAATATATAGACGGCTTAGATAAGACACATTTTTTTAGGCCCCATAGGGCCCCTTATACCCTAAGCGTACTGAGTAAATCCTATGGGGTCCACTATGATTTATTCAATTTATCCACTCCATCCATCCATTTTAACATATAATTTTATTATGTAAGGTCAAAATTGAAGCCTATAAAAATTTGAAGTGGACCACATCATAGGAAACAGTATAAATTGAACGTCTACCTTAGAAAATTTTTGGGAGGCCACTGAAGTTTTGGATCAAGTTGATATTTTAATTTTCCCTTCATCCATGTATTTTTGATCTATTGAATAAGTTGGATGACAAATAAAAATCACTGTAGGCCGTTGAATAGGAAGATTTCAACGATGGAAATCATTATTCCCACTGTTTCCTATGGTATGGTCCACTTGAGCTTTGGATATACTTTAATTGTGGACTCAAGCACTAAGGGTCTATTTGGACGGGTGGATTGGAAGGGATTGAATGGTATTAGGGTGGATGGCATGGATTTCAAGGTAATGATGGTGTTATCAATAGATTGTCTTAAGATCCATGGAATTGCTATATCTCCCGGATTGTTATAGCAAGTCTGTTTGGCACACTCGGCCAATCTTAGGATTAAACCTTCCCATCCCTTCCAATCCCTTGAACCAAACATGTCCCAGGAAAATTTGAACGGATTAGGGTGGATTGGATGGGATTTGAAGGTAATGATGGTGTTGTTAGTGGATTGTCTTCAGATCCATGGGATTGCTATATATCCTAGGATCAGATCACCCAATTTGTTTGGCACGCCCAGCCAATCTAGGGATTTAACTTCCAATCCACCCGTCCAAACGGACCCTAAAATGATCTGGAAAAATGGATTGACGGTGTGGAACACACCACATGAAAACAATAGTGATTGGATATCCACCATTAAAACCCTCCTAGGCCCACTGTACTTTTTATTTGACATCCAATCTGTTGATTAGGTCATACAGGCCCGGATGAAGGGAAAAAAAATATCAGATTGATCCAAAACTTTATATGGCCCCCAAAAGGTTTTTAATGGTCGACGCTCATTCAACACTGTCTCCTATTAATGTGGTCTAGATATCTCATAAGCTAAAGGGGAGATATCAAATGCACGGTGTTGATGTTCGACACATATCGTGATAGGCCCATTTTACATGTTTGGTCCATTCACTTTATTTTACTAATATTTACCCTCAATTTGACTAGTTACTCGCCTCGATCATACTACATATGAGAAAGATATTGGGCAAACAAGATTGATCAACAATTTAAGTGAATTTTGATTTAAACATTTGAAGTTATTTACTCTTCATGTCCGGACTGATCAGATTGTCCAAAAACAATTAAAGGTTGATATCAAAAATATATAAATGAATAGAAAACACAAACATCAGCTTGATCCAAAACTTCTATGGCCTCTAAGAAATTTTAAATGGTAGAGGTTCAATCACACAATTTCTTTGGTGTGGTCCACTTGAGCTTTGAATATGCTTCCTTTTGTTCTTTAGACCTTAAATTATCTGTTAACATGGACGAATGGAGTGGATAAAATAAATAAATAACGGTGAACCCCACAGAGTTTACTCTGGTAAAGGTAATGAGTAACTCACTTAAATGTAGTGGAGAAAGGTTTCCTTAAAATATTCATAATCATATATTAGGACTGCCTAAATGTGATTCACATATCCAACCCACTCATTATGTGTCCCACTTGGATGAGGAGTCAGACCAAGTTTCAACCGCATCCAAAACTCATGTGGGCCCCGCCAAGTGCTTTTATATTTTTTAGGATGTCTTCACATAGTTTTAAATGGTATGACCCACATGAGTTTCGTTTACTGATGATTTTTGACATATCTCATAACCTAAAGGGGACACATCAAATCCACGGTGTTGATGTTCGACACACATCATGATGGGGCTCACAAAACTTACTAACATTAATTCTTAGGTTCTCACAAGGTCAGTAAGTTGGGTCACAATTTTAACCAGAATATTTGGCTGACATTTTACATGTTTGGTCCATTCACTGTATTTTACTGATCAATACTCTCAATTTGACTAGTTACTCGCCTCAATCAGGCTACATATGAGAAAGATATTGGGCATACAAGATTGATCAACAATTTTAGTGAAATTTGATTTAAACATCTGAAGTTATTTACTCTTCAATTTGAACTGATTAGATTGTCCAAAAACGATTAAAGGTTCAATTAGTGGATGTGCCTAATAATTTAGTAATTTTAATTTTCACAAATAAATTTAAAATTTTTAATTCAAAATGTATATTTTTTTTCTCTTTTAACTAAATATCATTTTTATTATAAAATATTTCAAAAATATTTAAAATACAAATTTTGAATTTTTATTTTCAAAATCTCAAAAAATTTCTCATATTTTAATTTTTTTCTCAAAAATTTCAAAATACCGATTTTTTTTTCCTTAAAAGCATTATTTTGCTCTCAAAATTTTTTCTTAAACATAGTTAAAATTTCTAAACTTTTCAATATTATTTTTAATGTGATATTACAAATCATTTAAATATTACCTTTTAATTATATATAAAAAAAAATTTCATTCATATGATATAAAAACTATATATATATATACACACATACATTTTTACCGACATAAATTTTTAAAAATTAAAACATTTTTACTTTATTACCCGGTCCAAAAATGAGTTGGAGAAACATAGGGGGCAGAAAGGATATACAACACATCATCAAAATCTCACTTTTATTATCTAACTTTTCAATTTTTCTTGTCAAAATATAAAATTTAGTGTTCTTTTTTTAAATATATATTTTTTTACAATTTGTCAATTTTTTCACAATTTTTTTTAATTTTTTAAATTTTCTTTTTCAAAATCTCACTTTTGTTATATAACTTTTTAAGTTTTCTTATCAAAATACAAAATCTAGTTTTCTTTTTTTTTAAATATTTTTTTTTTACAATTTGTCAATTTTTCATAATTTTGTTTAATTTTTTAAATTTTCTTTTTCAAAATATCATTTTTTAAATCTCACTTTTGTTATATAACTTTTTAATTTTTTTTTGTCAAAATACAAAATCTAGTTTTCTTTTTAAAAAAATATATATTTTTTTACAATTTGTCAATTTTTTCACAATTTTGTTTAATTTTTTATATTTTCTTTTTCAAAATATCATTTTTTCACAATTTTGTTTAATTTTTTATATTTTCTTTTTCAAAATATCATTTTTTATTGAAATCTTTTCTTTTTCAAAATATCATTTTTTTATTGAAATCTTTTTTTTTCAAATTTATAAACATTATTCAAAGTTCTTAATTTTTTTTTCAAAATGTAGATTTTTATAAAATCACAGTTTTTTTTTAAAACATTGTTATTTATTTTTTCTAAGCTCCTTAAATATTTTCTATTGCAGGTCGCACCTGAGCATTAGAGACGGTTAAGGACCATCTCTAATACATATGGTCTTCCACCGTCCTAGAAGACGGCTAAGAACCGTCTCTAATAGATACGGTTAGTAACAGTCTCTAATAGAGACGGTCATTGACAATCTCTAATAGAGACGATTTTTGATAGGGCAATAAGACGGCTAAGGACCGTCTCTAATAGAGACAGTCACTAACCGTCTCTATTGGAGATAGTCATTGACAGTCTCTAATAGAGACGGTCTTTGACAGTCTCTAATAGAGACGGTTTTTGACAAGGCAATAAGACAGCTAAGGACCATCTCTGATAGAGACGGTCTTTGACAGTCTCAAATTACAAGTAAAAGACGGCCAATGACTGTCTCTAATACGGACGGCCAGTGACCGTCTCAGATGACCACATATAAGATGGTCGAAGACCGTCTTTAATGCGGACGGTCTTTGACCGTCTCAGAGGAGGTATATAAGACGATCAAAGACCGTCTTAAATTATTTCTGACGCAGAACATTTAAAGACAGTATTAGGGATGGTCAGGAGCCATCCCTAATTTTAGAGACGATTTTCGGCCGTCTCTAAAGCGTCTTTAAACCAAGCAATTTTAGAGACGGTCTGGAACCGTCTCGAAATCCGTCATTTTTTTTCATTTTTCACCTAGTGAGAATGCCAGTTCCATGCTGATGGAACAAGCTTTGAAGTCAAGATTGACTCTGAATGATAACAATGGTGGACGTGGAAGTTCACAATGTAGTAGACGTTTTGCTAACAATCACGCAAGAGGCAGAGGGCGGGGATACCATCAAAGCCATAGCCAAAACCAGCAGAAAAATACCAATTTTCATGAAAGAGGAAATGGTAGAGGTAGATCTATGCGTGGATGAGGAAGTACAAAGAACGTCCAATGCTACAATTGCAACAAGCTTGACCACTATACATCTGATTGCTGGAGCAAGCCGGTAACCCAAGACGAGTTATCCAATTATGTGGAAGCATCAGGCCATGAACAAGAAAGCTCCACACTTCTCTTTGCACAAGAGAAAGGTAGTGATCAGTAGGATGTATGGTATCTCGACACGGGTGCAAGTAATCATATGTGCAGCGACAAGAAACTTTTTGTAGAACTCACAGAAGGAGTTTATGGCGATGTAACATTTGGAGAATCATCAAAAATGCCAATGAAAGGTAAAGGTAAAATCAAAATCTTTTAGAAGAATGGTGTTCCAAACTATATCTCCAATATGTATTACGTGCCTAACATGAAAAGTAACATACTGAGTCTTGGACAACTCCTCGAAAAAGGGTAAGTCATACACATGGAGAACTCTTCTCTTTCCATAAGAGATATGCATGGACGTTTGATTGTAAAAGTCCAGATGGCGAAGAATCATATGTTTCCTCTCCATATAAACACAATGCTTGAGAAGTATTTTTATGGAAAAGCAAAGAATGATTCCTGGATGTGGCATCTTCGCTTTGGCCATCTAAACTTTAGTGGACTGAAACTTTTGTCCTCATCAAGCATGGTACATGGCTTACCTGCTATTGAAGCTCCAGAAAATGTGTGTGAGGCATGCACACTTGGGAAACAACAAAGGAACTTCTTTCCGAGTGGAGTATCCCGAAGAGCAAGAGGACCGTTGCAGTTAGTTCACACTGACATCTGTAGACCATTAGAGTCAATCTCTCTTGGAGGTAATAAATACTTTATTACCTTCATTAACGATTTCAGTAGAAAATTGTGGGTGTATGTAATCAAAGAGAAGTCTGCTGCTTTTACTATTTTTAAAAATTTTAAGGCCATTGTTGAAAAGAAAGTGGTCTTAAAATCAAAACCCTCTGATCTGACAGAGGTGGGGAGTACACCTCAAATGTTCTTTGAGAATATTGTAGGGAACATGGCATTAGGCAGTAACACACTGCAGCGTACACGCCACAACAAAATGAAATTGCAAAAATAGAAGAACCGCACCATTCTCGATATGACGAGGACCATGCTGAAGGAGAAAAGTCTGGTAAAGAATTTCTGGGTAGAGGCAGTTGCATGTACTGCCTATTTGCTCGATAGGTGTCCGACTAAGAGTGTCAGATTCCAGACACCACAAGAAACATGGAGTGGATATAAGCCAAGCGTGGCGTACCTTAAGATCTTTGGGTGTGTCACCTATGCTCAAGTTCCAAAAGCAAGATGAAAAAAGCTTAATGATCATGGCGAGAAGTGCATCTTCATCGGCTACAGCGAAGAGTCAAAGGCATACAAGCTCTACAACCCACTAACCAATAAGCTGGTGGTGAGTAGAGATGTGGTATTTTGTGAGGAAGTAGCATGAAAATGGAATGAGAAAAACTCAGCCAAAGAAAATCAGGTCGAGGTCGAAGAATACGAAGAAGAGACATGAGAAGCAAGATCAGACACTCACATCATCCCCTTCGGATCGCAGAAGTCCAGGAGTATGCTCCATATCTCCTGGAAGTACTTCATCAAATCAAAATTCATCCAGCACATCTTCATCCGATTCTCCTTCACCCTTGGCTCCTGTTAAAATGAGAAGCGTTAACGACATCTATGCAGAAACTGAAGAAGTGAACTTACTCTTCCTGTATGCGGACCACGAGCCTCTCATATTCGAGGAGGCTATGAATGAAAAATATTGGAGAAAGGCTATGGAAGAAGAGATTCATGCCATCGAGAAGAATCGAACATGAAAATTGACCTCACTCCCCAAAAGCCAGAAGACCATTGGTCTCAAATGGGTGTACAAAATCAAGCGGAATGCCGATGGTAAGATCGAACGATATAAAGTAAGGCTCATAGCAAAAGGTTACAAATAGAAATATGAGGTAGACTATGAAGAAGTTTTTGCCCCAGTTGCTCGCCTTAAAACTGTAAGAATGATTATCTCCCTTGCAGCTCATCATAGTTAGATGTTTTACCAACTAGATATGAAATCTGCATTCCTAAATGGGATACTCGAAGAAGAAGTATACGTTGACCAACCTGAAGGTTTTGTCATGCAAGGGGAGGAACACAAGGTGTATCGGCTGAATAAAGCCCTTATGGGTTGAAGCAAGTTATTTGTGCTTGGAATGCACGAATCGACGGTTATCTTCAAGATAATGGTTTGGTCAAATGTCCATATGAGCATGCCGTCTACATAAAGAAGAATGTCCGTGGTGATATGCTTATCGCTTGCTTATATGTTGATGATCTGTTGTTCACTGGGAACAGCCGGCGTTGTTTGAAGAATTCAAGAAGGTCATGTTTAAGGAGTTCGAGATGACAGATGGAGGTCCGATGTCCTTTTTTCTGGGCATTGAAGTGAAGCAACAACATGATGGTATCTATATATCACAGAAAAAGTATGCTAAGAAATTATTTGAAAAGTTCAAGATGGCCGATTGCAAAGCTGTAAATACACCTGTTACAACAGGCCTGAAGCTCACAAAAGATGGAGAAGGAAGAAACGTCGACTCAACCCTTTTCAATAGCCTAATCAGAAGCTTAAGGTACCTCACAATCACTAGGCCAGATATAGTTTACAGTGTTGGGCTTCTAAGCCGTTATATGGAAGCCCCAAAAGAGTCACACTGGCTAGCTGCAAAAAGAGTACTGAGGTATATTAAAGGGACCATTGAATTCGGTCTCTTTTATCCATATGATGATGAAGCAATGTTGTATGGATACTCAGATAGTGATTGGGGAGGTGACCAAGATGAGAGAAAGAGCACCATTGGCTATGTATTCTATCTCGGAACGATTGCTTTCACATAGAATTCAAAGAAGCAGAGTGTGGTCGCCCTATCCACATGTGAAGCAAAGTACATGGCAGCATCGTCCACCGTCTGTGAGGGAATTTGGTTGAGAAACTTGCTAAAAGAGCTTAAGCATCTGCAGGAGGAATCCACAGTCATATATGTGGATAACAAGTCGACAATCGAGCTAGCCAAAAATTCGGTGCAGCATGGAAGAAGCAAACACATTGATACCCGATACCATTTTTCGAGAGATCATGTGAAGCAGAAAATGATGAAATTAGAGTATTGTAATACCACAGAACAGGTAGCGAATATTTTCACGAAGGCATTACCGACAGATGCATTCAAACGACTAAGAACAATACTCGGGATGAAGCCGTTTTTGGTTTGAAGGGGAGTGTTGGAATCAGTGATGAATTTCTGCAAATTCAAAATCGTGTGCATATCTTATGAGCAAGCTGTTAGATTAGATTTTTTTTTCTAAGATTAGATTTCTTTCTAGATTTCTGGATTATCTTATGAGAAAACCATGTGTAGATTTCTTTTTAGATTTTTCTGGATTATTTTTCTTTCTTTAGCTATCCCTAGGATGAATCTAGATAGGGATAGTTTAGTCTTTTCACAAAATAAGAAAGCCTATAAATGGCAGCAATGTAATACGTTTGATATATTTCAAGATACAGCAATAGTTCTCCCTTTTATCTTTTTTTAGAAGTTTCAATTTTCTTTTTACAGTTGCTGCAGCCACACGTCAGCAAGACCCATCATGAACTAGATGATTGGATTCTAGATCTTGTGGATTGTACCTCAGCGCACTAGCTGGATAAATGGATCTTGTGTTTTATTTTTGTTTCCCTTTTATTCTCTATAAATTTTGTGTGTGTAAAATCTGGATGATTGATATGCAACGGACATCTTATTTCCAACTTTATTACGGTATCGGAGCAACATTTTGATATGGGCCACTAACCTATTTTTCACAAACTTTTTTCATTCTCTCCTTGTTGCCGCCTGTTTTATGTTTTTCAACATCCTCACGCAGCAGCAGTAGAGAAGAGTTCTTTCTCTCCTTGGCAAATCTATAATAATAATAATAATAATAATAATAATAAACCCTTAAATATGTAAATTCAATAGTCTGTAAATGACAGGTTTGATGTCATCGAGAAGGCTTTGATGTCATTGAAGTCAACTCAATGTCATCAAGTATTTTCAGATTTTCTCCAGTTGGTCAATGGACTGAGTGATTTTTTGATGCTATCGAAGAGGTTCGATGACATCGAAGGAACAGTTCGATGCCATCAAAGCTAGGTCAATGCAATCGAAGATATCCGGAATTCCATGTTTTGCCTCTGAACAGTTTGGTGTTACTTCCAATGACATCGAAGTAGCTTCGATGACATTAAAGGTTAAGTGTCGATGCCATTGAAAAGTGTTCTTGTCATAATCTATTGTCCCGGTTGTTAACATCACTGTTTTCTCTACCTCTCCATCGACAACCATTCCTACAAACAACGAAGAGAAGACCAACACAAATCAAAGGTCCTGCCCAGTCACCTGTTGTTATAAACTTGTCCAACACATGGTTGATGCTGTACGTGCTCCTCATATCCATTTTACACCAAATGATCTACACAGATTTGAACCGTCACATAATTCTAAGCCATCAGCATTTGGTTCATTTCCTTCATCACACGGTTCTCTCTGTATACACTACAAGTGCAACTTTTCTTAAACCATCTCCAATGATGTAGCTTTGCACCTCATTTTATTTATTGTTTCGGCTAACAAATAATGCATTAATTTGATAGTTGCGAAATACAATGATAAGCATAACTTTTCTATAGTAGAATAACATCATTCAGCATCGAGAAGCATCCAATTCAGATAATAGATTGCACGCTCTTTCTAGTTGTCGTCATCTTAGGCTAGGAGAGCTCTGATCGAATTTGCTGATGTTGCAATATACAGCTTGAGCGATCGGCCTTCGACTGACGGCATTAACACTTGTGGCATCATCAGATATTCCTTGATATTCTCAAAAGTCTGTAGATATGCTCTGCCTACCATATAAATTCGAGCTCCTGCTTCAATTTTACCAACGGAGAAAATACATTAGTCTTCCTTGCACAAGTAGATATGAATATCCGCATGAAATTAACCTAACCAAGAAATCGTTGCAGTTCTGGTTTGTTCTTTAGTGGATAAGCATTTATAATTACTCAAGTCTTGTTTTAATCTACCTCGATTCCTCACTAATGTACCAAAAATCCCAGGAAATTACCGATCGAGACTCCAAATGCACACTTAAGTGGAGTCTCATTCACTCGAATAATTGGCCAACTTTATCACTACGTCGCCGATGTAAACATCCATAAATTGGCCGATCATATCATGGAATATGGCATTCATCGTCCTTTGGTGCGTGGCCCATGCATTCTTAAGTTCAAAGGGCATTACCACCCAACGGTAAATCCCTAGGGGGCGTAGGCACCTAAATGCTATTTTTGGCACATCATTCAATGTTATATAAATTTGATTATACTCGGAATGACCTTCCATGAAGGACACAACTCGATGTCCATCAGCCCTATCAATCAGTTGATCAACTATCGGCATAGGGTATTCGTCCTTTAGCATTGCTAAATTAAAATTTCGTGAGTTAATGCAAACCCGTAACTTATCATTCTTTTTTATGACTATGACTACATTTGAGATCCACTTGACATATTTAATGGTCTCGATAAAACCAGCCTTCAATTGCCATTCAATTTCTTGTTTTATTTTCTGTGTTACTTCTGGTGTCATTTGCCTGAACAATTGTTTATGTGATCAATATCCTTCTTTTATAGGTAATATGTCCTCGACCAAGACCTAGTCGAGTCCTGACATCTCATGGTAATCTCATGAAAAATAATCGGCTTACTCCTTGAACAAATGGGTGAATTCTTGTCTATCTTGGAACCTGAGTAGTCCACTGACAAACGTAGGCTCTGGGTCTTGCTCGGTCACTAGGTTCACCTCTATTAAGGGGTTTTAAACTTGGGCTTGGGAATCTTCCAACTTATTAGGGGATTTCCTAAGTCTCATATCTTCTTCTGCGCCTCTGCCAACTGTGCCTCTGAGTTCGAGTCATTGCTTCTGGCCCTGCTGGAAATTTAGGATGCGTGACCCATTTCTAGACTCTTTTCTAGGTTTACGGAGTTTTAACCATCCTTTGACTTGACTCTTTGCAGTGGAAATAATAATCAAGGGGTGAAGGCATCCTCTACGGACGATGTTGACTACTTCCTTCAAGCTTCCTTGGAGCCATGTGTCATCTTTGCATCCTTAACAGAGGAGCATCTCCTCACCCCGGAACAGTCCTTTTGGTACACTAGTCACATAATTGTGAGCCTCGACCGTCTTGTCAAAACGCATTTAACTGCATGGTAGTCGAGTGGGGAGGTTGGCGTCACCCCTACCTTGGTCATTGTAGTGCACATTCACAATCATTTGGACCAATATCAACCCTCAGTCATAGTCAATTAGCCCTTCTTGGATTTGTAATAACTATACTGACCTCAAGATTAGGAAAGAATGGATCAGTATCAATCAACATTGCTTCCTTACTCTTCTTGGGAAAGTTCAGCAACCCACGGTCGATGTTATCCTGAGCCATGTTCCTAAATATAACACATTTATTAGTTGAATGAGAATGGGTTCCGTGCCATTTACAATATTCGATTCTCTACAATTTGTCGGCCAAGGGTATTTTATGGTTTATAGGAATCTTGATAAATTTTTTGGATAACAGAATTTTGAATATCTCGTCAGCCCTTGTGATATCAAAAGTGTATACTTTTGGGGCCTTTTGGGTGGTCGAAGCGGTCGATTCCTCCTTGACCAACGCCGAGCATATGGTGGCTTTTTAGCCACTACTTCAGCAAAAGTGTCTCAATTAATGAGTTCTTTTGCCTAGCACACTCCTGAAGAAGCTCTTCATATGTAACATCCCGAAAATCGGGGGGTCGAGCAAAAACTCAACTCCCGAGTTCCAAAATGTTATTTATGCAACATAGATATGTATGATTGAATGTTGTCTGTGATAACGTATTAAACATGAGTGAGATTAATCCAGAACAGCATATCATACTCCAGAGACAGTTAAATTTATAAGCGGAAGACTGTGATAGTATGTATAACATATATAAACTGTTGTATGTCTCCAGAGTGTGAACATGTTACCAGGTTATACACATACATGTATAATCCAAAAGTAGGTGAAACGGATATACATGAGTGCGCTAAAAATATAAAATGACAAATGTCAAAGTATCTAATCAACCTCCCTGTAATCCCGTCAATCAGAACACGCATATAGGAGGAATCCTCCTCATCATCATCAAATCCAGCTCCGCCTCACAGGCCGCGCCATCATCTGCAATCACAAAAAGGTCTGGTGGGTGTCCAGGAACACCGTCCCGTAACGTGGGAGTGAGTAGCTAACTCAGTGGAATAATAGAGCAAAGATTAACATGTTATCAAATCAATCATGCGATAATAGTAAAGCAGTAATTCGAACATTCCTAATACTGTTGTTAATGCAATTATGACATGACGTGATGTATGCCCTCACCGACGATCTCCCTCATACGGCAACATCTTACGACCGCGGCATGCCACACTCCCTAGAGTGCTCCACATCTTCCAGGCACATGCAATGTTATGGTGATATGATTTCCGAGTTGTTATTAGTCCATTCAAACAGCAGTATTGAGAAACTAAGGTACCTCCCTTATATCAATCCCAACACAGATCCTGTCTAGGGTCGTCACTCCTAGTAATCTCATACGATGTATATTTTGTAGGTCACTACAAAGGGCTGCCAGGGCTGTTGCTCACACTCGTTGCACCGCTCCCCCATCACCTTATCAATGTAGGCCGACAGCAAGAATATAGTGTCCCATACCACCATAATCTGCTCACGAGTCTAGGTGCTCACTGGTCACTACGGGGAGGTTTGTGGCCCCAGCGTAGGCCGACAGCTCGACCACGGTGTCCCATACCACCATGTCCGGCTCATGAGTCTTCGTGGATCAAGGTACCATGGTTAACAGGGTTTACAATGGTAAGTTCAGTACCCTAGGTTCAAGCAGTTATGACTCATGCAGGGTGAACATACAACGGCCAGTCGGGTTACTTGACGGGCTCGACTAGCGCGATCGCATCTCAAGTAGACGACATGAAGTGCGTAAAACACTTCGTGTGGCCTAACCACTGCCGCCAACTCCAGAACACGGCTCGCGTTCATCGACGCGTCGTTCGTGGCAAAGATAAGCCAACCACGATATTTCTCGGTTACCGACTGCCTGGACTAGGTATAGTCCCAAACACATGGAATCACGTCAGCATTCATATAAGAGTAATGGAAATGAAATACAACCATGTGAGCATGTTAACACCTGTTATAACGTACAACTTAAGTAAATCATCATACACATGTCTTTCACACATATAATGAAATTATGCATATCGCCAACATATAGGAAATCCTCTCCATTAGCCTATTAATTGAGAATTCAATCTCAACTAAACCATAATGAAATCATCAAGTACATGTTATAGCATACCACTTAAGTGCAACATCAAACATATGCATTTCATACATATAATGAAATCGTACATACGGCTAACATGTAGGAAATCATTTACATCAGCATATTAATTGAGAAATCAATCTCAAATTAATTCATAACACCATTTAATTCAATACATACTAATACAAGCATTTATACAAACACTTACACTACACACTTGAGTCTACATATAGTATGTCGACCCGAAATGCGCATTTAGGCGAATCTCTTCGCCAAACTAATTATGCACGCATTCCTAACATTCTAATGCGACAACAATTCATGTCAATCACATCAGCAAACTATGAATGAAAACAGTACTTCCTACAAATGACTAAAATGCCCTAAATCTCATATTCTTCGTTGATTTACGAAACAGGAAACGGACAGCATGTTGTACATGTCAAACGGCGTTGCCGTCGAGAATCTACTATTAAACAACATTGAAAGCTTTAGAAACAGTCAATCAAAGCGTCTAAAATCCGCACCTTGTCTCTTATGGATGTTGAAATTCGAACGGAGCGTATACGCTTCGTCTACAGCGATAAGAGAACCTGTTTTACGAGATTTACTAACTATCAAGCTATGGAACGGAAGAGACATCAAATCAGCAACTTTCTAGGATTTTTCTTACCTGAAAACCCGGAGGAATCGCCGGGAAAGTGATCGGAGTGCGTTGCCTAAGCACGTACAACAGCAGCAACAGGTGGCAGGAAGATCTCTCCCACCTTCTCTCACAATCTCTCACCTTTTCTCTCCCTCAATCTAAGGCTTTTCCCAAATTCGGATGGGAGAGATATGAGAGGGTTTCAACCCCTTTTATAAGCCCAAAAACGCCCAAAATAGGCTCAGGAACAAAGTTCACTTAGTGCCTATCCAATCCGGAGCTGTTTCGGTCCAAAACATGCTTTCTGGTGGTCCCCTGGTCGATTGCGATCGGACTTAAGCTCATGCGTACCAGATCTAGCACGTATTAAGTTTTTAGTCCGGCAGGGTTCGCAGATCGCGCGTGGCGGACCAGTTTCAGTTTAACGGTCACCGCACGTAGATCAGGCCTGCAAATCTCATGATATGAAATAGAAATTTTTCCTGATCCGAGGGTGTAATTTGGCTGAATTCTGACGGTCAGAACGCTTAATACTGACGCGTCAAGTCGTGTGCCAGATTTGAATTTGAAATTCCAATTCTGTCCCTATTCGCACTCTCTTCGGTCCGGGCTCAATGAAATGGCCTGTGATTATCGGTTTGACTTGATTTTTGAAATAAGTGTCAAGTCCAGCTAAGCGGTTCTAACGGTCTAAGATAGGAGGTATCAGACTTTCGAAGCGCGGTCTAGATCCAATACAAAATTTCAAAGTGGTCCAGAGAACAAACCGGCTTAGAGTTTGATCTGAGGTTATAGAGAGTTATAGGGTCGTTGGTTCCACTCACTTTGGGTCTTGTAGAACGTATTTAAAGTGGTCCAAGTTAATTCTACTGAGTATTCAGTTTGGTACTCAACCAAATTCTACCTTAATTATGGCAGAATACGGTCCTAGGGCCATTCTATCCCCCATTTTGGGAACTTCTAGGTGTCATATTATTTTTATTATTTTTTTAGGGGTTCATAATAAAGTTTACCCTAACTCCTCCAAATTTCATAAGATTTCGAGTTGTAGAAAAATTCTAAAAATTCCAGAAGCAGCAGCTGTCCAACAAGTGATTATCGGACAGTTGCTCACAATGACCTACTTTAAACTATATTAAATATTTTATTATATTTTTTACATATTTTTATATAAAACTAGACTCATTTATCTTCAATATGGTTTTTGAATCACCTAAATCGGAGTTATAACGAAGGAGATATGATTTTTCAAAGTCCGAAGAAATGCGCAGGAAAAAGGTACAGAAACTCGCTGTACGGACGAGTTCGGCGATGCATCGCCAAACCGGCGATGGCATCGCCGACCACTGACCTGTTTGGGGTGATTTTTCCATCTGATATTTAAAATGGGTGTATTTTAGAACCTGGGATGAGTTATTTGACATACAATATATGATTTTGGGGTAGGAGAAGCTGATCTATCCAATTAGTCTACTTATTTAGTGAGACTTCAAAAGGTTAATGGCTAAAAACCCTTTTCATTTATTTATTTACTATTCATAGTACTTTTTAGCTTAAGTATTGATCAACATCACCTAAACTTTAAGATTTGTGTTTAATGTGAGAGCTCTTAGAAAATTTTGAAGGATAAAGTAGTAAAAGGTGAGATTTTCGAAGGAAATAGGGATTTGAGACTTTTGGATTGAGTTTTGAGAAGTTAATCAAGTGTTAGGATAGACTCATTGCCTAAGGACGTCTAATCCCAGGTTGGCAAAAATCCGGGGTGTTACATCATACCTGGAGACCTTCCTAGTTAGGTCATATAGGTCCATGAACTCCATTCCAATGAATTTCTTACGAAGTTTGTATTCAAGCCCATCTTATGCAAGCTCTACAAATTCGGCTTCGATCATAACAACCTAAACACCAGATTTTTGCTCTCTTAAACTAGGTGATATAGCTCTTGCAGGCTTCTCCTAGTAGTTGTTGGAAATGGGCGAGATCATCCATGGTTATTTCCCCGTTCTTAAAGAAAACTTATGAGCATGGAAATTTTCTTCCATTTCTTGTTGTAACACCCCGCTTCCCTACCCACCATATTGTATATTAGGTCAACTTTAAGCCCTTCATAAATTTAATGAGATCATACTAGGAATTGTAATTTGAATTCCTGAATACATCTCTTTAGTTAGGAGCAGCGCTTCTCACAATTTTCAATGCTTAGAATTGATTAAAGGTGAAGTGATAGAATTTTGAGTAAGTTTTCAAACCTGGACTAGGTATGTGGAGACTAAATTTGAGGATCATGATAAATGTAGCAAGTTCAAACTCAATTTCCATGTATAAGCTTTTGTCCTTGAATTTTCAGGTAGTGCACGAGGTGATCAGAGTGTATAACAAAAGTGTGACGATCATTTAGGTCTGTTTCATGTAAATTTTGAGTACTCTTATTATACAAGTAGGAAGATTTCATAATATTCCCAAGTGTCTAGAATAATCGGGACCACGAGCTGATGGAATCATGTTTAAAAAAAATGTACGCGGTTTGATCCAAATTTTAAATCATAGCAAACCCCAATGATCTCAATGCCCTGATCAAGCAGAAGATCTAGATTTATCATGATTAGGAAATGATACCAATAAATCCATTGTTCTGTGCAAGCAGAGGATCAGCGTATCGAGCTCAAACCTACTACAATCGTCCATTCATGTTAGCACAAACACTAAAAAATAGAAAATTGTATTGAACTTTACTGGGAACTATCATGTAAAGAAAAAAGAAATAAAAAGAAAGATATAACATTGATATTAGTTGTTGCCTAAAGGGACATGTGAACTTAGTATAAAACTATATGGAAATGTGATATTGGTAGGCATTGAGGTATATCCTTATTACAAAAAATGCTAGGAAGGCTCCTAACTCTTAAGGAAACTTATGTACATTGGGCGATCTACTAGACCGGAGATCTAAGGGTTGTGGTAGAATTTCGACATAACTGATGAAAATAGATGTTGTGATCTCACAATTGGACACATATAGGATTGGAGACATCGTTCGGTAACCTGGCCGCTCAAGGTATGCATTATCGAATCTCCAGGATGAGATCTTCTTTAAGGGGTGTAGATCTTAACACCCCATACCTTTTAGTACTCGGGTTTCAAGAACCGAGGTGTTACACTTGCCAAGTATGAATCGAATTTGGCAATAAGTTACAATACCATGTAAAAGTTGTTGCTGTTAGAGAATGACCAAATAATTGTAACTTATGATAGTCATCATTCGCTAGCTCCCCACACTGCATGGTGAATCAGCCAATGTGCATGATAGTCAATTTGTCAGGTTCACCTGAAAGTAAGGCAAAGTTCAATCGATAATTATATGACAATGGATGTTGCCAATCGATCCATTCAGGATAGGGCTTATGATAGATCAAAATAGTATTGCGGCCAAGTACTTGGCCCACAACTTCCTAGACTCTCTGCATGATTTGGTCATGATCCACTCGTTGAGGTTTAACCATTAGTGGTGGATCGGGGCCTAATAGGTTTGGTACCTCTTGGAACAGCAGATTTCTAAGGAATTGTTAGAGATTATGCCTTCCTTGTAGGCCCTGATTATGAACTTTATGAATGAAATTCTTAACCTCCCAATTTGGTTGTCTGAGCTTAGTGGGCGGTGGAGCATTCTGTATCTCTTGAAATGGAATTGGTGGTGGGTTCCTTTGCGGGAGGCATAAGTGGTGGCTCTTCCGTATTCATAGTCATTAATCGATGCATGGCCTTAGTCTGGTTGGTGATGTATCTGTTAGTATTGTTGGTTTGAATACTGAATTGATCGGCCTGGGCTCTTTCGTATTCCTAAATGTGTTGGATACTCAGTTATACATCTTGGAGTGCAACAATTATTTCATCAAGAGAAACAATCCGAGGGGTCGACGTCTCTTCTTGATTTCTGGTATTGAGTGTCCAGATATTATTCAAATTTAATGTTTTAGATGCCGCTTGAACCGTCACGTCTTTGGTTGGAGGTGGTGCAATCGATGTGGAAGGTTCAACCTCATTGATTCAAATATTTCTATTCATAGTTCCAATTGGCAATGTTACACCAGTCAGTTAAAAATAGGGTCCCACCGGGCGTGCCAAACTATTGTTGTGGTTTGTTCGTTTTCCGAATTTGGTCACGTGATAAGTGTGCGTGTTCCAGAATTGAATTTATAACTCAATTCGAATTAAACAACTATGACCCCAAGCCCCGAGATAGGCATATACGTAGTATATGACTGAGATCGAATGAGATCGGCTCCCTATTTAGTCACTTACTCAGTATGTAAATAGTATTGAATGATATTTAGAGGGTAGGGTTCGTCATCTGATGATGGGTTACATATTTATCTTTCATACTAAAGGACTTTTAGTATAGATAAAAGAAAAATAAGAAAATGAATACACATCATCCATCCATTTGTAGATATCATTTTATGGTATGATACAAATAATGAGGCAGATCCAAATCTGGAGTAGACCCCACTGTAGAAAACAGTAGGGAGAGTAATTCAGTTCATTGAAACCTTCCTAAGGTCAGCCATGATGTCTATTTGAGATCCAACTTATTCATAAGTTAAAACAGGCATAAAAGAAGGCCAAACACAAATATCAGCTTAATCGAGAAATTTTGTGGCCATTAGAAGTTTTTAATGATAGGCGTCACTCTCCCCACTGTTTTCAAAGATGGGGTTAACCCGCGCTTCGGATATAACTAATTATTTATCTTATACCCTAAAATGATCTCTCCAAATGCAAGGACGGTGTGGATACAAAACATATATCATGGTGGGGCCCATAGAATTTGGTGGCGTCACTTCATAAGCGAGTCTCGCTAATCAACCTCTCAGTGGCTAATCCGCATCCACGTTTTACACCCACGGTTGGAAACTTCCTATGCCCCCTGATGTTCATCAGGGCCATCCAACCCCTTGGTAAGGCCACACAAGCAGCGCGACGAACGAGAGACAAAATCTGCTTGATCTGAACTTCTATGCCCAACCTGTTTTTAATGGCATGCGTTCTATCACTAGCATTTCCTGTGGTGGGGTCAACCTGTGCTTTCGATCTAGCCCTTTTTTCGTCTAACGACCTAAAATGACATAGAAAAATGGATGGACGGTGTTAATCACACACATACATAAAGGTGGGCCGGTGAAATCTTCCGCATGCCTGCCCCTACAGTGGGGGTATAACCGTAAAAAAGAAAGGGTGTAAGGCAAATCTATTATTTAGACACACCAACGGCTCAAATTCCATTTCGCCTTTTGTCATTAGTAAAGGGGATAAGAGTCCATTTTTTTCCCTGTATTTATAAACTTTATGCATTTTGTTTTAAATATTCTGAAAGAATGTTTTTATTTGGAAATAGCCTAAATGGTAGGCGGTATACTAGAAAATCTATTTCTTTCTTATAGGATCTGACCTGGGTTTTTTATATTTGTGATGTCCAGAACTTTTCTTTTAGAGTTTGTTATATTAATTTATTTGATTTTCCTAAGCAAGCACTTAAGATCTATTGGGATACATGGAAATTAAGGGGGTGTTTGATTTTCCAAATTACACTTATAAATACTTGAAAATGAATAATTATTACTCACCTATGTATTTTGGGCAGCAAACTCATGGCTGATGCCTACCATGTTGGACAAAAACCACCACTAAAATTGTGAGAAAATGAAATGTGAAAAAATATTTGTGGGTCCCACCAAAATATATGTGCCTGATCCATTCCGTCCATCAGCTTTACCAGCTCATATTAAGTTATAAGCCCAAAAATAAGGCAGATCCAAATTGAAGTGAACGACACCATAGGAAAAGGGTAGAATTGAGCTCTTGCCATTGAAAAATTCCTCGGTGACTATAGAAGTTTTGGATCACCCTGATATATGTGTATTCCTTCCATCCTGTCTATTAAACTCGTGATCAAGTTGGATGATAAATAAAATATGGACCTAGAAAGTTTTCATCTTTTAATGGTAAACATCTTTTACCCCTATTTCTTATTGTGTGGTCCACTTGGAGTTTGGATTCAGCTTAGTTTCGGGATCATACCCTTAAATGCACCCGTAAAGATGGACCGCAGGGATTAGACGTATACATGATAGTTGGTGCCAAGAGACGAGGATTAGCCGCTGATAGGTTGAGTAGCAGGGTACGAAATGACATCACCATGTTCATTGGGCCTTATCATGATGTATCTTTTGTATTCATACCATCCATCTATTTAGAGAGATCATATTAAGGCATAATCCAAAGGATGAGTCAGGTCCAAATCTCGAGTGTACTCCGCCAAAGAAACAGCGGGCAGAGTGATATTTGTATTTTCCCTTCTTTCATGCCTGTGTTAACACATGAACAGTTGGTTCTCACATAAACATAAAAGATTTCAACATTGGACGATACTCTTTCAACTGTTTTCTATGGTGTACTTCATATTTTGATCTACCTCATTCTTTGGATAATGGCCGAAAATGTTTCTTCAAATGGACGAACGATGTGGATACCACATATACATTATGGTAGGGTTCACATAACTTGGTGACGTCACTTTTAGGGTTGTCGGTGGGGCTGTCGGTAGCCAATCCACGTCCTCTGCTAAGGAACTTGCTCCCCCGTAATCTTCGGGAGCGGATTGGGCCTGTTTGGCCAGCATTGGAAAGTATTAGGTTCTAATTTTGTTTGTAATACAGGTATATTGGAAGAATATATCCACAATCATTTAAAACTATTGAGAATAACACACGTGTATTATATCTAAATTGTTCATTTATTTTGTAATCCCTTTTTATGGCATATACTTAAAAATGAGGCGGATCAAAAACTTATGTAGCCCCAAAGAAGTTTTCAATGGTTAAGTATTCAATCCTTGTTGCTTTCTTTGATGGGATCCACTTGAACTTTAGATCCACCTGATTTTTTGGGCCATGCTCCAAAATGATTTCGAAAAATGGGTGGACCGTGTAGATATAACCCACACATCATGGTGAGACCTACACAACTTTTTAACATTGAGTGAAATCGGCACGGAATAATACGAGTCCATCTAACCTAATTCCTAGCTGTTCCACTCTTTCCAAACATGGAACAGGATCAGATGCAATTCCATCCCACCTAAGCCCGTCTAATCCAACCGGCCAAACAGGCCCTTAGGTACTGAATGCCATTGCAGTGACGACGGGTTAAATACAATGGGTTGACTTCCGAGACTCCGTTCCTTTGTATTATTGATCTTTTTTCACGTTTGGCTGTGCACGTGCTTGACCAATAGGGTAAACACAAGTCATGTCTTTTTTTAGCTATCCACTCGACACCCTCGGGGACGCGGATTGCGTACTACACCCGCCCGTCCTTCGCTCCGAACCGATAATTTTGTGGGCCGGCCTACCGTCATGTATCTATACATCCAAGCCGTTAATCCCTTTTCTCTGATTATTTTAAGGCACGAATATAAAAATGAATCATATCCAACGCTCAAGTAGACCACACCAAATAATAAGCTTAGTTGCATTAAAATGCACAAAGCATTAGGTGTAAGTTGCATTAAATGCAAAAGTCATCTGTGGTGTGGTACATTTGACCGTTGGATCTACTTCATTTTTATTTTTATGCATTCAAATAATCTAAAAAAAGAGATAAACGACTTGGATGTACAGATACATCACGGTGGGCCCACCCACAAAACTGCCCACTCGGAGCTAAGGAGGGGTAGTACGCGGAGCTCAAACAGAGAGCATTGATTGTAAGGAACAGGCTATCGGCATTCAACCAATTGTATTTCACCACGTCACTCAGTAGCCTTTTATCTACTAAAGCATACAGTATCTAAACTCTGCTCTCATAATCTTCTCACTTCATTGTTCAATTACGTCAACCAAGGTCTAATCAAGGATCTATTTCCCTTGAACCAATATGTGTGAAAATTTATAATTTATTTATCACCACCTATGGTAGTAAATTAAAAAATCAAACACCGTGAATGAAAAGAATCATTGTTTGCCATTAAACTCACATTCTACCATTGTCAAGTGTTTTGTTTTTATTTTTATTATTGTGAATTTCTGTCGAGCAATGTTTTTCCCTCTCTCCTTGTTACTATTTTTCCACCCTCACCCATTGGAAAGACATTTTGCTATGATGGAAGGAAATTAAATTTATCAAATGTAAAGCTTAAATATGCCACCATTCATCTTGAATCGCCGCACATGTGCCACATGGGCCAATGTACCACATGAGCCGTTGTTGATCTTCTTTTACACCTCACACCTGCCACCATGTCACATGTGCCACATATGTCTTTTATCATACTCCACATCTCAAGCGTACCACATCTACACTATCTATCTTCTCTTACGCTTCACATGTGCTAATGAACCTAGATTTGTTGGTGACCCTTCCAATGTTTGGAGAAGTACTGATCCATTCTTAAACACATGCACAATAATATCTAAATCAAAAGAGCATATATTAAAAAAAAAAAAAAAAACAAACAACAACGTAGAAATTTATATGGTTCCCTTTCGGTATGTGTGAGACCCGTACCATCATTAACTTTTTGTACCCTTAACTTATGGTGTCAACCTACTTTAGAATGGATCGGATCAACGAGTTCCAATAAGACGCTAGGTCTTAGTACCTTAACAATCCGAGACTTATATCCAAATGACCACGCAAACGTTGTGATTTCAAGGCCGCACAACACACTCCATTTCAATGGCCAAATCAATAGATGTGCGCGTCATTAGAGTCAACAGATGACATACATCGTATATTATGTGCGCACACGTGACGTAGGGTCACTTAGTGTAAAATATCTAAAATATTAAAATGTCACTTTCAAACATAAAAATCAACACATTAACGACTCAATCATACCGAGCCATTCCTCTCACATGTCTACTCGCCCGTCTTTTCAATGTCGTTCATGCCATTCTCGCCCATTTAAACTACTCCTGTCTATCTCACTGCATGAACAAAATTAAATTAACGAGAGAAGAAAGGAAAGAATACAGAAAAAGGAAAGATAGAGTTGAACGAGAGATTAGAGGAGGTTAGGAAGAAGGAAATGGGATCTCAACCATTTGTCCCGTCTCTAAATTAACCATTGATGCGAGTGCACAAGTCTTTTACTCATTGTCTTGATGTCAGGCCCATCAAATGGACTCCATTTTGACGAATATGTTGGTATATATGTCATTTTTTTTATTTTGCCAGAAGTTGGGATCCACCTGTCTATGTTACCCAGAGTGGCCAATGTGTGATTTACCTTGATGTGTTATAATTTGTATATACGAGCCCTATAATAGCAGAAGTTCATTCATTGGCTGAAATTTCATATTTTCTTTTCACTCTCCATTTCTCTTTTCTTTGGTTTTGATAGATATACAAATTTTATTAGGGTCACCATGAGGTGGCCAACCTCATGGGCGGAGTAGATCACTCATGTTGACCCCACTTATATATTTACAATAAAAATAAAATAAAGAGTCAACATCAACCGGGGTGAGAGGAGTTTTTACTCATAAATTTACCTTAAAGCTGGTGGTTATTCCGTACATCCTATTTGCTAGATCATTTAAGGGTAGGGGGCCAAATATGAGCTAGATTTAGCCCTCGAGTGAGCCACTGCAGGAAATACTGATGGTCACCATCATGCATTATTGAAATATTCCTAGAGTAACGACATGTCATTTATTGCCATTTAATATGTTAGTAAGGTAATCATGCATTATTGAAATATTCCTAGAGTATCGACATGTCATTTATTGCCATTTAATATGTTAGTAAGGTAAGTAGCGGTATAAAGTGAAAATATAAATATTTGGTTGATACATATTATAATGGATCCACCATTTTGGGAAAATCCACACCGTTCATCTCATTTGTTATTTTATTTTAGGCCTTGGTCTCAACAATCTGCCTAGCTCAGATTTCAAGTGGGCTACATTATAAAAAATAATTGAGGACAATAATGCCCCACCATTTATAGGAAGTAGTTGAGGACAGTAATGCCCCACCATTGAAAACTGCCTTGTACTAAGTATGATGGATTCATTGCCACATGACTTGTCATGAGGTAATAAAGCGCTCGAGGAGTGACATCCTAATCATGGGACCTACCTACCCTGTTGTCTGTGCACGAACCAAACCTTCTATCCCCATTTTGATAGATCACTCTAGACCTTCACCCAAAACAATGAGGATTGAATATCTTCCATTGATCTTCCCTGAATCCACCGCACTGTGCGGATCCCATGTACACCATTACACCTTATATTCGTTTTGGACGAACCAAGGCCATCTTTTATTTACAACAAATCTACACTGTACATTCATTTTCCAGCCCATTTTTATGAAGTAGCAGATCCAAGCTCCAGTGGGACCCACCTTAATTTGTTGTATAATAGTCGAGGGGCTGCTCTACCTTAAGACGTCCAACCTCCGATGGGCTTTAGGGGCTGTGAACCCCCACCTTTGATGTATGTTTTCTGTAACCACACCGCGGGAGTGCAAGTCGGGCCCACCGATGGAACTAAAAGGGGTCCACCGTGACGTATGAGCTGTATATCCGTGCTACCATCCACTTTCTAACTCATTTTTTCTGTGGACCCACTAGGCAGTGGGGCCTACATGATATATGTATTTCTTCCAGCTATACGTCCATTTTATCAGCCATTTTAGTAGGACAGATCCGAATCTTAGGTGGGCCATGTAATTGATAGATACAAGCACCAGAATTCTCTGCTCACGGTGCAGAGAGACCTTCACTCAATTCATGGTGTTGAGAAGACCAAGATTTTATTGATAATTCTTTTATGAAAAACTTCTCACAAGTTCCATAGTTTTATAAACCAATTACATCAAAGAAAATATTAGAGATTCAGCCAGCTAGCAAGGAAATAAAATAGCAATCAAACAAAGAAAGAAAATATTGGCGATTCAACCAACTAGCAAGGAAATAAAATAGCAATCAAATAAGGAAAGAAAATACTGGAGATTCAGCTTGCCAAGTCAAGCTACATAGTCGACCAACCGCACGTTTGGTCTGGTGGCCCTTGTGCTCCTACGTGGCGTTGCCTCAGGCGTACTCGTAACATTCGCCCCCCCTATGAGAATAACCTTGTCCTCAAGGTTAAAGGTAGGAAACTGTTCCTTAATGGTTGAAAACGGTTCCCATGTGGTGTCTTCGGTAGGTAAAATATTCCAGCGAATCAACACTTCCTTCACCCTCCCACTAGCACTCTGGACCCAACGTGAATCTAAGACAGCTTCAGGTTGTAGCATAGGTAAACCATCCTCAGCATAAGGGGGTAGAGTAGGTTGTACAACGGTGGTATTTCCCAGACGGCGCTTCAAGAGGGACACATGAAAGACAACATGAATTTTAACATCAGGAGGCAATTGGAGGCGATAAGCTACGGTGCCGATGCGCTCTAGAATTTGATAAGGCCCAAAAAACTTGCTTGTTAGTTTCTGGTATGGCCGCTTAAGAACAGAGTGTTGACGGTAGGGCTGTAATTTCAAATAGACCTAATCACCAACGACAAAAACTTCATCCCGACAACCTTTATCAGCTTGTTGTTTCATCCAGTTGCGAGCAATAGCTAAATTGGTCTTGAGTAGACGAAGAATGCCGTCGTGATCAATAAGAGCGCTATCAACTTCAGCTACGGCAGTGGAACCTGGTATGTAAGTATTCAGAATGGGAGGAGGACGGCCATACAATGCTTCAAATGGGGTCATCTGTATGGAACTATGAAAAGAGGTGTTGTAGGAGAATTCGGCCCATGCGAGAAAAGCTTCCCATCGTTTTGGCGTTGCATGTACAAAGCAGCGAAGGTACTGCTCCAAACAACGGTTTACAACTTCGGTTTGGCCGTCAGTTTCCGGATGATAGGTAAAACTAGTGCGCATCGTTGTGCCCTGTAAATGGAAGAGCTCACGCCAAAAATGGCTCATGAAGATGCGATCACGATCACTAACAATGGAAGAGGGAAGACCATGGAGTTTGACCACATTCCGGATGAATGCATCGGCAACGTCTCGAGCTGTATAAGGATGGGCCAATGCAACAAAGTGGGCAAATTTAGTGAGCCGATCAACAATCACGAAAATGGAATCCTTACCAGCTGATTTAGGGAGGCCACTGATAAAATCCATGGACACATCAGTCCAGACCCCTGATGGAATTGGCAATGGCTCAAGCAGGCCGGCTGGTTGTCGTGTGTCATATTTGTTCTGTTGGCAAGAGTCGCACTGTTGGATGTGGAGCTGAACGTCTTTTTTACCGCCAATGAAAAAGCAGGGAAAGCCGCTTATAAGTGCGAAGAATGCCTGAATGCCCACCCACGACACTGTCATGAAATTCACGTAAAAGAGCCTCCTTAATTGCCGGAACCTCAGGAACTAAGATGCGACCCTCTCGCATGATGCACCCATTTTTCAAGCTATAACCAGCGACAGAGAGTGGATCTACATGCAGTTGACGTTTCAAAGGACCCAAAATGGCGTCCTTTTGTGTAGCTTCCCGTAGTTCATCCCAAATTTCCCATATCGGTCCAGAGATGGCAACCAGTTCATGGTCTAAGCCGCTATGTGAAAGTGCATCTGCCACGTCATTTTCCCTACCAGGTTTGTAAATGATCTCATAATCAAATTTCAAAAGTTTTGTGACCCACTTTTGTTGCTCTGGGGTGGTGATGCGCAGTTCCAAGAGACAACGTAGGCTTTTTTGGTTGGTACAAATTTTGAATCTTCTTCCCAACAAGTAAGGTCGTCAGGATTTGATGGCTTCCAAGACTGCGAGCATCTCCTTTTCATAGGTGGACCACGATTTCTTTGTTGGTCCAATAGCTTTGCTAAGGAAAGCAATCGGTCGACCGTTTTGCGAAAGCACCGCTCCCACACCTAAACCGGAAGCATCCGTTTCTATCATAAAGTCTTCAGAAAAATTAGGAAGAGCCAAAACCGGGGTAGTCATCATAGCGGTCTTCAAGGCAGTAAAAGCATGTTCAGCGTCATTACTCCATGCGAACTGCCCTTTCCGTAATAACTGGGTCAATGGCTATGCAATGAAGCCATAATTTCGAACAAACTTGCGATAGTATCCTGTGAGAACGAGAAATCCCCATAGTGCGGTGATATTTTTTGGGTGAGGCCAACGAAGCATAGCATCAACCTTCCGAGAATCCACCCTCACGCCTGTCGGAGTAATAATGTGGCCAAGGTATTCCACCTCCTGTTGGCCAAATATACACTTGGAGGGTTTGATGTAGAAGGAATGCTCGACCAATATTCCCAGGGTAGTCCGCAGATGGCATAAATGGTCCGGCCAAGATTTACTGTAAATCAAAATATCATCAAAAAATACTAGAATAAAGTGACGTAAATGCACCTTAAAAATCGAATTCATGGCAGCTTGAAATGTTGATGGCGCGTTGCAAAGTCCAAATGGCATCACCAAATATTCAAAGTGCCCATGGTGTGTGCGGAAAGCCATCTTATGGACATCATCCGGATGAACCCGAATTTGATGGTAGCCCGCCCTGAGATCCAGTTTAGAAAAGTACGACGTGCCAAATAATTCATCGAGCATATCCTTGATAGTGGGAATTGGGAAACGGTCCTTGATAGTCGCCTCATTCAATGCTTGGTAATCGGTACAAAAGCGCCAAGTACCATCTTTTTTCTTGACCAGCAAGACTGGTGACGAAAAAGGGCTAGTACTGGGGCGGATCAAACCCGTAGACAACATCTCCTCCACTTGGCGTTCAATTTCATTTTTTTGAAAGTGGGCATACCGATACGGTGCTACATTGACAGGTGTGGATTCATTCCTCAGCAAAATGCGATGGTCAAACATTCGTGAGGGCGGCAATTCATGTGGAGTCGTTAGCACCTGCTGGTGCTCCAATAAAATAGCCTGAATTTCCTGGGCTAAATTTGGAGTGGAATCCACTTGGAGCGCTGAATCACTCTCAATCGCAGCTAAGCAAAATAGTTCGGCGCCGTGCTTCCATTCCTGTAACAGAGAATTAACGTCTACAACCAAGGATGGACCCATGGGTTCGGCCTGAATAACAAATTTTCGAGTGCCAATAGTAAATTCCATAGAGCGACGGGCATAGTCATGAACCACACATCCCAGCCCTTCAAGCCATTGATAACCCAGAACAAGATCCAAACCCTGAATAGGTAAGGCAAATAACGTTGTCTCGAAAGAAAATCCTTGAATGCAAATAGGTACCTTCTCATACTTGGCTTGACAGGCGAGTTTTTCCCCACTAGCAACTCGAACATAAAATGGAGTGATGGGTGTAACCGCGAGATTCAAACGATTAACCACTGCTTGATTAATAAAGTTATGGCTAGATCCTCCGTCGATCAATGCATTAATTTCCTGCCTGTTAACCATAGCTCGAACCTGCATGGTACGATTGCCTAAGCTTCCTGACAATGCATGGAGAGAAATAAGTGGGTCTGTTGGTGTATCCGTAAGCGACGTGTCTTCCTCATAGTTCTCTTCCACGACCAGTGGAATATCAGCCTCGATGAGACATGACTGAGCTTGACAGCGATGTCCGGGAACAAATTTCTCATCACAGTTAAAACAGAGGTTTTTCTCACGTCGGATTCGCATCTCGTCGAATGATAATCGTTTCACTGCATTAACGGGTAAAGGCTTAACAGTGGGCAATGGAGTAGTGGAGTTTGTAGAGACAGTAACGCCCACACGACGAGTGTTGGAGGGAGCATTGTTAAACGATTTGCGGGTCCTCTGTAACTTCTCATCCTGGCGTTTGGCCAAGTCGATAGCAATCTTCAATCCCTTAGGCTGAAACATACGAACCTCAACTGCGATGCCTTCCCTTAGGCCTCCCATAAAAGCACCTAATAATGTTTTCTTTAGCCAGCCAGTCACCCGGTTAGCCAGTCTTTCGAATTCTTGTTGGTACTCACGAAAAGTGCCCTTCTGTTTAATTTTGCTAAGCGCCTCATCATAGTCTTCGAAATCCGTAGGTCCAAAGCGACACAAAATTCCCTTCTCAAATTTGTGCCATGAAATGGTTTTCCAGTCATGAGAACGGTTATACCATTGCCACCATTGGTTGGCTTCGCCCTCGAGATGGTAGGAAGCAAGCGTCACCTTTTTCTTGCCCTGAAATTCCTGAGTAGAAAAATATTGCTTAGCACGGTCAAGCCAAACCGTTGGATCTTCCCCAGCAAAACGAGGGAAGTCAAGCTTCACGCGAGAATGCATGCGCACAGTCTTGTCTGTAGCTGCGATACGACCCTCTTCGGTTCCCGTATCTGACGCTTGAGAAAAACGGGAGCCATCGCTCTCGCCTTTATCAGACTTGCTAGTGTCAGAACTGCTGGAACGGGTGGAACGTGGTGATGATGGTGAACTATCCTTGGGCGGTTGGCAGAGGTCTAAGAACATAAAATAGAAATCTTAGATCCTAAGATACACCCACCTTAGATTGCTCCAAACTTGGAACTCATATCTCTTAGTGCACCAAGGGATCCATATCAATGAGTGAGATTGAATTTAGATGGTTAGATTTAGAGGATTAGACGGGAAATGGGGCTGGAACTCTTGCTTGGAAAAAATGGGAATGAGAAGGAAAGAAGAGAGAGGGAGAGGAGAGTAGAGAAAATGAGAGAGAAAGAGAGAGAAACCTCTTTTAAGCCAAGTAATTATTTCTCTCTTGCCTTGGTTAGAGAAGAATGATAATTGTTATAGGGAGATACAACTAAAGTTATAGGGTTGGTAGGTTTTCTAGGCTTGTGGATAGTGTTTAGAGGTAGGTGGTGTACGAATAGGGCTTAGGTAGTGTGTGTGTGTGTAGTGTGTGTTGAAAATAATGTTAAGAGATGGAACTTACCTAAAAATCCATGCACACTATCCCTAGGTGGACCACATGACCATGATCAAGGGTCAAAAATTACTCAGTCTACATCTTTTGATGGACACGTCGAATTTACACATGAGACGTGGCGTTGGAACCGCGGCGACGATGCGGTCGCAATGGCATATGTCTCAGGTCAATCTGAGTCGGGTCTATGTGATCGAACTCAAGAATGACTGCAAACACTATCCGAGGGTCGCGGGTTACCAAAATTCACCTGGTAGGACCGCGGGACCAAAATAAAAGAAATGCATACTCACACGCACACATGAATACATGTAAACTAGGGTTGTATCTCACATCGACCAAGACCCGGTCAAGTCCTGGCATCTCATGGTAATCTCATGAAAAATAATTGGCGAACTGAATTCTTGTCTATTTTGGAACCCGAGTAGTCCACTGACAAACATAGGCTTTGGGTCTTGCTCGGTCCCTATATTCACCTCTACTAAGGGGTTCTAAACTTGAGCTTGGGAATCTTCTAACTTATTAAGGGCTTTCCTAAGTCCTGTATCTTCTTCTGCGCCTCTGTCAATGGTTCTTTTGAGTTCAAGTCATTGCTTCTGACCCCCCTGGGAATTTAGGATGTGTGACCCGTTTCTAGACTCCTTTTTGGGTTGATGGAGTTTTAACTATCCTTTGACTTGACTCTCTGCTGTGGAAATAACGATCAAGGGGTGAAGCCATGCATCCTCGACGGCCGATGTTGACTGCTTCCTTCAGGCTTCTTTAGAGTCATATGTCAGCTTTGTGCCCTTAACATAAGAGTGTCTCCTCACCTCGGAACAGTCCTTCTAGCACACTAGTCACACAATTGTGAGGCTTGACCGTCTTGTCAAAACGTGTTTAACTGTACGGCAGTCGAGTGGGGAGGTTGACGTCACCCCTGCCTTGGTCATTATAGTGCACATTCACAATCATTTGGACCAATATTAACCCTCAGTCATAGTCAATTAGTCCTTCTTAGATTTGTCATAACCATATTGACCTCAACATTAGGCAGGAATGGATCGGTATCGATCAACATTGCTTCCTCACTTTTCTCGGGAAAGTTCAGCAACCCACGGTCGATGTTATCCTGGACCATGTTCCTTAATATAACACATTTGTTAGTTGAATGAGAACGAGTTCCATGCCATTTTCAATATTCAATTCTCTACAATTTGTCGGCCAAGGGTATTTTATGGTTTATATGAATCTTGATAAATTTTTTGGATAACAGAATTTTAATTATCTCATCAACCCTTGTAATATCAAAAGTATATACTTTTTGGGCCTTTTGGGTGGTCGAAGTGGTCGATTATGCCTTGACCAACGCCGAGCATATGAGTAGTTTTTTAGCCACTACTTCAGCAATTGTGACCTCATAATTTAGGTCATGATAATATGTCCCAATTGATGAGTTCTTTTGCCTAGCACCCTCTTGAAGAAGCTCTTCATACCTAGAGACCTTTCTAGTCAGGTCATATAGGTCCATGAACTCCGTTCCAATGAATTTCTTATGAAGTTTGTATTCAAGCCCATCTTCTGCAAGCTCTACAAATTCGGCTTCGATCATAACAACCTGAACACTAGCTTTTTGCTCTCTTAAACTGGGTGATATAGCGTGATATAACTCTTGCAAGTTTCTCCTAGTAATTGTTGGAAACAGGCGAGATCAGCCATGGTTATTTCCCTATTATTAGAGAAAAACTCATGAGCATGGAAACTTTCTTCCATTAATTTCTTGTTGTAACACCCCGCTTCCCTACCCACCATATTATATATTAGGTCAACTTTAAGCACTTCATAAATTTAATGAGATCGTACTAGGAATTGTAATTTAAATTCCCAAATACATGTCTTGAGTTAGGAGCAACACTTCTCACAATTTTCAATACTTAAAATTGATTAAAGGTGAAGTGATAGAATTTTGGGTAAGTTTTTAAACCTAGACTGGGTATGTGGTAACTAAATTTGAGGATCATTATAAATGTAGCAATTTCGAACTCAATTTCCATGTAGAAGCTTTGGTCCTGAAATTTTCAGGTAGTGCACAAAGTGATCAAAGTGCATGATAAAAGCATGAAGATCATTTATGTTTGTTTCACGTAAATTTCGTGTACTCTTATATTTCATAATATTCCCAAGTGTCTAGAATAATCGGGACCACAAACTAATGGAATCATGTTTAAACAAAATGTACGCGGTTTGATCCTAGCAAACCTCAATTATCTCAATGCCCTGATAAAACTGAAGATCTAGATTTACCATAAATAGGAAATGATACCAGTGAATTCATTGTTCTGCGTAGGCAGAGGATCGGCGTATTGGGTTCAAACCTACTATAACCGTCCATTCATGTTAACATAAATGCTAAAAAAATAGAAAATTATATTGAACTTTACTGGGAACTATCGTGTAAAGAAAAAAGAAATAAAAAGAAAGATATTATATTGATATTAGTTGTTGCCTAAACGGACATGTGAACCTAATATAAAACTATATGGAAATCTGATATTGGCAGGCATTGAGGTATATCCTAGTTACAGCAAATGCTGGGAAGGCTCCTAACTCTTAAGGAAACTTATGTACATTGGGCGATCTACTAAACTGGAGATCTAAGGGTTGTGGCAAAATTTGGACATAACTGATGAAAATAGATGTTGTGATCTCACAATTGAACACATACGGGATTGGATACATTGTTACATAACTTGGCCGCTCAAGATATGCATTGTTGAATCTCGAGGATGAGATTTTCTTTAAGAGGGGTAAATTGTAACACCCCATACCTTTTAGTACTTAGGTTTTGAGAACCGGGGTGTTACACTTGCCAAGTATGAATCGAATTTGGCAATAAATTGAAATACCACATAAAAGTCGTTATTGTTAGAGAATGGCTAAATAATTGCAACTTATAATAGTCATCATTCGCTAGCTCCCAACACTACATGGTGAATCAGCCAACGTGCTTGATAGTCGATTCGCCAGGATCACCTAAAAATAGGGCAAAGTTCAATCGATAATTCCATAACAATGAATGTTGTCAATCGATCCGTTCAAGATAGGGCTTATGATAGATCGGAATAGTATTGCGGCCAAGTACTTGGCCCACAACTTCCTATACCCTCTGCATGATTTGGCCACGATCCACTCGTTGAGGTTCAACCATTGGTGGTGGATCGAGGCCTAATTGGTTTGGTCCCTCTTGAAACACCGAATTTCTAAGGAATTGTTAGAGATTATGCCTTCCTAGTAGGCCCTGATTTCGAACTTCAGGAATAAAATTCTTAACCTCCCACTCTGGTCATCTGAGCTCAGTGGGCGGTTAAGCATTCTATATCTCTTGAAATGGAATTGGTGGTGGGTTTCTTTGCGAGAGGCACAAGTGGTGGCTAAACTGCGTTACTAATAGAACTTTCCTCGACATTGTACTGCATTTCCGCAGGCATTTTCTCAACAATCATAGTCATTAATTAATTGATGCATGGCTTTAGTCTTGTTGGTGATGTATCTGTTAGTATTGTCAGTTTGAATACGGAATCAATTGGCCTAGGCTCTTCCGTATTGTTGAATGTGTTGGATACTCAGTTGTACATCTTGGAGTGTGACAGTTATTTCATCAAGAGAAACAGTCCGAGAGGTTGACTTCTCTTCTTGATTTTCGGTATTGAGTGTTAGGCTACTATTCAAATTTAATGTTTTAGAGGCCACTTGAAACGACACATCTTTGGTTGGAGGTGGTATGATCAATGTGGAAGGTTCAACCTCATCGATTCGACTACTTCTATTCATAGTTCCAATTGGCAATGTTACACCAGTCAGTTAGAAATAGGTTCCCACCGGGCGTGCCCAAACTATTGTTGTGGTTTGTTCATTTTTCCAATTTGGTCACAAGATAAGTGTGGGCGTGGCAAAATTGAATACGTAGTATATGACCGAGAACGAATAAGATCAGCTCCCTATTTAGCCACTTGCTCAGTATGTAAATAGGATTAGATGATATTTAGAGAGTAGGGTTCGTCGTCTAATGATGGGTTACACCTCTGTTATCCGTACAAAAGGATTTTTCAGTACAGATAAAAGAAAAACAAGAAGATGAATCCACACCATCCATCCATTTGTAGATATCATTTTAGGGTAGGATACAAATAATGAGGCAGATCCAAATCTGGAGTAGACCCCATTGTAGAAAACAGTAGGGAGAGTAATTCTGACCGTTGAAACCTTCCTAAGGTCCACCATGATGTTTATTTGAGATCCAACTTGTTCATAAGTTAGAACAGACGTGAAAGAATGTAAAACAAAAATATCAGCTTGATCGAAATTTATGTGGCCCTTGGAAGTTTTTAGTGGGGGGCGTCACTCTCTCCACTGTTTTCAAAGGTGGGGTCCACTGGAGCTTTGGATCTAACTAATTATTTGTCTCATGCCCTAAAATGATCTCTCCAAATCGATGGACGGTGTGGATAGAAAACATACATCATGGTGGGCCCACGAAACTTGACTACGTCACTTCAGAAGCGAGCCTCACTAATCAACCTGTCAGTGGCTAATCCGCGTCCACGTTTTACACCCACGGTTGGAAACTTCCTATGCCCCCTGATGTTCATCAGGGCATCCAACTCCTTGGTAAGGCCACACAAGCAGCGATGAAGGAAAGACAAAATCAGCTTGATCTGAACTTCTATGCCCAATCTGTTTTTAACAGCAGGCGTTCTGTCACCAGCATTTCCTGTGGCGGGGTCAACCTGCGCTTTTGATCTAGCCCTTTTTTCGTCTAATGGCCTAAAATGAGATGGATGCATGGAAGGTGTTAATCACACACATACATAAAGGTAGGCCCGTGAAATCTTCCGCATGCCTGCCCCCTGCAACGGGGTATAACCGTAAAACAGAAAGGGTGCAAGGGTAAATCTATTATTTAGACACACCAAGGGCTCGAATCCCCATTTCGCCTTTCGTCATTGGTCTAAGGAGGAGAAGCCATTTTTTTCCTGTATTTATAAACTTCATGCATTTTGTTTTAAATATCTTGAAAGCATGTTTTTAGTCGGAAATAGCCTTAAAGGTAGGTGGTTACTAAAAAATCTATTTCCTTCGTATAGGATCTGACCTGGGTTTTTTATGTTTGTGATGTCCAGAACTTTTCTTTTTTGAGTTTGTTTTATTAATTTATTTAATTTTCATAAGCAAGCATTTAAGATCTGGTTCGATACATGGATATTAAGGGGGTGTTTGATTTTACAAATTGCACTTATAAATACTTGAAAATGAATAATTATTACTTACCCAGGTATTTTGGGCAGCAAACTCACGGCTGATGCCTACCATCTTGGACAAAAACTGAGAAAATGAATTGTGAAAAAATATTTTTGGGTCCCACCAAAATATATGTGCCTGATCCACTCCGTCCATCAGTTTTACCAGCTCATATTAAGGCATGAACCTAAAAATAAGGCGGCTCCAAGTTTAAGTGAACCACACCATAGGAAAAAGGTGGAAATGAGCTCTTGTCGTTGAAAAATTCCTTGGTGACCATAGAAGTTTTGGATCACCCTGATATTTGTGTATTCCCTTCATCAATGTCTATTAAACCCGTGATCAGGTTGGATGACAAATAAACTAGGGACCTAGAAAGTTTTCATCTTTTAATGGTAGATATCTTTTACCCCTATTTCTTATTGTGTGGTCCACTTGGACTTTGGATTCACCTTAGTTTTGGGATCATAACCTAAAATGCACCGGTAAAATGGATGGACAGTGTGGATTAGACGCATACATGATGGTTGGTGCCAAGGGATGCTAATGAGATGACATCACCAAGTTCTATAGGCCCCACTATGATGTATGTTTTGTATCTACACCATCCATCCATTTGGAAAGATTATATTAGGACATGATCCAAATAATGAGTCAAATCCAAAGTTCGGCTAGACTCCACCACAGAAACAGTGGCTAGAGTGATGCACACCATTAAAAACTTCCAAGGGCCGTAAAAGTTTTCAAGCAAGATGGTATTTGTGTTCTCTCTTTTTACATGTCTGTGTTAATTTGGATCTCAAATAAACATTACGGTGGACCTTAGAAAGATTTCAAGGGTGGGTGCCACTCTTCCAACTGTTTTCTATAGTGAGATTTATTTCATATTTTGATCTATGCTATTCTATGGATCATGGCCTAAACTAATCTCTTTGAATGGTGGAACGGTACGAATACAATGCATACATCACGGTATCACGGTGGAGTTCGCATGACTTAGGAACGTTACGTCAACAGTGATCCCGCTATTCAACCTGTCGATAGGCGTCCAGTGCCTAGGAACTTTCTAGCCCGTAATCTTCGGGAGCGGATAAGGTACTGATTGCTGCTGGGGTGACATGATGAAATACAATTGGCTGTATGCCGATTGCATGTTCCCTTATCTTTTCATCATTTGGCAGTGCACGTGCTTGACCACAAGGGTAAACGCCATTTCCAAGACATTTTTTTTCTTTGCTCTCCTGACGAAGTGACGTCACCATTTTCTATGAGTATCAGCATGATGTATATATTATATCCACACCGTCCATCCATTTCGCCGGATCATCTTAAGGCATAACCCAGAGAGCAAAAAGGATCCAAATTTCAAGTGCTCCCCATTGCAAAAAGTAACGGAGATTAAACACCTACTATTAAAACCTCTTTATGCTAAAGAAGCTTTCGATAAATCTAATATTCATGCTTTACCTTATTCCATGTCCTTTTTAAATTATAAAACGGCTGGATCTCAAATAAACATCATGGTCGGCCCTTGGATGGTTTTAACAGTGGTTGTCACCGTCCCACTGTTTTCTGTAGTTAGGTCTATTTGAAATTTGAATCTGCCTAACTCTTTGGCTCACTCGGTAAAATGTTCTTTTGAAATGGGTGAATGGTGTGAATACAACACATACATCATGGTGAGGCCCAAGAACATGGTGACGTCACACCCGTAGTGGCGATAATCGCTAGTCTGGTTCAGTAGCTTCCGTTGAAACGTGGATTGCGGCAAAAGCCGTTAGCATAAGCTTCCTTCAGCGGCAAGCAAGGAGGACACAACATAATGTCTGTGAGAAATTCACTGTCCATCCTTTTTTTCACGTATCATCTTATAACGTAGGTTAAAAAATGAGGCAGACCTAATACTCATGTGGGTTGTACTGCTGAAAACAGTAAGTGGGGAAATTCCTGTTGTTTAAAAATTCCTGAGTCCACCATGGTATATATATATGCCATCCATATGGTTCATAAAGTCATTCCTACAAATTATAAAAACATTATCATAATCCAAAACTTTCGTGGCTGCTTGAATGTTTTAATGGTGGAAGCTCAATCCTCACATTTTCCTATCGTGTGGCCCACTCGAGGTTTGGATCAATATCATTGTTAGGTCCATGTTATAACATAATGTAGAAAAATTGATGGCCAGGATAGATTTATCAAAAACATCACAGTGGGCACCACTTAAACATGTTACTACTTTTAATACTCATGTGACCGCATTTTAATATTCTATGGAGGATGGGATTTTTAATTCTTTTAATTATATAGAGTAGAGACGCGGGTTGGCGACGAACCAGACGGCTGCGAGTCTCCCCAACGATGTTACGCCACCATGTTCTTTAGGCCCACCATGTTGTATGTGTTGTATCCACACCCTCCATACATTTGGAGAGATCATTTTAGAGAGTGAACCAAAGAACTAGGCAGATCTAAAGTTCAAGTGGACCCCACCACAAAAAACAATGGGACGGTGACGGCCACCATTGAAACCTTCCTAGGGCTGAGCATGATATTTATTCGATATCCAACCTTTTTATAAGTTAAAAAAGACATGAAATAAGGTAAAGCATAAATATTAGCTTAATCGAAAGCTTATGTAGTCCAAAGAGGTTTTAATGGTAGGCGTTCAATCTCCAACTTTTTCCGATGGGTGCACTTGAAATTTGGATCTTTCTCACTCTTTGGATTATGCCTTAAAATGATCTCACGAAATGGATGAACGGTGTGGATACAATACATACATCATAGTGGTGCTCATAGAAAGCGGTGATGTCACCTCAGTAGGGGAGCGAAGCAAAGAAATAACTTGAAAAAGTTGTAATTTCAATGTCGCATGGCACACTTTATTTCGATGGCCAAATCGATAAACTTGCACCTCCTTAGAATCAACGAATAATACACATCATATATTATATGTGTACACGTGGGGTCATTTAGTATAAAATATCTAAAATAGTAAAATGTCACTTTCAAACTTAAAAATCAACATATTTATGATTTAACCATACCAAGCCATTGCTCTCACACTTGTTGCCTATCTTTTTAATGTCATCCATGTCATTCTTGCCTATTTAAACCACTTGCGTCCATCACATTGCATGATAAAAATTAATGAGAGAAGAAAGGAAAGATAGAGTTGAACGAGAGATTAGAGGAGGTTAGGGAGAAGGAAATGTAATCTCAACCGTTCGTATACACCCTGTCTCCAAATCAACCATTGAGGTGAGTGCACAAGTCATTTACTCATTGTCTTGATGTCGAGCCCATCAAATAAACTTCATTTTGATGTTTATGTTAGTATATATGTCATTTTTATAATTTGTATATAGAAGCTCCATAATGGTGGAAGCTCATACATTAGCTGAAATTTCTTATTTTCTTTTTGCTCTCCAATTCTCTTTTCTTTAGTTTTGCTGGATATCTTCAATAGGGTCACCTTGAGTTGGCCAACCTCATGAGTGGAGTATCACTCATGTTGACCCCACTTATGTATTTACAAAAAAAATAAAATAGAGCATCAACATCAACCGGCCGAGTGAGTATGTTTTACCCATAAATCTACCTTGAAGCATCCGTCCATCCTCTTTGCTAGATCACATAAGGGTTGGGGCGAAATATGAGATAGATTCAGGCCTCAAGGCAACCACAGCCGGAAACACTGGTGGTCACCATCAATCATTAATGGAATGTTCCTAGAGCCACGAAATGGCATTTATTGCCATCTAATATGTTTAGTAAAGCCAATATGCCCGTGTAAAGTGAAAACATAAATAACTGATAAATACCTCATTTTGTGAGAATTCACACCGTCTATGTGATTTGTTATTTTGCTTTAGGCGTTGGTCTAAACAATCTGCCTGACCCAAATTTTGAGCCACATTACAGGAAATAGTTGAGGACGAAAATGTCCACCATTGAAAACCACCCTGCACTGAGTATCATGGCATTCATTACCACTTGATTTTTCATACAGAGATAAAAGGCTCGATGGGTGACATCCCACTCATGAGACTCACCCTGTTTATGATCCAAACCGTCTATCTATTTTGACAGATCACTTTAGACCTTCACACAAAAGTTGGACGGATCTCAAGTGGACCGGTATAGAAAGCAAAGAGGATTGAATATCTTCCGATGAAACCTCCCTGAATCCACTGCGCTGTGTATCCCATATGCACCATTACACCTTATGTTCGTTTTGGACGAACCAGGGCCATCTTTTTTTTTACAAGAAATCTACACTGTACATTCATTTTCCAGCTCATTTTTATGCAGTAGCAGATCCAAGCTCCAGTGGGGCCCACCTTTGTGTATATGTGCAGGGTAGGCTGGACCTCATGACGTCCAATCTCTGATGGGCTTTAGGGCCTATTTGGACAGGCACGCTGGATGGGATTATAAGGCAGGTGGGATTGGAAGATAGATCTCGGGATTGGCAAGGCATGTCCAAACAAACATGGGATCGTGATCCCGAGATATAAGAATCCCATGGATCTTAAGAAAATCCACTGACATCACCCTCATTACCTTAAATCCCATCTAATCCATCCTAATCCCTTCAAAATTGCATGAACGTGTTTGGTTAGAGGTATTAAAAGGGGATTAGAAGGTTTAATCCCGGATTTGGCCCAAACAGACCGGGATTTAGCCATCCCGTGATTTAGCAATCCCATGGATCTTAAAGACAATCCACTGACATTGCCATCATTACCTTAAAATCCATGCAATCCAGTCTAATACAATATAACCCTAACCAGCGTGCCCGTCCAAGCAGGCCCTTAGGGGCTGTGAACCCCCACCGTGGATGTATGTTTTCTATACCCACGCCGTGGGAGTGCAAGTAGGGCCCACCGATGGAACTAAAAGGGGTCCACCGTGACGTATGAGCTTTATATCCATGCTACCATCGTCTTTCTAACTCTTTTTTTTTTGTGTGAGCCCACTAGGCATTGAGGCCCACATGATATATGTATTTCATCCAGCTGTACATCCATTTTATCAGCCTTTTTAGAAGGGCAGATCCGAAATCCGAATCTTAGGTGGACCATGTAATCAACAGCAAGGATTGAAAGCTTATTGTTGAAGAGGTTGAGGGGACCCAATGTAAGGTCATTTGACAAATCCAACCTATTTAAATGGTCATACAGAACTGTACATAAGGGAAATCTCGATATGATCGGCTTGGTTTTGGAATTTTGTGGGGCCCATCATCTGGAAATGGTGGATGATGGATTACATCCTGGTTACTGACCTGGGCACCACCGTAATTGGGCTTTACATCTGTTTTTCCCTTTTCTTTTGTTTGGGCCCACTAATCTGTGGGGCCCACATGGTGGGCAAGACACCCGCAGTATATATATTTTATCCGCGCCGTCCATCCATTTTAGGGCATGCATTCAAAACAGAGGCAAATTGAAGGCTGGAGTGGAGCACACCACGGGAAGTAGTAGGGATTGAAATAGAGGTGTACACGAGTCGAACCGAGTCAAGCTGCTAGGCCACTTGCTGACCCCAGCTCGAACTCGGCTTGGCTCAATCCTTGAGCCTGACTGGCCAGCTCGGCTCAGTTCGAGCAGCAGCTCAAGCAAGTTCGAGCCGAGTTCTAGCTAAGATCAAGCCGAGTTTACCTATTTAGCAGTTTCACAAACACATGGACTGCACTTTCAAAATCTCACTGCATGTAAAATAACGGCAGTGGTTTTACAAGTATTTCATCAAACACCTTATAAAAAACATAAAAATCAAGAAAAAAAAAAGTATTTATTTCATATACATACCTTCCTTGCCACCCGCGACACTTCATTGAGTCATTTTATCAAACACTTGGTGAGCAACATCAATATCAAAGTAACCGAGTCACCAAACTGGTTCAATCCGAGTTTGATTCAAGTTGGGCAAATCGAGTCAAGCTTGGGCAAGCTAGAACTCAGTTTGAAATTTTTTCGAGCTTAAGAAATCAGCTCGACTCGGCTCAAACTCAGTTTCTAATCGAGGCGAATCGAGCTTTTTTGAGTCGAGTTGAGCGAGTTAGCCAAGCTAACTCGATTCGTGTACATCCCTAGATTGAAAGCTTACCTTTCAAAACTTTTTTTGGGACACAAGTTTTGGTTCAAGCTGGTATTTATATTTTCCTTCACGCAGGTGTATGTGACCTTATGAACTGGATGGATGGAAAATAAACATCAGTGGCCCTAGAAAATTTTCAATGATAGGAATTCAATCCCCATTGCTTCCTTGTGGTGTGGTTCACTTAAGTTTCAATCTACCTCCTTTTTAGGCTCATTCCTTAAAATGATTTTTCAAAATGGATGGACGGGGGCATAGATAAAACATGCACATCATGGTGGGCCCATAGATCCCATGACATATGTTGATGTAAAAAACTGGTGCAGCATCTTCCTGTCCTTCTGCCTGCACCACAATGAGAGAGAGAAAGTGACCCTGGCTAGGGCTGAGACACCTCCAATGCTTAAGTCAGTATAGATCTAATAAGAGGAGACTTTAGGGTTTTTTCTTGCATAACTTTTCTTCCTGGAGAGCCCTCTTTTTATAGGAATAAGAGGTCCCGACGTAAGGAGATTCTCTCCTGATTTTTAGGAGATTTGGTTTAGTTGTCATTCGTTTGTAGATACTTTCCGATCCCGAGATTTTCGGGGTCGGGTATCTGTTTACAAAATTCTCGGATTGGTGTTTATAATTACACCATATCTTCTTTACTTGGCTCAGCTTTAATGGACTACACAGTCTCTTGGCTGGCTTACAAATATGGAGTTGTTTGCCTACTGTCGGATGAGAGAGGATTGATAAGGCCAATGCCCTCTCTTAATCCGATAGCCGACACTACAACCAACCTCATATGGGTGGGTTTTATGGTCGGTCAGGTGGCTTTTAGCTCTAGGGCCTTTAATTGGTCCTTTCAGACATAGTTGTCTCTTCACCGAGTCAACTTTATGTCTTCTACATTTCGCCTGTGGCTTTTGACTCTTTTACCCCTGGTCGGGATTAATACCCCGCAGATCCGAGCTAAGTCTCTCCTCTAGGCTTTATCTTTGGTCGGCTTTCATAGTCGCCCCTAGTCTTGTAAGCAGAGTTACTCTAGCTTTCAGCCGACCCTCCAGACTTATCATATTTTTCCCCAACAGTAAGCCCCCTACTCCTTGTGTTAGCCATGTCGACACAAAGGAGTAATGAGCTGCTGGGTCGGTTTATATTGAGAACCGAAGTTATGATGAAACATTTAATGCTCCTTGTATCGTCCTTAACGTACGACGGTTTGTTACTTGAGGTCGACGAGCAAACAACCGTCGAGTCGTCTCACCCGCTTATGATCGTCGGACACGTGTCGAAGACGTTACCCACGTCAGTCGGCGTGCGTCGCGCGTCGGACAGGGGAGTCGAAGCCAGCGTCGATTCGACTCCTTAAATGCGGGTGCCATGTGGCTCGGTTATAAAAGGAGGTGCGGGAGAGTTTTTTACATTTTTCTCTCTCCCACTCGATCTCCTTCTCCATTTTTCTTCTTCCTCTTTCGCTCCGCTGTGCTTGCGATTTGCTCGTCTTGCCATTCTCCATTTAGCTTTCTTCTTCCCTTCCTTATCTTTGTGCCTTTCGCCTCTTCGGTGAGTCCTTTTTCTCCCTCCTTTTTTGACTTTTTAGCGATAATGCATGCTTCAAGTCCCCGGGAGGTGGTTTCCAGTGATGAGGGCGAAACGAGGCATCTTTAGAATGTCGTAGAATCGTCCTCTTTACTGGCGGAGATGACGATAGGTGCCAATGAGGCCTTCCAACATGCCACCAGAGTGTCCAATGGGGCTTCAGCGGAATGCTCCGCGTCAGCGCGCCCTTCCGGCTTGAGACACGCCCCTGGCGAGCTCACTCCCTATTTCCCTGGTGACGACTTAGGAGAAGGGGAAGAGTTAAAAGAAGAAGTTGTCGAGCTGGCCCTTCCCAAGCGATCAAGGGCTGAGCTTAGGGGAACCATTGGGCCGATTCTTCCAAGGAGATCTGCTCGGTTTGGTGAGTCGGCAGCTGAAGAAGGAGAGGCTGTCGAGAGTGAGGAGGTCGGAGACAAACAAAAGGGGTCGGTCCCTTCAGTCTTGACTAAGGTAAATTTGGACGGAGTCTAAGTCGGGTATCATGTTCCCGACTCAGTAATTATCCGACTTCCACTCCCGAATGAGTTGCCTAACCATCACTCTCCTGGGATGGTCGCAATCTTCCAAGTGGCCATGCAATGTGGCTTACGTCTGCCTTTGCAATCCGTTGTCCGAGATTTTCTTTCCCGACTTAGGATTACACCCAGGCAAGTAGTTTCGAATGGATGGAGGAACTTGTTCGGTTGTGCAGTGTTGTGAGCTGAAGCAAAATAGCCTCCACTGACCATGGATGAGTTCCTTTATCTGTATCAACTCTGGTCGAATACTATTCAACCTGGCTGGTATTTTTTGAGTGTTTGGCGGAACAAGGGTGGTTCTTTGATAACCGGCCCTCCTACCTCTAACAAACATTGGAGAGAGAGGTAGTTTTGGGCGTCAGTCGCTGGGAGACAGCCGAGTCTGGACTGTTCGAATCTCGCGTTCCTCGGGCTTTCTCTGAAGCAGGTGACTCGGCATGCCATTTTTCTCATTTTTTCTTATCCCAGTCTTTCTGAGTCTGATTGATCGTACTTTGCAGTTATCTCCAAGACAAAGCCGAAACTAGGAGCCAACTCTTTGGCTCAGATCAAAGAGTTGTGGACGATAAGTCTGGAAGATCAGTCCTGGAAGTCTCTTTTGTAGCCAGAGCGTCTTCTTCTCTCGGGTTTAGATTCATCCGTGACAGGTATCCTTAGATTACTCTGGCACACTTTCTTAGCATTTTTCTTACTGACTTTGTGTTTTATCCAACACAGACATGGCTAAAGCTCGGCCTCTTCTGAAGCCATCGTCTAAGTTGAAGGTTCCTTTAAGGTCAGTGTTTCTATCGGAGCCTCGACCTCCTAAGAAAGCGAAGACTACTCCGACCGTGGAGCTATCTGGCCTTGTCACCCCTGCTCCAACTGTCTCAACCGTCGTCGTTCTCTCTGACCCTGAAGAGAAGGCAGAGGGTGTGAGGGATCCCTGTGCCACTTCCGAGTCAGGACCTGTTACAGAGCGGGTCTCGAGACGAAGGGAGGAGCAGAGAGGGGAGACCTCAAGGGGGGAGATGACTCAACAGGAGACCTCGTCCTTCCGTCGGGCTGTGGGAGATATGGTCCCTTGGGTTGTTGCGCACGGGAGTGAGAAAGAATTTTTATCCCTTTTTGAAGCCCCTGGGAGTCGGATACTAGCCCAAGCAGCGAGGAGCTTGCTCCAGGTAGGATTTTCGCTTATCTCTTCACCTCTTTATTATTATTTTTTATTTCTTTGATCTGACTATCCCTTTCCTATACAGCTTGCTCCTTGCCTGCTGAGGGCCAGTGGGGATCTGGCCGAGTTTGAGAGGGCTCGGAGGGCTGTGGCTAATGCTGAAGCGACTTGGAAGCAGCGGCAGAGGCGGAGGCTTAACTCGAGATTACCTCGCTTCAAGTTGGCCGACTGACAGGGGAACTGAGCATCGCTCGGAAGGCGACCGAGGATGCTAGAGCTAAGTGTACTCGGTCGGCTCAGCTGCTGAAAGAAGCTCACGATGAGGGCCTTCAACTCCACATAGCTCGAGACGCCTTTGAGGAGAAGCTGGCTTGGCTGAAAGCTGATACAAAGGCGGTGCTCGAGATGGCTAGGAAAGAGACCGAGGAGAAAGCCGTGAAGGACTTCCTCGAGTCTCCGGAGTTTGAAGATGAGAGGGATCGCTTATACGAAAGCTAGTACGCTGCTTGCATCAAAGTGATAAAGCAGTTTTTTCCCGACCTTGATCTCTCTAAATTTGAAAATGGCCCTTCCGAGGATACGGCAACTGAAGTGGCTGAGGCCGATGATGCGGCGGCTGGAATCGAGGTCGATTCTGGTGTGGTCCCGGCTTCCGAGGTGGTTCCGAGTGATGTTTGATGACCTTGGAGCTCGAATTTTAGAACCACCATCGGCTCCATTTTGATACCATCATCGGCTCCATTTTGGTACCATCATCAGCTCCTTTTGGCACCATCATCAGCTCCATTTTAGAACCATCATCGGATCCATTTTGGAACCATCATCAGCTTTGAGCAAGCCTATGGGTAGTTGTTGTCGAGGAAAAAGTTCATGTATTAACCGACCTTTCTTTTACTATTAACCCTTTTAGTCAGAGTCAGACAATGTTATATTGAGGCAAGATGTAACTTGATGTAACAAACATACTGATAAATGAATATACTTGGTTTTGGTATATCGTCTTCGTCAGCAGAGGTGAGTTTTGCCAGTAGGTCGGCCTTGACATTCTCTGTTCGAGGGATTCGAGTGACAATACAATGCTGAAATCTACTGATCAGCTCTTTTACTTTTTTCGTATAAGTTTTCAGCTGTTCTTTCTATGTCTTGTACACACTCATGACTTGATTGACGACCAATTGAGAATCGCTGAAAACGTTGAGGTGTGTAACGCCTAAGCTGGCTACAAGTCGGAGTCCGAATAATAATGTTTCATATTCCGCTGTGTTGTTTGAGGCTTGAAATCCAAGCCTTAAGGCATACTGCATATAGGTTTGATCATGAGTCTCCAGTACTACTCCTGCCCCTCTTGCCTTAGAGTTGGATCAGCCATCGACGTACAGCTTCCAGGGGATGGGGATGGGAGAAGACGCGGGAAAAGTAATAGCTGGCTCTTCAACGGACTCAGTAGCATATGTGTCGGCCTGCGAAGTGACTTCAGCGATGAAGTCAGCTACAACTTGTCCCTTGATTGCTACCCTTGGCTTATACTGAATGTCGAATTCGCTGAGTTCAACTGCGCATTTAGTAAGGCAACTAGATGCTTCAGGCTTCTGCAGAATCTGGCATAGCGGGAGGTCGGTTATAACGATAATAGTATGAGCCTGGAAGTATGGCCGAAGTCGTCGCGAGGAAACGACTAAGACTATCACTTTTTTTAAGAGTGGATATCTTGTCTCTGTCGGTAGAAGTACCCTGCTGACATAATAAACCGGCAGCTGCTTTCTTTCATGTTCTCGTATCAAGGCTGAGCTAACCACTGCCTCAGATACCGCGAGATACAGCAACAGGGCTTCTCCAAGCTCGGTCTTTGATAAGAGAGGTGGGGATCCGAGATACGACTTTAATTGTTGGAACATAGCTTCGCACTCTTCCTTCCAGTCCACTACCTGTCGTCCCTTTAATTGCTTAAAAAATGGGAGACATTTATTGCTAGCTCAGGATAAGAAGTAGTTGAGTGCCGCTACTCATCCAGTTAGTCTTTGTATATCTTTAATCATTTTCGAAGACTCCATATTGAGCAACGCTTTTATCTTCTCTGAGTTTACCTCGATCCCTCGCTGACTGACCAAGAATCCGATGAACTTTCCCGAGCTTACGCCAAAGGCGCATTTGCTTGGATTTAACTTCATTTGATACTTGTGCAAGATCAGGAACATCTCTTCTAGGTCTGCTATATGGTCCACCGCGTGTACACTTTTGACGAGCATGTCGTCAATGTATACTTCCATGGTTCGGCCAATCAGCCGAGTGAATATTTTGTTCACCAATCTTTGATAAGTTGCTCTAGCATTTTTCAAACCAAAAGGCATCACATGGTAATAATAAAGACCCTTGTCAGTGACAAAGGTGATTTTTGATTTATCAGATTGATGCATTATAATTTGGTTATATCCTGAATATGCATCCATAAAAGTAAGGAGTTCATGTCTCGTTGTACTATCTACCAACCGATCTATCCTCAGAAGAGGAAAGCTATCCTTTGAGCATGTTTTGTTTAAGTCGGTATAGTTAATACAGACTCGCCACTTCTCATTGGCTTTTTTCACAAGTACGACATTAGCTACCCAGTCCGGGTAGTATATCTCTTCTATGAATTTTGTCTTGAGGAGCTTGTTGACCTCTTCTTCAATGAAAACATACCTTTCCGAGCTGAGTGCTCGTCGCTTCTGTCGAATCGGGCGGTAGGTCAGATCGATATTGAGTCAGTGAGTAATTACAGACGGGTCAATTCTTGGCATGTCTTCGTATCTCCAAGCGAAGATGTCGGCATATCATCGGAGCAAGGCTATCAGATTGTCTTTCAGGGGCAATTGCAGAGATGAACCGATTTGAACCGTTTTAGAAGCATATGTCTCGGCCAAGGGCACCGAGATTAGGTCTTCAACTAGCTGTCCTCGTTCATGAGTCTCGGTTCGAGGGTCCAATGATTCGATCATTAGTGCTTCGACTGGAGCTTTCTCGGTAGGAATCTTTACAGTAGTTGCATAGCAGTGCCTTGCGTTTTGTTGATCTCTTTTGACAACTCCTACTCCCGACTTGGTCAGAAATTTTATGGAGAGGTGGTATGTGGATACCACTGCCTGGAGGAGACTCAGCGATGGCCGGCCGAGAATAGCGTTATAAACTGATGATTGATCAACTATCAAAAAATCGACCATCACAGTAGCCTGATGCAGGGGATTCCCTGTTGTGAGTGGTAGGGAGATGATTCCTTCTGCGAGTGTCTGTCCTTCTGAGAATTCGATCAATGAGATATGAACCAGTCGTAATGCCGATCGTTTAACTCCCATTTTGTCGAATGCTTGAGTGAACAATATGTTAGTTGACGATCCTGTGTCGACCAATATGCGGAATACCTTATGATTTGTAATGGTAAGGGTGATAACTAATGCATCATCATGAGGGTGATAGATGCCTTGGGCATCCTTATCAGTAAAAGAGACACAATACTTCTCTCTCTTCTTCTCTTTTTGAGGCCGAGCTATGACAAGGAGTTCGGACTCGGGTCGGCAGAGGTTTCTGGCGTGGTTTTTCCGTGCATTGGTAGAATCACCTCCGCCTCTGGGACCTCCAACGATAGTTCAGATTTCCTCCGTGGGTCGGTTGTCCACTAGGTGTTCCTTAGCCATCCTGGTTCTCTCGACATGTTTTGTAAGTTGGCCTTTGCGGATGAGCCTTTCAATCTCTTCTTTCAGATGAATGTAGTCGCTTGTATTGTGCCTATGATCACGATGATAATGAAAGTACTTATTTTTTTCCACAGATTTGGGTTACTTCGAAGCCTATCGGACCAATTGATGAACCCTTCACTCTTGATTTCCATCAATACTTGCTCTTGCGGCATGTTGAGTGGAGTATAAGTGAAAAACTTTCGGTCGGGTCGCTTACTCGACTTACAATCATTGCAATTTCGGTCGTCCTTACGCTTTTTTCCTCCAACCAAGTCAACTTCCTTTTTGGCTGACTCTTTTGCCGAGGTTTTTGCGTTCTGCACCACTTCATGCAAGATTTGTGTTTCTTTAGCATCTGCATATTTGTCTGACCAAGTTATGAACTCGACCAGAGTTATTGGAGGATTTTTGTCTAGAGAAATCAGAAACGGCTTATCTCTGACGCCTTGCATGAGGGAGTTGAGCGTTGTCTCTTCTGAATGCTTTCGGACCTGTAGCAATTCAAAATTGAAATGCTTGATGTAGTCTTTCAGTAGCTCTTCCTTATTTTGGACTATATTATTCAGATGCGCAGGGGGTTTTAGTTTTTTCTTTCCGCCAATAAAATTGGTGAGAAAGGCGTCGCTGAGCTCTGTAAATGAACTGATTAACTTCGGTTTCAATTACTTGAACCAGAGCCTAGTCACATCGGCTAATGTAAGTGAAAAAGCCCGACATATCATAACATCTGATGTATCGTGCAATTCCATGTAAGTTTGAAAACACTCAAGATGCTCAGTTAGGTTGGTCTTTCCGGTAAAAAGGGTAATCTAAGACAGACGAAACCTTTCTGGTAACCATACTCATATTACTTCATCAACAAAAGAGGATGCTTTAGCCTCGAGCTTAGTTTGGTGTGCGTCCTAACCTCGTTTCATATCCGTCATCTCTTCCATTACTTCTTTCTTGAAGTCCTGGAAGTCAACTTTCCAGGGCTCGACGTTTTCTGTCACACCTTCATCGGGAAGCCGACAACGCCTCCTCCTGTCTATCTTATGTCGGAGATCCATGGAAGGCAGTCCAACGGTTGCTGAGTGACCGGGTGCTGGTTCGGTCGGACCATGGGGCTAACTCGGCTGCGGAAGGGATCGTAGTATGGTTGGTTGAGGGTCAGCAGCTTGTGGCGGAGCGTTCGTCGCTTGACCCGACTGAATTTGCTGCATTTGATGTTGGTGTATCTGTTCTAACATTTGTCGCATAATATTTACGTTGGCTCTGAGCTCTTTAACGTCCCGATCCAACCGCCTATTATTTCGGTTCCGCTGGGTGTTTGTTGCTGCGGAGGCGGTAGGAACAGATGTGGAACCTTAATGGTTATCGGGTTGGTTTTGAGCCCCCTGAGCCACTCTTGTACCTAGTTGTTCGGCGACAGCAGGGGGTCCTTATGGACTCATTCTTCGAGTTGTTGCCATTAATACGAATTTACAGCTTCGTGGGTAAAATGCAGAAAATGAATTTTTGTATCGTTTCCCACAGACAGTGTCAATCTGTTGATGCAAAAAACTGGTGCAGCCTCTTCTTGTACTTCTGCCTGCACCACAATGAGAAAGAGAAAGTGACCCTGGCTAGGGCCGGGACACCTTCGATGCTTAAGTCAGTAGAGATCCAAGATGAGGAGACTTTAGAGTTTTTTCTTACGTACATTTTCTTCCTGGAGAGCCCTCTTTTTATGGGAATAAGAGGTCCCGGCGTAAGGAGATTCTCTCCTGATTTTTAGGGGATTTGGTTTAGTTGTCATTCGTTTGTAGATATTTTCCGATCCCGAGATTTCCGAGGTCGAGTATCTGTTTACAAAATTCTCGGATTGATGTTTATAATCACACCATATCTTCTTTGCTTGGTTCGGCCTCAATGGATTACACAGTCTCTCGGCTGGCTTACAAATATGGAGTTGTTTACCTACTGTCGGACAAAAGAGGATCGATAAGGCTGATGCCCTCTCTTAATTCGATAGCTAACACTACAACCAACCTCATATGGGTTGGTTTTATGGTCGGTCAGGTGGCTTTTAGCTCTAGGGCCTTTAATTGGTCCTTTCAGACATAACTGTCTCTTCAGTAAGTCAACTTTATGTCTTCTACCCCGGTCAGGATTAATACCCCATAAATCTGATCTAAGTCTCTCCTCTAGGCTTTATCTTTGATCGGCTTTCATAGTCACCCCTGATGTTGTAAGTAGAGTTACTCTAGTTTTCGACCGATCCTATGGACTTGTCATATTTTTCCCCAACAACATAGTTGAAACATGTACGTTACGGTGGGCCCATAGATCCCATGACAGGACCCCCTGTCTCCAGTTTGGCCGTGGTGGGGTTAGTACACCATCCGCGCCCATCTATTCTGATGTCAGCTTGACCGAACTTCTGCGCCCCAGTATGTTTTACACCCACGGTTGAAAACTTCCTATGGGCCACCCTGATGTTTATCAGGGCCATCCAACCCCTGAACGAAGGAAAGACACGAAATCAGCTTTGATCTGAGCTTCTATGGCCCCTACCTGTTTTTAATGGCGGGCGTTCCATCACCAGCGTTTCCTGCGGAGGGTCTACCTGCACTTTTGATATAGCCCTTTTGTTTTGGTTCATGGCTTAAAATGAGATGGAGAAAGAGACGATTTTTTTTATATATTTTTTTTAAATATTCCCACGTATTTTGCCTTAAATATTTTGAAAGCACGCTTTTATCTGAGAATAGCCTAAAAGGTAGGCGGTTATACTTGAAAATCCATTTATATCTTATAGAATCTGACGTGGGTTTTTTATGTTTGTGATGTCCAGAACTTTTCTTTTTGAGTTTGTTTTATTAATTTATTTAACTTTCATAAGCAAGCACTTAAGACTTGTTTGGATACATGGAAATTAAGGGGGTATTGGATTTTCCAAATTATACTTATAAATACTTGAAAATAAATAATTATTACTTACCAATGTATTTTCGGCAGCAAACTCAGGGCATCAGTCTTCCATGTTGGACGAAAACCACCACACTAAAACTGAGAGAATAAAATGTGAAAAAATGTGGGTCCCACAATCATGTATGTGCCTGATCCATGCCGTCCATCAGTTTTACCGGCTCATATTAAGAGATGAGCCCAAAAATAAGACAGATCCAAAATGAAAGTGAACCACAACATAGGAAAAAGGTGGAATTGAGCTTGCGATGCTGTATATTTATTATTTTTTTTCGGGTGATTATAGAAGTTTTGGATCATGCTGATATTTGTGTATTCCCTTCGTATATGTCTATTAACCTCATGAACAAGTTAGATGAGAAATACACTAGGGACTTAGAAAGGTTTCATCTTTTAATGGTGGACGTCTTTTACCCCTATTTCTTATTGTGTGGTCCACTTGGACTTTGGATCTACCTTAATTTGGGATCATACCCTAAAATGCAGTGGTAATTAAGATGGATGGACTGTGTGGATTAGACACATACATGATGGTCCATAAAACTTTCTACTTCTCCATTTCATTCATGCAATCACCCCAACCGAGCTGTAATGAACCAAATGTGTGTGAAAAGTTATAATTGTTTACTTACTGCCACTTACGGTGGTAATTAAAAAGAAAAAAAAAAACCATCAAACATCCCGAAATGAAAGGAAACATTGTTTCCCATGAAACTCACATTCCACTAATATCAAGCTTTTTTGTGAGAATTTGTGCCAAACATCATTTCTCCCTTTCTTTGTTATTATTTTCCCACCTTCAAAGGAAACTAGGTTTCTCATAGGTTAAGTCTAAATATGCCACTATTCATCTTGAATTGCATCACATGTGCCATATGCACAACAATATCGAAATAAAAAGAAAGCAAAAAAAAAAAAAAAAAAATTAGAAACCACAACACAGAGATTTAACATAGTTCCTTTTCAGTACGTCTACGGATTCATGTCGATCCACTATAATTGAAACATTAAAAGTGAAGAAGCAACTCTCAATACAATGACAGCTCTCTCTCTCTCTCTCTCTCTCTCTCTCTCTCTCTCTCTCTCTCTCTCTCTCTCTCTCTCTCTCTCTCTCTCTCTCTCTCAATAGAATACATATTACCTCAAACGAACTAGGTTGAATCTACTGGAGATTGATCACAAATAACTCCCACTAAATCTATTATATACGTAAAAGTCATGCCTTCATAGAGAACTGGGTGTAAATCTCCTCTTGGTCTTCAAGCTTGAAGACCAACATAAACTGAACATGACTTTAGTTTCTCTATAATAACTACCTTAGTCAAAATATTTGTAGGGTTTTGACTTATATGAATCCTCTCTAAAGTAAATTGTCCATCATCCACAGGCAATTGTATGAAATAATATTTGATGTCTATGTGCTTGGTTCTTCAATGAAAGACTGAGTTCTTTGCTAAATGAATTGCACTAGGATTGTCATAGTGCAACTTACAAGTTTCTTAGTTATTACCCAACTCTTGCATGAGACATTGTAATTATGTCATTTCTTTGCTAGCTTCTTTTGTAACAACATACTATACTTTTGTCATTGAGATGGTAACAATCTTTTATAAGTATGAGACCCAACTAATTTTTGCACTGGCTAAAGTGAACACATACCCTTATAATAATCTTTCCATTATAAATATCCGCTACTAGATCCAAATCAACATTTCCCTATAAACTTATTTCTGACCCTTAGCATAGCACTGCATTAATAGTACCTCTCAATTATCTGAGAATCCATTTGAGAACATTCCATTGCTCATTCCCTGGGTTGTCATAAACCTGCTAAAAACTTTCACTGCTTAAGCAATATTTGGTTTTGTGTAGACCATTACATTAAGTTGTCAATGGCTGAGGCATATGGAACCTTAGCCATATAGTCATGTCCTTCCTGGATTACTGGATATTATTCCTTTGAGAGTCTAAAGTGGCTTACCAAGGGAGTGCAAACTAGTTTAACATATTTAATGTTAAATTGCTTGAGTACTTTAGCAATATATTTAGCCTGTGACAATTTCAACTTCCTATTTCTTCCATTTCTGTTGATTCTCATACTAAGGATTTATTTTAAAGCACTCAAATCCTTCATTACAAACTTATTAGACAATTATTCCTTGAGATTTGAAATCTCATGCATGCTTGACCTTACAACAAGCATATCATCTACATATAAAAGAAGTATGAGATACGAATTTTTAAGTTTCCTAAAATAACAACAGTGATCAGCATGGTATCTCTTAAAGTCGTCAGTAGACATAAAACTATCAAACTTCCTATACAATTATCTTGAGACCCATTTCAAACCATATAAACTCTTTTTGAGTTTACATATCATATTCTTGAAATTATTGTTTAAGATCAAATACCACTATGCTAGGAGCTAGAAGATATGGCTAATTAGTCCTAGAGGAAGGGGGGAGGGTGATTGTAAGACCTGTATCCTAGACCGTGTCGTTCCATAGACTTTCACAGTTTTCCCGGTCAAATCCCGGCAACCTTCGACCCTTAACTGGCATTTGCGCATGACCCTGATTCACACGCCGTTAACCCGAGTCGACTCAACCCAAGACTTATACCCTAGCGACCGCGTCCTCGCCGTGATTTCGATGTCGCGTCTTGTGCGCCGAGGCGATACCCAAGCCAGGAGATGTGGGCCCGCGTTCAGTTTGAGGAAAATACTGCGCATTGCAATTCTGAGAGAATCTCTACAAAACATCACATCAATCAATCAAATCAAGTCAAGTACAAGCAACCATCTCCAAGTACAACCACCTCTCTCACAAAGTCAACTCTCTCCTTACACAAGTACGCCTTTCACCCATCACTCCCCATCACACCCATCTCCCTCGCTCTTACATCCCATTCTCTCTCTTCCATTCTCTATCTTTCATCCTCCAAGCAAGAAACCGTCCATGGCTTCCATGGAAAAGCTAGGTGTGGCCCACCTTCCTACCACCAAATCCAACCCTTGGATCATCATCTCAACCGTTGAAAATGTCCTCTTGGAGCTCTAAAGTGCATAGGCGGAAGAAAGAATGGGCGATCAAAAGTAGGTGCTTCTCCTCTCTTTTTCTTTCTTTTATGATGAGTGGCCCACTTGATGATGTATGTAATATCCAGATTGTCCATCCAGTGGCATCAGCCCACCTTGCTGCCCACCATCCAACAGCTTTGTTGCCTGTTTTTGGGCCATCCTGGCTATAGAAAGACACAAAGTTCAGCTTGGTCTAGGACCGTGTGGACCACCTATGGGGACCCTTTGATGATGTATGTATTTGATCCACGTTGCCCATCTAGTGGTCAGCCATGCTGTCCAGACGCTGGACGTCTGGCTGGGACCATCTTGTTGCCATCTTGAGGAGATCCTGTTTGAAGGGAAACCACGAGTATTTGCTTGGCTTTGAAGGGGGGTGGCCCACTGACGTGGACCCCACCTTGCTGCGTGTGTGATATATCCACGCCATCCCCTTTTCTTTGTGTCATTAAGCCATGTATGAAGGGAAAAAGCAAACATCATCTTGATCAGATGGTGGGCCACACACGTGTGGATCCACTTGATGTATATGTCTTCCATGTCGTCTATCCGGTCAGCCTAGCAAGGCCAGCGCCCATCTGGATCACCATCCAAATCATGGAGCTGGCCATGAAGTAAGTGTTATGTCCATACCATCCAGTCCTTAGACAAGGACTGGACCCCTCATGATGTATCTGTTTTACCCACGCCATCCATGTTGAGCGTAGCACGTGGGGCCCACCTCAATGATGTATGAACCCACGCCATCCACACCTCACATGGACCCCTCCTTGGGCATGTTAATCACACCGTTAGTCCAGCGTCCAAAGGGTCTGGACACTGGACGCTGGACTCTCTTTCTCTAATATAATATTATATTATATTTTGCATATGTATGTGTGTATATTTATAATATTAAAATAATAATATATATGATATTATATGGTGGGACTAACATGGGACCCACAGCGATATATATGTTTTATCTTGCTGCCTCAGCAGCCGTGGGACCCATGTGTGTGTGGACTCACGTGATGCATGCGTTGTATCAACGTTGTCTATCTGCTTTTAGCTCCCAGTCGTCCGTTGAATAGAGGAGCTGGATGTTTGAACTTATATTAATATAATATTAAAAGATATTTTTATATATACATATGTATTGGTTGCATATGTGTGGGACCCACCTCGTTGTATATCCACATCCTGTGGACCACACCATGCTATGCACCCACACCTTCCAAACAGTGGAAATCCACCCTCATGTATGTGTTCTCCACACCGTTCAACTAATCAACCCGGCCGTCCATCGTGGCCCACCATGATCTATGTACTTTATCAGCTCCGTCCATTTATCTAGGACGGTGGGTTTACCTTGATGATGTGTTGTATTCGCACTGTCTGTCCATTTTGATGGACGTATGGTCCACCTTGTTACATGATTTCATCCACACCGTCTAGGGACAGGGGACCACCATGATGTATGTTTTATCTACTTTGTCCGTGGGATATGTGATCCACCTGATGTATATATTCTATATCCTCGCCGACCATCTGATGGGGCCCATTTGCTTCGAGGGCCCACCTGTGATGGATATACGACCCATTAGTGCGACCCACATGATACGACCCACCTTTGATGTGTTTATGGCCCATCCATGAGGCCCACCTTTGATGTGTTTATGATCCATCCTGGAGACCTGCCTTGACGTACTTGTGGCCCATCTGTGAGGCCCACCTTAATGTATTTGTGACCCACATGATACGGCCCACTTGTTGTGTATTTGAAGCCCATGGTATTAGGCCCATTGGTGTGGCCCATTGACGCGGCCCGACTAGATGTACACGAGGCCCATTATGATGTGTATTAGGGCCTTATAGTGCGACCCATTGTGATGTGTATTAGGCCCACTACATGTGTCCCATTTGATGTATTCGAGACCCAGATACGTGGCCCATTACGAGACCATGTGTAGGGCCCACCTATTGTGTATTCGAAGCCCATGGGTTGTGGCCCATTATGATGTATTCAAGGCCCATGGGCGAGGCCCGATGTGATGTATGTGTGGTCATTATGTTGTGTATGAATCCCTTACGTGAGCCACTCCTTAGGAGCAATGTTGGTTAGATGTCCACATTAATGAGCAATGATGGTTAGATGTCCTCTTTGTGACCTTTCCTTAGGCCTTTTTAGGCCTATTCTCACGAATTTCAATTGACGTGATCGATTTATCGATTTTAATTATCGATCGATTCCGATTGTCATGACCAATTGCCGATTCTGATTGATGTGACCGATTTGCTGATTCTGATTATCAATCGATTCCGATTGTCGTGACTGATTGCGAATTCTGATCGATGTGACCGATTTACTGAATCTGATCACCGATTGCTGATTCCGATTGACACAACCAATCTGCTGATTCTGATTATCGATCGATTCCGATTGGTACGACCGATTATCGATTCCGATTGATGTGACCAATTGTCGATTTTGATTACCGATCGATTCTAACTTTCACGACCGATTGTCGATTCTGATTGATGTGACCGATTTATCGATTCCGATTGTCGCGAGCGATTGCTCATTCTTATTGTCGCGACCGATTGCTGATTCCGATTGATGTGAGCGATTTGTCGATTTTGATATCGATCAATTCTAATTATCATGACCGATTGCCGATTTCAATTGATGTGACCGATTTATCGATTCTAATTATCGATCGATTCTGATTGTCCTGACTGATTGTCGATTCGATTAATGTGACTGATTTATCGATTCTGATTGTCGCCACCGATTACAGATTTTGATTGATGTGACCGATTTGTCAATTCTGATTATCGATCGATTTCGATTGTCATGACCAATTTCTAATTCTGATTAATGTGACCGGTTTTTCGATTCTGATTATCCATCGATTTCGATTGTCGTGATCGATTGCCGATTCTGATTAACGTGACCGATTGCTGATTTCGATTGTCGTGACCAATTGTCGATTCCGATTATTGAGGCTGATTATCGATCGATTCCGATTATCGTGGCCGATTACCGATTCTGATTGTCGTGACCGATTCTGATTACTGAGGCCTACTTCGATTTCGATTTTGATTGTTGAAGCTGATTTCGATTGCCAAGGCCGATTGTCGAGACCTATATGATGTATAAGCGACCCATAGTTAAGGCTCATTATGATGTATCTATGGTCCTTGAGCAAGGCCCACTATGTTGTATATTAGGCCTTTGTGTGAGGCCATAGGCCCATTATGTGTTTGGCCCTGTGAGGGTCATTCCTTGGGGCAATGTTAGCTAGATGTACACATTGTTAAGGGCGATTGTTGATACCGATTATTGGTACCGATTATAAGTATGTGACTGCATAACATCATGATACATGCCCATACGCATCATCTGCATATCTGTTGTGAGATATGATTAACTATTGCATATGTCATAGTGCAGGTTGTTATGAGACTCCCTGATAGGCAGAGATTATCTCACATGAGCGCACGGTATGCGCAGGATTAATGCATGACTGGATTGTATGACTCATGCATCTTGCATTGTGTGCTGTGATTACTGTATGCCCTAGTGACATCAGGGTCGTAGCCTCCACAGGCATATCGTGGATGGCCAAATGGGACACCAAAAATCTGTTCTACATGGGGTGCTGAGGATATCTCTAGGTGAAAGTCCCTAAACCCTCTTAGTTCCAGAGGTTGCTCCAATGTCTAGACCGAGTGGATGCACGAGGGCATGAGGGCCGTATACCTTAGGCTGCGTCTCCCACTGTATCGTGGTCTGTTGGAAGGGGGTGCGGCCTTACCTGCCCGAGAGGAGGGGGCAATGCTAGGCTGAGTCTGACCAGCTCGAGGAATGGGTCCGCTATCGACGAGCCGGGCTCGATATTGGCAGGCAGATAGTGAGGTCTCTTCCACTCACCTTGTTGCTCGTGATGGGGCGACAATCTGGTTTGGAGTGTAATAGACCCTGTTGATTTTCTAGAGAGGAATCGTACTGATATGTGGACTTATTGAGTAGGAGTGTATGCTCATTCATTCATTCATTCACTATCCACTTAGGCTGGTGATGTGTAACTAATTGTTGTGTACCTTCGTTATGGCAAGGATTTCGGTTGGGCACGCGACTAACCTGAGATCAGGAGTACCATATTGAGTCTGACTATCCAAACTTAGGTATGGGACTAGTTTGGATAGAAGTCCCTTGTGGTGGATCCCGTAGCCTGCGATACTACGTACTATCATCCCGATTTCACACTCCAGCATGGTCATTCCATTCGCATCGCATATTGCATTCCATCCGCAGGCATATAACATTTTGGGTTGCTATGTTTTTGCACTTATATGGCCTAGGTAGACTTAGCAGGATTTGTATATTGCATTGTATCGTCGGCATTGATATTTGACTCTTTATGACTCCTTATTGCATATCTGTTTTATATTGCGTATTCTAATATTGATTGACTTGTGGACTTGCCCATACTTCCGCTTACTCTCTTATCGTATGATTCATGATCTTCTCAATATTTCTGATTATTCTGATATCGTTCGATATATGGATTACCAGTATTTTCGGTAGTGTATGATTATGGCATTGTATTGAATACTCGATACTTACCTTGTACACACACTTACACCACCCTCTAAGCTTTCTATAAGCTTCTGCACGATAGATGCGTGCAGGTGATATTAGGTTGCAGCAGTGTTGAGCTTGGAGCGTGCAGCGGTCTTCTAGTGCTTGATTTTCAATTTATGTATTTTCCTTTCAACATTGACTTAAATGATTATATTAGTGGATATATGATGATGATGTTGCCTTTGTGAATTAGGTAATCTTGTAGTTATGCTTGTTACGAGTTAAATGTACAAAAAAAACATCCTTGTAGGATCCCAAGATCGAAATCTGGCGTATGTACGCTAGGAGTCGAGAATGGAGTATTACGGAGGCTGTCAGCACTAGATTCGGCAATCGGGATTCCTGTTAATCCGATTTTCAGGTTTGGGACGTGACAGTGATTAATAGAAACTTTTTAAAAAAAAATAATTTAAAATTTAATAAACCACTAACAGAAATTATAAACTAATAGACTTAAGTCTATAGAACAAGATAGTGACATCCATGCAAGCAATGATACAAACATATAAGCTTCATTTTAACTAAGCATTCACAAAGATTCAACTCATGAGCACAAGCATAGTTAAAATAACATTTAACCCATTGAACACGATGTATAGTGGTTCAATTACTTGTCTACTTCATTCCCTATTGATGCACTCAAACTCGAGTGTACTGGATTTCACCATCTCTTATGGTTTGAAGACAAGTTCACCATTAACCTTTACATCATACACAAGGGTTACACGTATACACTTGTCAGTGGCGTACACAAGGTCTTGCGAAGTTTGGATATGAAACTCCTCACTAGTCCTACACAATAACTAGCAACGTTCACTCCTGCCAAAGGCTCTCATGGAGACTTACAATGAAAGTTAGGTTTTTTAACTTTGAACCCAAATCTCCACAAGAAATGGACTCCAATAATAAGACTTGCTTAGCTGGATGAGCCCCATGATAACACAATGATGAAATGCCTCTTCTTACACGAATCAGCTCCTCTTCAGCTCGCATGATCAACATCTTGTTTGAATCTTCCAATGCACTGTCAAGGTTAGGGAGAAGGATAGGTGAACCACTCTATGTGTTATAGGGATTTATAGGATTCACCTAAGCTAGCATTCAATGGCCATTAGACAAAGGATTTATCTATTTCAATCAGGTCAGGCCATTAATTCTTGAATTCATGATTCAATTCGAGGTTTGAATGCTCATAAATGTTCTTAAGAAATAAGGATTGAAGAATGAACTCAATGAGATTAGAGCTAAGGAGGATGGATTTGGAGAGGAAAACATATAGCCAAAGCTCTATCAGATTCTCATTAAAATGCCTAAATGCCTTAACTAAAGGATAACTAAATTGGTTTACAACGGCTAAAAAATAGGTAGAATACGGTTAGTATTGATTGATCGAACGATGGCTTGATCGATTGAAATAATTCAATTTTAAGTCATAAACCCGCTGGACAAATTTTTGCACTTTTGATCAATCGAACATGGGTTATCAATTGATTGAGGTAATTTGAAAATATACAGTAAAGTTGTTGGACTATTTTTACCATTTTTGATTGATCGGGCCAAGGGGACATCGATCGATCGTGACCGATCGATGACCCCTCGATACGATCGAGTTTAAGCTTTTCTATAAATTTTCAGTTTTCAAACTTTTGCTCTATTTTGTGTCAAGTCCAAACAGACCATTTGGACATCTCCTTGAGGCTAAAGTACCTTAGATATTCCTATTAAGGTGGGGCCTTCTGAAGGATTAAGTTTTGGGTTTGGTAAGGTTTCTAGGGTATACAAAGTTGAGGTTTATCAAGGCATTGATTCATAAACATGAATCTTCAAGCCTTAATCATCGCCAATCTTTGAGTCTTCAAGTCTTCAACTACCATTGGGGGTAATCAAACTTGATGACACATTACGCATTCCAATTGACAAACTTTTGCACTAATAGTTCTCCTTGCCAGGTGCAACACATCCCTATGGCTGATGCATATACATATCTTCGTTAAGATCGCCATGAAAAAAAAAGTTATTTTTATATATAATTATTCTAAATGCAAATCCTTTACAGCTACAATGCTTAGAACTGATCTGATGGTAAAAAATTTAACAATAGAAGAAAAGATTTCAGTATAATTGATACCTGTCTTCTATTAAAACCCTTTCACAACCAAAACGGTATTGAATCGCTTAGTACCATCATGCTCTTCCTTCAATCTCTAAACTCACTTGTTATGCAAAGCTACCCTTTCCTTAGGTAACTAGACTGTTGGGGTTTTGACGGTGGAATCACATAAAGATGAATCTACGATAGTAATCCAAGAGCACCAAGTAAACATAAAAGAACACAAAGATTTAACGTGGAAAACCCTTTCAGGAAAAAACCATGATGCAAAGTGACAGATCTTCACTATGAAAGCAGAAATTATAAAGAGAGAAGGCTTACATGATTCGAACAACCTTGAATCTCAACCTTGATCCACCCCTTTGAAACCTTAGAACTCTTTTAAAAAACCCTTAGAATAGTTTAGGAAGCCTTAAAATACTTTCTAATCCCGTTTACACCCCTATATATAGTTCTAGAAAGAATCTTAAACAAAATCAAAAGGAAAAATTACAAAATCTACATTTTCGTAAAAAATTGTGCAAAATCTTCGATGTAATTGAAGAATAACAAAATATGTCCAACGACCAGAGGTGAAAATACCAAAAATACCAGATGGCATCAAGCTAGCTTCGATGTCATTAAACTGGCTTCGATGACATCGAAGCCTGATGATGTCATCGAGCCCAAGCTAAATAGATTTAAGACATTTATCAACAACAATCTTCACCATGTCTTCAATCTTCAAATATGTAGCTTCTTGTCCTCCTCTTATCTCTACCTTGCATCATAGTTTCATCAATGCTTCTCGTGCATACTCCGTCCTCCTTTTATGTCATCACCAAGCCTAGAGAAGTTACACAAAACTTAAACTTCTCTCTAGGAACAACCTTGGTGAGAATGTCTGTTGGATTCATGTTGGTGTGAATCTTCTCTGGTTTTACGCCTCCTTCCTCAAGCACTTGTCGGATAAAATGGTGATGAATATTACTGTATTTAGTACGAGAGTGATAGAGAGAATTTTTAACAAATTTGATAGCGCTCTCACTATCATAATTAACCGGCATGGCCTCCTGCTGAAGTCTCAACTGATTTATCATGCTTCTTAACCAAATACCTTCCATAAACGCTTCCGTCACTGTCATATACTCTACTTCTGTTGTGGAAAGAGCCACCACAGATTGAAGTTTTGACATCGAACTAATTGTTCCACCTATCTGGAATTCACACTGCCTGTGTAGTCTGAATCCACATACCCTACTAACTTTGCCCTTGTTTTCTCAAAAGTTAAGAAGTAATCTTCCATAACTCGAATGTATCGAATGTAACACCCCGAATTTTTGCCAACCCGAATTTAGAATCCTTAGGCAATGGGTTAACCATAACACCTTGGTAACGTCTCATAACCCAAGTTCAAAGCCAAAGAAATCATTTAGAATGAAATTCTTTAAAAATTTAATGTGAATTAACTAGCGTTACACTAGATTACCTGTGAAATAAGCACCAACCACTTTAAATACGATCCGTAAGATTCAAAACCTGTAGAATCAGTAACACTACGCTATCCTAAAATCCAGGATTAATCTCTAAACCCAGTTGCTCTCTGAAGCACTTTAAAACTTCGTATCAGACCTGGACCGCCCGTCGAAAGTCCGATAGCGATGAACTTAGACCATTATGACCGCCTAGTTGGACTTGACTACTACCGCGAAAATCACATACAAACAATGCTCTGGGACGATTTCCTTGCGTCCAGAGTAAAGAGAGTGAGAAAAGGAAGATATTTAGAAAATTAATTATATTTTTATGAAATCTGGCACATTTCACTTACGTGTTATTTCTAAGCGTTCTGATCGTTAAAATTCGAGCTAAATTCACCCTCGGATCAGGATAGGTGACCTTTACATGTCAAAGAACTTGTGGCCTTGATCGAAGTTCGATGACCGCTGAATTGAAACTGCTCCACCATGTGTGATTTGGAAGTCCGACTGGGACGAAAACTTAACTCCACATAGATCCAATATTGGTGAGCTTAATCCGACCGCATTTAGTAACATGACCTCCAGAAGTGCTCTGTTGAGAGGGAACAGTCCGTATTTGGACATAACCTAAGTATACCATGGTCCTGAGTCTAATTTGGAGAGTTTTGGACCTATATAAGGACCTTAAACCCTCACTCTGTCATCCCATACGATTTTGGAAAAACCTAGGAGAGAGAAGAGAGAAAAGAGAGAGAAAGTGTGAGAGAAGTGGGAGGATCTTCCTACTATCCTACGTGCTTAACCATCACGATCTAATCGCTTTTTCAGGGATTCTAACTTCATTCTTAGGTAAGAAAGCCTAGCCCTAACCTATTCTAGGGTTTCAATTGGTGCAAGTGGTGAAGTAGCTAACCAAAATCATATTGTAAGTTGCCAATCAGTCGTTAATAAAGACTTAGAATCTCTATTGAATTCGTTACACTTCTACGGCATAAGGTGCGGATTTTAGATGCTTAGGTTATCATTTTTCAAAGCTTTCAATGTCGACTAATGGTAGATTATTGACGAGGTGCTATTTCACATGTAGAACATGTTGTCCGTTTTTCTTTTCGAATACATACGAAGTATATGGAATTTCATGTATTTTAGGTATTTGTAGAAAATACCGTATACGTATAAATTTTATAAATGTAATTGCCATGAGTATTTATCGTATATACATGCGAGTTATGGATGTAGTATCTGTTTAGCGAAAGGATTCGCCCTAATGCAGGTTTTAGCCAACATATGATGTGTAGGCTAATATGTGTAGTTTAAGTGTTTGTATAAATGCTTATATGAGTATATACGTAATAAATAATGCTTTACTTAGGTGTTGAGATAGGATTCTCAACTACCTTAGCGATGTTTATGAATTTCTCCATGCAAGTTGTTTAACTTAGTCACTTTACTTTGAAATGCATGCGTATGGATTCTTGTTCATGTTGTATCTTATAACATGTTGGGAAATATGCTTGAATTATTTGGTTATTTTTGTTCTGGATACTATACATGTTTACTGATTAATATGGAATGTGTTTGGGGCTATGTTATAATCCAGGCAATCGGTAACAGATTTGAGCTCGTGGTTGGCCTCTAATCGCCACGCAAGACGTGTTTGACAAACCCGAGTCGTGCGTTGCTAGGCCACACGAAGTGCTTATGCACTTCATGTCATACAACTCAACGGGCGCTCGTACTAGTCGAACTCGTCAAGTAACCCAATTGACCATTGTATGTTCACCTTGTATTGGTCATAACTGCTTGAACCTATGGTACTGAACTTACCAGTGAAAACCCTGATAGCCGTGGTACCTTGATCCATTAAGACTCATGAGCCGGGCATGGTGGTATGGGACACCGTGGTCGAGTGTCGGCCTACGCTGGGACCACGAGCCTCCCCGTAGTGACCAATGAGCAATCCAAACTCGTGAGCTAATTATGGTGGTATGGGACACTATATTTGAGCTGTCTGCCTACACTGATAAGGTGATGGGGGAGCGGTGCAACGAGTACGTGTAATAGCCCTGACAGCCCTTTGTAGTAACCTTGAGCATACTTTGAATCTGCGGAGAGGCGACGAGCCTTCCCGTAGTAAACAGAGTATAAAATAGGCCTGTATTAATAAGGTGATGGGGGAGCGGTGCAACGAGTGCGTGTAACAGCCCTGACAGCCTTTGTAGCGACCTAGAACTGCATCATCGTATGAGATTAACTAGGAGTGATGACCCTAGACAGGATCCTTGTTTGGGAATGATATAAGGGAGGTACCGTAGTTTTCCAATCCTGTTGTATGAAAAGGACTAATAACAACTCGATAATCATGTTCATATCGCATTGCATGTGCCTGGAAGATGTGGAGCACTTGAGGGACGAAAGCATGCCGTGAACGTAAGATGGTGTCGCACGAGGGAGTATGTTGATGAGGGCATACATCATTATTACATCTCATCCTTACATTAATCACAGTATTTAAGAATGTTCGATTGCTTGCCTTACCATTATCGCGTGATTGATTTAATAACATGCTAATCTTTGCTCTATGATTCCACTGAGTTAATCACTCACTCCCACGTTACTGGACGGTGTTGTACACACCAACCAGTCACTGTTTTAGTTTCATATGATGGCGCTGCTTGTGAAGTGGAGCTGAACTTTTACGATGATGAGGAGGGTTTCTCCTATAGGCAGCTATCAGGCGGGTCTATGTAGACCATGTTCTGATCAACAGGGTTACAAGGAGGTTAATTAGACGCCATGACACTTGTCATTTTGCACTTTTGGAGCACTCATGTATATTCTTTTTGTTCATTTTTGACGTATCCATGTATATATTTAACCTGGTAACATGTTCACACTCTGGAGACTTACAACAATCTATATATGTTATATATACTATCACAGTCTTCCGCTCGCATAATTTAACTGTCTCTAGAGTATGATATGTTGTTTTGGCTTAATCTCACTCATTTTTAATACACTAATATAGACAACATTCAATCATAAGCATTTATGTTGCATAAGTGATGTTCTGGAACTCGGGAGTGGAGTTTATGCTCAACCCCCGATTTTTGGGATGTTATATCGAAGTAGTCATTTTACCGCTTCACAATGTTGCTTATCGGGGTTTGACATGTATCTACTCACAACATTGACTACATGTGAAATATCTGGTCTCGTACAGACCATGGCATACATTAAACTGCAACCGCATTCAAGTAAGGCACATGAGATATAACCTGTTTTTATCATTTGATTTAGGATATTGTTCAGAGGAAAGCTTGGAAATGCTCACTGGTTTTGCTTGGTCCATCACATACTTAATCAACATATTTTTAAGGTATTCTACCAATGATAACCAAAGCCTACTCCTCTTCCTGTCTCTATGAATATATATGCCGAGAGCCCTCTTTGCAGCCCCTAGATCTTTCATCTCGAATATCCCTGATAACTGAGTCTTCAGTACGTTGATTTCAGACATATCATGACAGGCGATCAGCATATCAACAACATATAATACTAGGATAATGAATTTTTTATCACTCAATATCTTGTAATAAACACAATGATTGTATTCACTCCGAATAAATTTCTGACTCAACATGAAAGAATTAAATTTTTTATAGTACTGCCTAGGCAACTGTTTCAAGTCATACAACAACCTCATTAACCTGTAAACCTTTTTTCTTTATCCCTTCAACTTCGTAGCCCTCTGGTTGCTTCATATAGATTTGTTCTTCCAATTTTTCATGCAAGAATGTAGTCATGACATTGACGCAAGGATGAAGGTGATGAGGTTGATCACCATCTTCCTTAAGGATAACTACTCCAAATCCACGGAGCTTCTTTTGACTATTCACAGAGACATCTCGAATCCACGAGGAAAAAAAAGCAAGAAGAGTAAAAATAAGTTCTAATCGTCTCGGGTTTATAATTGTGGCTTGTATAATCTTCATTTGGGTGAACACTACTTTTTAATTGTACTTTGACTGTTTGTCATATATTTTTTAATTTTTGTTATCTCTACCTCGCTTTGGTTCTATTAAATTAAATTGCACAACTCTAATTGTTCGTGTTTTGAATAAATGTGAATCTAAATGAGGACACATCTACATTTTATTAAGTCAACACTTGAGAACTTAGGATCGGAATCTATGTACTAGAGTACCGATTTTCGGGGCGTTACACTTGGTGTTGCTCGATGCACTCTAGTTATATTATCATAGAATCCTCTTTGTATATCCCCACAAATCTCCAAATACACCACACAAATCCATCCAAATCACGCGTAACTTACTCTAATTGGCTTTTTCAGGAATTTATGACAATATGGATGAACACTATCATCATATATACAATCTAGTTCAAGTATATGGGTTCTTATACTAGTGAATTGATATCAATCCGCAGAGGCAAGTGTTCATTAGGTCCAACAAAATCCTATATGTATAGCACATTCACACTTCCATGTAGAGTTTGGTGATATCATATTGACACCATGCATGCTACAATTATGCAGATCAGTTACTTATGCAAAATAGTTATGCGTCTCGTCATAGTCCATCTTAAAATCTTTGGGTAGCGATATTTGTTATTCAATACCACAACTCCCACTAAGTCAATGACTGTTATATTCAATCCAGTTGACTCACATTTTGTACCATGAGATCCAGTTTAATACCACGAGTCATCCTTTATGCCCCTCAACTCAGTTAAGTTGGGTCAATACACCCCAAACTTAGTGAGTCATGACTCGACTCAGAGTCTAAACGAGTCGATTGTAAGTTGTCAAGTCATAAAATAATGGTCCCAATTAGAGTTGTACACGAGTTGAACCGAGTCGAGCTTGCTACAGTGTTTACAACCCCAAGTGTAGGGTCACAATGCAGTAATAATCTCGGTGAGACCGAACTCGAATCCACAGGGACTAATCTCATGTGTATTCTCAAAGCAACTAGGAGTAGAACTAGAAAAAGATATGAATCTAAATCTGAAATTAAATAGAGTAATTATGAAGTGTGTAATTTGAAACTTAAGAATTCAAAGGTGGGAACTAGGGTTTCCAAGTATCCACTTATAGCAATAAGGGTGATTCCTTACTTAATTCAAGTAATACAATTGGAATTGGAGTCCTATTTTTTTCAATTGGAAGATATAGCAATTAAGATCAAATCTGAACTTCCTTTGACCTAATTCTCAAAAGAGGAGAATTATGATAATTGGCAAGGATTCCATTACCAAACTATGCCTATAAGACAATGGCAAACAACAGGATTAACCAATCCCATAATCTCAAAACAAGAAAAGAAGATATGCAAATCTATTACAGATCTACTGTAATTTAAGTCACAATAAATCATTAAAAACTGAAAGTATTCGATAAATATCAAACTAGAATCAAAGTAAGTTCAACATAAACATGAACCAAAGAAATAAAAATATCTCATCGCATTATAAGCTTCACCTCTTAGCCCTAGCTAAGAGGTTAAGCCAACCATAAACATGATTGAAACTAAAACCCTTGAAGAAAACATAAAAAAACTAAGAAAGAAATGAAGAAAAATGCTTGGCGACGACTCTCTACCCTTGTGTTTTGTTCCTCCAAACCCTAGAATATGCTTTGAAGCATCATGGGGAGTCCTACTTATAGTTGTGGAACTCCACTTTTCGTACCTAGTTGGAAAACTCTAGAAACCGCTTTAAATTTACACAGTTTGTTAAAATAGACTTCACTTTATGCAGTTTTCTAAAATGGACTTTGTGCAATTTCACAGAATGACCCAGAGTTTCAAAATATGCTTTTTTAAGATGATTTCATGATTCATTTTCTTCACTTCAAATCTTTGATTTTCTTCATTCCTCACTTGGTTTTCTTGGATCTTTGGCATGTGAATTCTTCAATCTTGTTCTCCTAAGGTCCATCGCTTGCCTTGGTGATTCTCAAGCATAAAATTCATGCTTTTAACACCCTTTTTAATCTAAGTTCTTAAATTCACCTTGTCACATAAACATGAGTAAAATAGAACTTAAGCATTATCATGTTCATAAAATCAAGATATAAATGGGCGATAACTTACAATATTTGACCATCAACACAATCCTCAACCAGCATTTTTCTAGTCCCGAGCAAAATATGCGTGAAATAAATCTCAATGCTTAATGTTCAAAACCTCTCTAGGAAAATAATCTTTTATACACACAAGTATAAATGGGTAGAATTACGATACAAAAGTGAAGTTTTGAAAACTTAGAGCCGAACCACATAAGCAACCAATCAAGTAAATTCTTTGTCTATTAAATCGAGCATAATTTGCATATCAAGTTTTTCAATGTGCTCAGTGAAAATCAACTTACTTCCTATACGAATACTATTAGTTCATCATGTTACCCATACTCATCACTTCAAGTTTAGTTTGAAACTCAAGTACTGATTCCAAACTTATCTTCTTTTTGTTCTTTTTTCAGTCTATGAATTTATTTCAACGGTCAATTTTTTATTCATTCTTTTTATTTTTACATTATTTTTCATATTTTTCATTCATTTTATTCTTTTAATTGACCCCTTTGTCGATCTCCTGTTTTTTAAACTGGTTCTTTTCTTCTTTTAAGGTGGATAAAATTCTCCAGACTCGATTCTCACCATCTATCAATGATTCACATACTAACAATCAAAACTTCTAGCATATCTTACAGAAGACAAATTGAATGTGTTTTGTGATTTAGATTAACATGATATTCAAACTATCTCTTAATCAATTGAGCGCAGGAACTTAGGTGATAGATTACTTAGTTGATAAAACTCTAACAATCCAAGATTCAATCTCTATTTTTATCATACCCAACGCATTCTCAAGTACACAATTCATCGCTTCCCAAACAGATTTCAACTTGAAACATTGAAATTTTTTAAAATTTTTGCTCAAAACTGAGAAAACACTGATTAGTTCACTTAATCCCCCATCCTCAACCGAAAATTCTACATTATCCTCAATGTAAAAGAAATAAGCAAGTAATTCAAAAGAGGCAATAAAAAGAGAAAGGAAGTGATGGAAAGGTAATACTCGAAGAAAGATTTTGAGACTTTTCGAATGGTCTCAATATGAAGATGGGTTAGCACAAGAATTAAACCAACAGAAAGAAAACTATCCTAAACAGCGGAAAGTAAACTATCCTAATCCTAAATCATATGAAAGAAAATAAATCTACCTATACCTCCGTCAGACTAAGAGGTCAATCCTGGTAAACGGGGTCAATCAGAGGTATTGACATGTCCTCTAAATCAAATTTTTCAACAAAAGGCTTTAAATGATGTCCATTTACTCTGAATTCATTGTCACTGTTTGGATTTCGAATCTTGACAGCCCCATGAGGATAAACATTAATAATAATGAAAGGGTCGATCCAATGAGATCAAAGTTTATCCAAAAAAAGGTGTAACCAAGAATTATACAAAAGGACTTTCTGACCCGGTGTGAATGATTTCTGAAGAATGTGTTGGTCATGAAACACCTCCATCTTATCCTTGTAAATTCTCGAGTTCTCATATGCATCATTCTGAATTTCTTCCGTTTCATTCAATTGAAGTTTGCGCAGCAAGCTAGCGTTGTCCAAATTAAAGTTTAGATTTTTAATCGCCCAATAGGCCCTATGTTCCAACTCCACAGGTGAGTAGTAAGTCTTTTTATAGACAAGTCTAAAGGGAGACATTCCAATAGGTGTCTTAAATGCAGTACGGTAAGCACATAAAGTATCGGTCAATTGGATTGTCCGGTCCTTACGGTCAAGGTTAATAGTTTTTTTCAAAATATGTTTAATTTTTCTATTGAAAATTTTAGCTTGTCTACTTGTTTGTGGGTGGTATGGAGTGCCCACTTTGTGGGAGATGTCATATTTCTTCATTAAGTTCGCAAATGACCTATTACAGAAATGTAAACCTCCATAACTAATTATGGCTCGAGGCGTTCCAAACCGGGAAAGGATGTTTTCTTTTAAAAACTTAATGACCATGTAATGATCATTGTTCCGATACAAGAACGCTTTGACCTATTTAGTGACATAGTCTACCGCTAACAAAATATACAAATTTTCAAAGAATCGAGGGAATGGTCCCATGAAATCAATGCCCCATAAATCAAATGCTTCAATGATCACAATGGGGTTCAAAGACATCATATTTCGACGAGACATTGATCCTAATTTTTTACAATGGTCACAAGCTTTACACAACTCATGAGTGTCCTTGAACATAGTGGGCCAATAAAAGTTACGCAGTAGAATTTTGGTCGTGGTCTTTTTAGCAAAAAAGTGACCACCGCAGGCCTGAGAATGACAGAAAGAGATAACACTTTGGTGTTCATTGTCTGACACACATCTCCTTAAGATTTACTCTGAGCAATATTTAAACAAATATGGATCATCATAGAAAATGTGTACCTCGATGAAAATTTTTTTCTTATCTTACGCAGTCCAATGTGTCGGTGTGAAACCTGTGGCAAAATAATTAGCAATATTTGTAACAGTTGTTCATCAGAGAACATGTCATTTATATTCATTGTCTCAAGGGAATCAAAGAGATCAAGGCAGGAAGATGGTCAGCCACTACGTTCTCAACTCCCTTCTTATCTTTTATTTCCAAATCAAATTCTTGGAGTAAGAGAATCCATCTTATCAAGAAGGGCTTAACATCATTCTTAGAAAGAAGATACTTGAGTGTCGCATGATCTGTGTAGATGATAATCTTGGATCTGATCAAGTAGGATCTAAATTTGTCCAAAGCAAATACTACAGCTAAGAGTTCCTTGTCCGTGATTGAGTAATTTACTTGGGCAGGATTTAGAGTTCTATTTGTGTAATGTATAACATAATGCTTCTTCTCTTTTCTCTGGCCTAATACTGTCCCAAGAGCATAATCGGACGCATCACACATAATTTCAAAAGGAATGCTCCAGTCGGGTGCTGCATGATAAGTGAAGTAGTTAACATGCCCTTGATCTTAAAAACAAACTTCCTGACATTGCTCAGTCCACTTGTATGGTACATCCTTCTGAAGTAAATTGCATAAAGGACGAGAGAGGTGACTAAAGTCCTTTATGAATCTCCTGTAAAATCCAGCGTGTCTTATAAAGAATCACACATCTCGTATGTTCTTAGGTAGCGGTAAGTTAGAGATAAGATCAATCTTAGCCTTATCTACTTGAATTCCTTTGGACGAGATGATATGTCTAAGGAAAATCTCCTTACGAACCATGAAATGACACTTCTCCTAATTTAGTACCAATTTTTTTTCTCACATCGCTTCGGCACACATTTAAGATTCTTTAAACAATCGTTTAAGGATAGATCAAAGACAGAGAAGTCACCCATGAAGACCTCTAAATATCTCCCTACAATGTCAGAAAAAATACTCATTATGTGTCGCTGAAAAGTGACGGAGAATTACACAGTCCAAATGGCATCCTTCGATAAGTAAAGGTGCCAAAGAGACATGTAAATGTGGTCTTTTCCTGATCTTCAGGGGCTATCTCTATTTGGTTGTAGCCCGAATATCCATCAAGCAAACAATAATAGAAATGACTAGCTAGCCTTTCAAAGATTTGATCAATAAAGGGCAAAGGAAAGTGGTCCTTCCTTATGACGGTATTCAATTTCCTGTAGTCAGTGCACATTCTCCAACCAGTAGTAACTCTAATTGGCACAAGTTCATTATCGGCATTGGCTACGATAGTGATTTTGTATTTCTTAGGAACCACCTGAGTTGGACTCATCCATTGGCTATCGGATATAGGGTATACGATACCTACATCCAATAGCTTAAGAACCTCGACCTTAACCACTTCCTTCATATTTAGATTTAATCTACGTTGTGGTCATCAAGAGGTCTTTGCATTATCCTCTAGATAAATGTGATGAGTACAAATCAAAGAGTCAATTCCTTGAGGTTCACAATTGACCATCCAAGGGCTCCTTTGCACTCAATGAGAGTAGAAATAGGCATACTCTCCTATTCTTGCTCAAGGTGAGAAGAGATCACCACCGGGTATGTCTCATCTTGACCTAAATAAACATATTTCAAATCAGAGGGCAAAGGTTTTAAGTCAAGCTTCGATGCCTTAAGGTTAGACGGTAGGGGCACTATATCCGTTTGGGGTAATTCTTCAAATTGTGGCCTCCACTGGTTAACTTTAAATACTGGCACAATATCAAGCATGACACCCATCTCCCTAATCATATCATCATATAAATCATGGGAGTGGGCCAAGCACATCTCTAGAGGATCATAGGATAAGGTCATCAGAGTTCTATCTTCCATAAAAGAATTAATCAAATTAACATCATGGGCATCGTCATCATCCTCTGTCTGTTTTCTCATATTGAAAAAGATATTGAGCTCCAATGTTATATTCCCAAAAGAAAAATTCATGACTCCATTCCTACAATTGATTATTGCATTTGATATAGTAAGGAACGGGCAGATGATAGAAATTTGAGTGCTCATATCCACGATGGGTTGAGTAGAATTTGTTAACCTGGACCAACACATCATCAATTATCCCTCTCGGCACACGAACTGAGCAATCAGCTAGTTGTAATGTGGTCCGGGTGGGTTTTAATTCACCTAGACCCAGTTGTTCATAGACTGAGTATGAGATTAGATTTACGCTCTGTCACTCCCCAAACCCGGGAATCGGATTCATAAGAATTTCGGTCACCGAATCTGGTGCCGACAGCCTCCGTAGTACCCCATTCTCGGCTCCTAGCATTCATATGCCAGATCCCGATCTTGGGATCCTACAAGGAGGATTTTTTTTTCTTGAAATGTTCATTTAACTAGTAATAAGCATAACCACAAGATTACCCAATTCACAACGGCAACATCGTCATCACATATCCACTAATATAATCATTTGAATACAATACGAAAGGGGAAATACATAAATAGAGAATCAAGCTCCAGAAGACCGCTGCACGCTCCAAGCTCAACACTGCTGCAACCTAACATCACCTGCACGCATCTATCGTGCATAAGCTTATAGAAAGCTTAGAGGGTGGTGTAAGTGTGTGCACAAGGTAAGTACCAAGTATTTAATACAATGCTATAATCATACAATACCAAAAAAATTGGTAATCCATAAACCCTACAATGTCTAAATAAGCAGAAACACTAACAAGAGCAGGAATTATCAGAGTAAGCAGAAATACTGACAAGATACAAATCATACGATAACAGAGTAAGAGGAAGTACGGACAAGTTCATAAGTAAATCAATAGCAGAATATGCAATATAGAACAGCTATGCAATAAGGAGTCATGAAGAGCCAAATGTCAGATGCCGAGGATGCAATGCAATATACAAGTCCTACTAAGTCTGTCTAGGCCATATAAGTGCAGAAATATAGCAACTCAAAATGTTATATGCCTGCGGATGTAATGCAATATACGATGTGAATGAAATGACCATGCTGGAGTGTGAAGTCGGGATGACAGTACGTAGTATCGCAGGCTACGGGGTCCACCACAAGGGACTTCTATCCAAACCAGTCCCATTCCTAAATTTGGATAGTCAGACTCAGCGTGGTAAACTCCTGATCTCAGGTTAGTCGCGCGCCTAACCGAAATCCATGCCGTAACGAAGGTACACAATAATTAGTTACGCACCACCAGCCCGAGTGGATAGTGAATGGATGAATGAATGATCATGCATCTTCTACTCAATAAGTCCACATATCAGTACGGTTCCTCTCTGGAAAATCACCGGGGTCTATTACACTCCAAACCAGATTGCCGCCCTATCGCGCGCAACAAGGCGAGTGGAAGAGACCTCACTATCCGCCTGCCAATATCGGGCCCGGCTCGTCGATAGCGGACCCATTCCTCAAGCTGGTCAAACTCAGCCTAGCTTTGCCCCCTCCTCTCGGGCAGATAAGGCCGCACCCCCTTCCAACCGACTACGACACAGTGGAGAGCGCAGCCATCTGGTAATCGACACTCGACGCTCATCTACCCACTCGGTCTAGACGTTGGAGCAACCTCTGGAACCAAGAGGGTTTAGGGACTTTCACCCAGGGATATCTATAGCACCCCATGTAGAACAGATTTTCGGTGTCCCATCTGGCCATCCACGATATGCCTGTGGAGGCTACGACCCTGATGTCGCTAGGGCATACAGTAATCACAGCACATAATGCGAGATGCATGAGTCATACAATCCAGTCATGCATCAATCCTGCGCAAACCGTGCACTCATGTGAGACAATATCCGCTTATCAGGAAGTCTCATAACAACCAGCATTATGACATATGCAATGGTCAATCACATCTCATAACAGACATGCAGATGATGCATATGGGCATGGATCATGATGCTATGCAGTCACATACTCATAATCGGTATCAATAACCGGCATCAATAATCGGCATCGACAATGTGGACATCTAAACAACATTGCACCAAGGAGTGACCCTCACAAATCCAAATATATAATGGGCCTACGGCTTCACACAAAGGCCTAATATACACACAATGGGCCTTACTCAAGGGTTACATGTACACAACAGGTGGGCCCTGCTCATAGGCCTAACATACATCACAATGAGCTCTTTCGCCTGACCCTCAAATACATCACAATGAGTCTCATCTCCTAGGCATCAATATACATCACATTGGGCTTTAGACACGGGCTGAATACACATCACGTCGGGCCTCAAATACTGGTCGCATGTACATCACATTGGGCTCCGACAATCGAAATTGGCAATCAGCCACGACGAATCAAAGTCGGTAATCGGCCCTGGTCGATAATCAGTCTCGATCGATAATCGGCAATCGGCCATCAGAATCGGTACTCGACCTCGATCGATAATCGGCAATCGGCCACGATAAATCAGAATCGGTAATCGGCCCTGATCGATAATTAGTCTCGATCGATAATCAACGATCAGCCATCCGAATCGGTAATCGGCCTCGATCAATAATCGACAATCGGCCATCAGAATCGGTACTCGACCACGTCAATCGACGATCGGCCACGCTTGGTAATCAGTCACGATAATTGGCCTCGATCGATAATCGGTCAACTGGCCACGACAATCAGAATCGGCAATTGGCCACGATAATCATAATCGGTAATCAGTCAAAATAATCGGCCTCCACGGCAATCATAATCGGTAATCGGCCACGATAATCGGCCTCGATCAGTAATCAGTCTCGATCGGTAATTAGTCTCGATAATCGGCCTCGATCGGTAATCGGTCAATCGGCCATGACACGCAGAGTCGGCAATCGGCCACGTCAACCGATAATCGGCCACGATCAGTAATCGGCCTCGATCGGTAATCGGTCAATCGACCACGACAAACATAATCCGCAATCGGCCATGTCAATCGATAATCGTCCACGTCAATTGATAATCGGCTACGATCAATAATCGGTCACGATAATCGGCCTCGACCGGTAATCGGTCAATTGGCCACGATAAGCAGAGTCGATAATCGGCGTCAACCTCAATAATCAACACCGATAATCAGTAGATAAACAAAACGGGGTCCATAGATGATCAGTCGATCAACCATAGTATAAAGATCGACACTCGGCCGCGATTATATCAAATCTGATAGCACGGAGCCATCCGTGTACAGCGAATGGGGCCCACTTATTTGGGTTAGTCCAGTGAGGGAATGATGAGAATGAGTCTAAAAAGGCCTAAGGGAAGGTCACAATGTGGACATCCAATCATCATTGCTCATTAATGTGGACATTTAACCAACATTGCTCTCAAGGAGTGGCCCACATAGGGCTAAACATATGGTGAGCCCCTGGCCTCTCACAAGGGCCTCATACACATTAAGTGAGCTGCATTAATGGATCGCATTAATATATCAAGGTGGGCCTCAGAGATGGGCCACAATTATATCGAGGTGGGCCATAAAAAAAATCATATTAGGCCTCGCAAAGGCCACAAATACATAACAGGTGGGCCCTGCACATGGGTCTCGTATGCATCAAATGGGCCATGTATCGGGGTCTCGATTACATCGAATGGGCCACGCGTCATGGGCCTATTACACATCACAATGGACCGCACGTTAAGGGCCTAATACACATTATAATGGGCCTCGTGTACATCAAGTCGGCCTCATCATATGGGCTTCATATACACTAAGTGGGCCGCATCAACAGGCCACACCAATGGGCCTCATAAACATCAAGATGGGCCCATCGAACTATCATCTGGACCGCACCTCAAATAGTAGTGGAGATAAAGATTTCACCGTTTAAACAGTTCATAAGCCCACCATAACGTTTATTTTCCATCCAATCTGATCATATTGTCACAAAGGCCTAGATCAAGAGGAATAATCAATATCAAATTGAACCAGAACTTCTGGAATCCCTAGAGGGTTTTAATGGAAGGCATCAAGCTCTCCACTATTTCTGTAGTGTGGTCCACCTGATAGATCTGCCTCATTTTTAGGCTCAGGCTTTGAGATGAGCTTGTCAATCAGTTGGACGATTTAGATATAACACGTACATCAAAGTGGGGCCCAGCAGATGGGTCGCATGGGCATACAATACACATAATAACGGTGGGTTAACATAGCCCATGTGACTCACCAGATATGGACCTGCCTCGCATTAGGCTCATACCTTGAAATGATATTTCCAATATGGATGGACGTCCTTGATACAACACATGCCCCATACGTGGGGCCCACATAACTTGATGATGTCAATACAGCAGCTGTATAGCTGGCAGCACAACAGACGAACAGTTCATATGTAATACATACCTCATGATCAGAACTTGTTGACGTAAAATATCACATTTAGATGGCTGATGAGGCCCAGGAGGTAGACGGTTAAGATGAAACATATGCATCACAGTGAATGCATGGTGTGGATTTAACATACCTGGAGGTGGGTCCCACCGTCCCAGATAATGGATGGTGTGGATGAAAGCATACATCATGGTGGGTTATCCACCGCCCAATGGGAGGGATGAAATAATTACATCTGGTGGGTCCCACATGGGGCCTACCAGCAATGTAGATATTTTAGATAATATTATATTTATATATATGCAACAGTTATATAGTTGTACCTACTTCCACCGTAGGTGAGTCCAACGTACATGGCTACCAGAGGGTTGTATTTGCCTCAGATTGAGGTGATGTGGATGCACCACACGTGCCCAACAGGTGGGCCATTATCTGTACGGTGTAGGTTGAAACATACATCATACTTGAGAGCCACATAACCTGCTGACATCTCCAGTAGATGCACGTCGGGTAGGACCCACAAATAAACAGTTTGGGTACAACACAGACGTCTAGTGGGTCCCCTATGCTGAAAGCAGGGCGTCACCTAGGTGGGCCTCACGTCCATGCATGGGCGGCGTGGATATTACATCACATGGGCCACACTGACTGGATGGTGTGGATGAAATAGGTGGGACCCACAGAACTTAGAGACCGTACCACGGCAGCAACTGGAGTGAGGTAGACCAGCCGTCCCACTCCACACGTGGGACGGTGTAGGGGTATAATACATGCATCAGTGGGTCCCATGTGGGGCCCACCATAATGCTTACATGTCATCCAATCCATTGGTAATGTCACACGGCCCTAGATGAATAAGAAAAACAATTTTCATAGCTGATCCAAAACTTCTGTGATACCCAAAAGGGTTTCAATGGTAGTCGCTTAATCTCACTGTTTCAAATAGTGTGGGCCACCTGAGTCTTGGATGAGCCTGATTTTTTTGAGGGTGGCCCACTTCCCTGAGGGCCTATAATATGAACGGTTTAGATGACAGATAAACATCAAAGTGGGGCCCACGACTGGAGCCGTGGGTCTACCCTCGTCCGCCCGTCCTGGCGCAGGCGCTGCCTGCGCCTCCCTAGCAGTAGCAGCATCTGTTGCCTTATTATATATTTTATTTTATTTTTGAAAAATGAATTTTTACGCAGTTTTTCCTGTGTATGGTCCACTTCAAGTCAATTCAATCCAGCCATTGGATTCCACAACTCGTAAGAATTCCAACGAGTCCAATGTTGGGTATTCTTTTGGTGTATAAAAAAAATAGGGAAGATTTCAACGGTGAAAATCACTGTTTCCTGAAGTATGGCCCACCAGAAGATTGGATCAGTCCCATATTTTGGCTCAACGCCTAAAGTATTATGAGGAAAGGGATGGACGACGTGGATTGAATACATTTATCAAGGTGGGGCCTATGCAGGTGGCCCACCTCCAATGCCTTGAAAATGGCAATTTGTGTTTTTCACAACCCGTCCAGAGACAGCATCTCTGGACTGATTCTTCCCTTCTTCTTCTTTTTTTTTTTTTTTTATTTGTTTTTGTGTCTGGCCTAGGAACTTGGTTAAGGTGGCCCTCCTTAGGTGGGCCATCACATGGCTACCCATATACATACAAAGTCGGCCCCACCTGTAAATGGATTGGATCCAATACATGCATCATAGTGGGGTCCATCCAAGTGGCCACAAGGCCATGACATCACACACCAAAATAATTAAATAAAAAGAAAAGGAGAGGGAGAGAGAGGGAAAGGAGCATCCACCTTTTATCTTCTTGGATTTCTTCTTCCATTAATGTATTGTAGAGCTTCAAGGGAATAAGATTTAACGGTTGAGATCGATTTTTGAGGTTGGGATTGGGTGATAGGAAGGTGGGCCACTCCAAACTTCACCATGGAAGCCATGGACGATTGCTCCATGGGAGTTGCTTAAAAGAAAAAAAATGAGAGAGAAATGAGAGAGAGAGAGAGTGATGGGAGAGGAGTAATGGTGAGTGATGTAAGCATGTACTTTGTTGTAAGAAAATGTTGACTTTTGGGGAGGGGTGGTTGTACTTGGCATTAATTGGTGATGTGTACTTTGATTGATAGGATTGATGGGATGTTTCGTAGAGATTCCCTTGATACTTGCAACGCGCGGTGTTTTCTCGAACTGAACGCTGGCCCACATCTCCTGGCCTGGGTATTGCCTCGGCGCGTGGGACGCGGCATTGGAACCGCGGCGACGACGCGGTCGCACTGGTACAAGTCTCGGGTTGAACCGACTCAGACCGACAGGATCCGTCTCAGAATTACACGCATCGTCGGTTATAGATCGCGAGTCGCCGGAAATCGATCGGAATAACCGCGAAAGCCTAAGGAATAGTACGAATTAGGATACGGGTTTTACACGCTCGCTCCTAAGTTAAGAAGTGCATGGTCAATCTGGTACTTCCAATTACACATGCAATGGTTGGGTTACCAGGATCTTTGTACTTCTATGGCACAATTTGTTTTAGGATGGCACTCACTTTTTCCGTTGCGATGATTTTCTTTTCAATGTTTTACAGTCTTTTGGTCATACATAAATATTTCAAAATTTTGGCATATAAAGGTATCTGTTTTACGGCATCCAACAGAGGAATGCTGACCTTCACTTACTTAAGCACCTCTAGAATTTTTTGAGAGTTAGGGAGAGGTTTTGATGCTATCAACCTTTGAGGAAATGGAGCAATCGGTTTGCTTTAAAGTTCCAGTTCTACCTCATGTGAAGCATTGCTAGGTCTATCAGTATCATCTACATCCGGGTCCTTAGCCTTGTCAGCCCTTACCAGAAAAGATTTGTCAATTATCTTCTCACTCCTATGAGTGGGAGTAGACGTAGCTTGTTCCATTAGATTTGAAGAGCTTGGTTTACTAACTCCATATTGCAGTTTAAGATTGGGGATAGGTTGGGCTGGAAGCATCCCTTTCTCCATAACCGTGACATGTGAGTTTATTAAAGTAATCTCACACTTCATCAACATCTTTGTTTAGGAATTTCCCATTGCGCGTTGCCTTAACAAATTGGTGCATGGAAGATGTCAGTCCTTCATGGAAGAAATTTGTTATGCGCCATGTTTCAAAACCGTTTTGTAGAAAATCCTTGAACCGCTCCCAACATTAAAAGAACATTTTATCTTCCCTTTGGGCGAAGTTCATGATTGACTTTCTGATGGTCTTCATTTTATGATATAGGAAGAATTTCTTTATGAACTCCCTTGTCATGTCATTCCATCTGTCAATAGATCGTGGACATAGTGAATGTAACCACGTCTTAGCCTTTTCTTTCAAGGAGAAAGGGAAGAGTTTCAGCCGAATTGTGCCTCAGACACATTAAGAAAGTATAAAGTGGTTATGATCTCATTAAACTCTTTTAAGTGTAAATATGGATTTTCGGATTCAAGCCCAAGGAGCTTTTGAAGGAGTTGGATCACTTCTGTCATGATGTCTATATTTCATGTATTTTCAGAAAAAATCATACAGGAAAGGCTGCTCACCACCGCCGGTTGTAAATAGTCTCGTAAAGTACAAGGCGCGGGTGCTCAATGCACCTCATTCTCATCCTAAATTTCCTCCACCATAGGTTGGGGTGGATTTGCAATCATAACTTCGATAACTCTATAGATTTCGAGTGGTGTCTAATCATGTAATAGATAAATAACCCCTCAAACAATTCTCCTTCACTCAAGAGAAGTCGAGTGTTGTCATGGACCCACTTGGGCATGAAACACTCTTAGCCCTCAATTTCAAAATTTAACCTAAACATAAAAATAAAAAGAGAAATAGAAAAAGATATAATTAGAAAGAAGTTACCAAATTTGAAGTTTCTATGTTATGATCCTGCAAAAGAAAAAGGAAAGTGAATTAGTTTCTAAAAAGAGAAATAGAAAGTTTCTGAAAATAAAAAGATGAGTTAATTTCTAAAAATAAATTAGGAAAGTTTCTAAAAAAACTAACCTAGTTTCCAAAAATGAAAAAGGAAAGTTTCTAAAAACAAATTAGGAAAGTTTCTAAACCTAGAAAAAAGAAAATGAGGTAGTTTCTATAAAAAAAGAACTAAGAAAGCAACCTAGTTTCTTAAAAAAGAAAAAAGAAAGTTTCTTAAAATTGAAAGTAAGTTAGTTTGTAAGAAAGAAAAAGGAAAGTAAACTAGTTTCTAAAAAAGAAAAGGGAAAGAAAATTAGTTTCTAAAAACAGATTAAGAAAGTTTCTAAAAAAATAGTTTTTAAAAACAAATTAGGAAAGTTTTTATCATAGAATTAGAAAGTAAATTAGTTTTTAAAAATAGAAAAGGAAAGTTTCAAAACCTATAAATAGAAAGCTAAGTTAATTTCTAAAATAATTCAAAAAAAAAAACTCTAACTTAAAAATAGAAAGTAGAAAAATCCTAATCTTAAACTAATTTCAAAACTAGTTAATCTCAAAAAAATGCAACCGTTAGTCCCCGGCAACAGCGCAAAAAACTTGTTCACAACCCCAAGTGTAAGGTCACGATGCAGTAATAATCTCGGTGAGATCAAGGTCGAATCCACAGGGACTAATCTCGTGCGTATTTTAAAAATAATTAGAAGTAGAACTAGAAAAGGATATGAATCTAAATCTGAAATTAAATGGAGTAATTGTGAAGTGTGTACTTAGAAACTTAAGAATTCAAAGGTGGGAACTAGGGTTTCCAAGGATCTACTTATAGCAATCAGGATGATTCCTTACTTGATTCAAGTAACACAATTGGAATTGGTGTCGTATCCTATCCAATTGGAAGATATAGCAATTAAGATTAAATCTGAACTTCCTTTGACCTAATTCTCAAAAGAGAAAAATTATGATAATTGGCAGGGATTCCATCACCAAACCATGCCCAGGAGATAATGACAAACAGTGGGATTTATCAATCCCAAAATCTCAAAATAAGAAAAGAAGATACTCAAAGCTATTGCAGATCTACTAAGAGGTTTAGCCTGACATGATCATGCTAAAACTCTTACGGAAAGACATAAACAAAGGAAGAGAAAAGAAACAAAGAAGGAAGGAAAACTCTGATGGCGGCCACTTTCTCTCTCCCTCCACAGCTTACTTTTTACGTCTAAGGATGAATCCTTCCTTCTCTTCCCCTCTCCTTTATATAGGCACCAGAGGGGTCGATTCATGGCTGGAGTTGGTGGAAAGATCGTGCGCAAGCTCTTTACACAGCCAGCAGTCGCGTAACGCAAGGCAACCTATGTTTGAACAGGCCGGTGGACGCTCTAAGAATGAATTTTGGCTTCATCGTTAGGGTAAAGACCCCCTTCATGATCTTTTGAACAGTTCGGATCAAAGATCCAACCATCATCTAGGCCGTAGAATGCCCCTCAATGTTTGGGAAAATCGAACGTGCATAAGGTGTGAATCTTTCTGCGCTAAGATGCTTGGTGGGCCCCACGATGATGTTTTCGGAGAAATCCACCCCGTCTATTGGATTCCTAGCACGATTTTAGTTAGAAGGGGTAGTTTTGGTCGAGTTTAGTGCGGCCCACTGTATCAAATCTTTCCATCATTCATCCTGCATTTTTCGGCGATCCATGTGTGTACAAGTGCATGGGTACAAGAAGACACCTTGGCTAGGGTCGTGGCCACCCCCTGGGCGAATGGACGGTTCTGATCATTCATCGGGGCCATGATGGTGGTCCACTTCCAATCTCTGGCGAGACAGCGTCCGTTTGCTGGATGCTGGGGTGAAAAGATTCGGGTCAGCCCGACTTTAACCGGGCTGACCGTCTGGTGCGGTGCGGCTGTGGACATGTTGTATACATGCACGTCGCGTGTGAGGTCCAATGTAATGCGTGTGAGAAATCTGCTCCATCCATCCATTTTTTCACCTCATTTAAGGGGTTGAGATCAAAATTGAAACATATCTAGATATCAGGTGGGCCCCAAATCAGTGATTTATGGGTTAATATGTCCGTCGGGCCACTTCTATAAGGATCTAAGGGCTAAATTTCGACGTGTACGGTTAATTTATGATCCTCAGGTCAGATAAAAAGTTTCGAGCCAAATAGATGGTGAGAACCCCGTGATCTTGCATTTAGGACGACTTTCAGGCCCCTTTAACTTCAATCACTTGATTTTCTCGGATCTTTGGCGTGTAAATTCTTTAATTTCGATCTCTTAGGATCCGTCCTTGCCTTAGTGAATTGTGAGCATCAAATATATACCTTCAGTACCTTTTTTTCAGTCCAAGCTCGTAAATTCACCTTGCAACAAAAAAATGATTAAAATAGGACATTAAGCATTATCATGTACGTAAAACAAGTAATAACTGGGGTCTAATATTTGACCATCAACAATAAATTATTAAAGACTGAAAGTATTCCTTAAATATCAAACTAAAATCAAAGTAAGTCCAACATAAACATAAATTAAAACAATAAAAACATCCCATCACGCTACAAGCTTCACCTCTTAGCCCTAGCTAAGAAGTTTAGCCAACCATATATATGATTGGAACTAAAACCCTAGAAGAAAGCATGAAAAACTAAGGAAGAAAGGAAAAAAAATGCTTGGCAATGGCTCTCTACCCTTGTGCTTTACTCTTTCAAACCCTAAAATATGCTTTGGAGCATCCTCGGGAGTCCTATTTATAGTTGTGGAACTCCAACTTTCGCACCTAGTTGAAAAACTCTAGAAAGCACATCAAATTTACGTAATTTGTTAAAATAGACTTCACTCTGCGCTATTTCATAGAATGACCCAGAGTTTCAGAATATGCTTTTTAAGAATGATTTCAAGATTCCTTTTCTTCACTTCAAATCTTTAATTCTTTTCATTCTTCACTTGGTTTTCTTAAATTTTTGACATGTAAATTCTTCAATCTTAGTCTCCTAAGATTCATCCTTTGCATTGATGATTCTTGAGTATTAAATCCATGCTTTTAGCACCCTTTTCAATCCAAGCTCTTAAATTCACCTTGCAACACAAACATGAGTAAAATAGAATATTAAGCATTATCATGTTCATAAAATCAAGATATAAATGGGGGATAATATGCAATATTTGACCCTCAACACACAGCTCGACTCAGCTCTGCCACTAGCTAACCCCATCTTGAACTCGGCTCGGTCCTCGAGCCTAACTGGCCAGCTTGGTCCAATTTGAACTGAGTTCGAGCCATGATCAAACCTGTGCAACATTTTCTCAAACACATGGAGTGCACCTTCAATTTCTCACGATATGTAAAACAGCAACACTAGTTTACAGGTATTTCATCAAACACTTAATAGGCAACATCAAAATCAATATACAAGGGTATTTATTTCATATCCATACCTTCCTTTCCACCAACTGACACTTCGTTGAGTCATTTCATCGAACACTTAGTGAGCAACATTAATATAAAAATAACTAAGTCACCGAACTGGTTCGATCTGAGTTCCATACGAGTTAAGGCTCGATCTGAGTCGAGTCAACCTTAGGAAAGCTAAAATTTGGAACTTAAACAAATCAGCTTGACTCAACTCAAACTCAATTTTAATCCAAGTCGAATCAAGCTTTTTCGAGTCGAGCAAGCTAACCGAGCGAACTCGGTTCATGTGAAACTCTAGTCCCAATGTTATGTAGGTCGGGTTGGGTTTTTGCATGGGCCCGTGGGTCGGCTACGGACCCTATTTTGGAGTCTCACGAAAAATAGGTCAAACTTAGGCCTTAGGAGTTGGGCCTAAGGCCAATAGGTCAATTACTAAACGGCAGGGTCTGTCATGTCAGGCCCCTGCTTACACAGACCCGGCTCAGATATGCTGCCGTGAGTCGCATGTTTTCTGATGAATCTTGTCGCCTTAGCCTGTGGTTGGGAGTAGGATGGGGAATGAGTGGCTATTGTTGGAGTGGCGATGTGTGGCATGCATGAACAGTTAGTCCATTTCCCACCTTAGATATTTAATCCATTTACGATGGGGCTTTCCTCCTCAGTTCAGAGGAGAGGTTGTGCAGCGCGGATGTCCTAAATTTTACTGGACCGCGCTGCTCGACCGGTCAAATGGGGCCTACTCAACCAGTTGAGGGTCACTCGACTTAAAATCCAATAAGCCGTGAATTTTTGCCTCGACCAGTTGCGGGCCTGTCTCGACTAGTCGAGGTTTACACAGATTCAGTCTGGATTTGGTGCGAACTGCATAAATTTGAGGCAGTTTTCGCAGAGGTGCGGAAAGGAGTTGCCTAAACTATAAATAGGGGTCCCTAGGGCTATTTTAGGGCATCGAGAAGGCTTTCTAAAGCTATTGTGTTATGGATTTTCATGACCAAGGTGTGAGAGAGAGAAGAGAGAGGAAACTTGTGGAAGGGAGGATTTTACTCGTAGCGGTGATCTAATGCGTAGTCGATGTCTCAGCGCTTCTACGTCCTCGTGATCGGTGAGATCTCTCCGTTTTTATTCTCTTATTATTCACCCACTTTTACTTGAGTGAAGAAGATTTGATCCAAGTGGTGTGTGCTTGTGATCGGTTGTAACGTTCTACTTCATAGTGAATTTTTACTCTGGACTAGGTCCCATGATTTTTACCCCTTTGAGGGTTTTTCACGTAAAATCTCTTATGTCATATGGTTTGTTCTTTAATTTATTTCATTGTTTTATTATATCCCATAATTCTAGTGTTTTGGGAGGCGAGATCCTAAGGTTTTTATGCAACACTCCCAACAAAGTGGTATCAGAGAGTTCAGGTTGGTTAAACGGAGTGGGATCAGTTTTGAATTATGGAAGATGGTTCATCAAGGTGATCAGTCTCAATAGTTCTAACTGGACCATATAGAAGGCTAAGATGGAGGACTTGCTTTATTGCGAGGACTTGTATGCTCCAATTCTAGGCATATCTGCAAAGACAAAGGATATGTCAGATGATGATTGGAAGAAGTTGGACCGGAAGGTGGTAGGGTTTATTAGACAATGGCTGGACGATTCCGTATTCCACCATGTGTGTAGAGAGACCTCAGCCGCTAGCCTATGGCTAAAATTGCAAGGGTTGTATGAGAGGAATACAGCCGGCAATAAGATTTTTCTGATAAGACGACTTGTGAATCTCAAGTTCAAAGATGGCAGTTTTGTAGCTGAGCACATGAATGAGGTTAGCAATATATTGAACCAGCTCTTCGCTATGAAGATGGTCCTGGATGATGAACTATAGGCTTTATTATTACTTAGCTCATTGCCTGACAGTTGGAAAATATTGGTGGTGTCTCTGAGTAACTCCATGTCAGACAGAAAGGTGTCCATGCAACAGGTAAGTAGTTATCTCTTCAATGAGGAAATAATGAAGATATCCCAGGGGTCTACTCAACAAGAGGTCCTTATGACACAAGATCGGGGGAGAGGAAAGAACAGAAAGGGCGGGAAGGCCCGAGATAAATCAAGAGGCAAAATCGAGATAAATCAAGAGACAAATCGAGTATCATGAAGGATGTTGAATGTTAAAATTATGGCAAGAAGGGCCACTACAAGCATGAATGTCATAAGAAGAAAAATGACAATAAAGAAAAAGTAAAGGAGAATGAAGATAAATTAAATTCCACCATGGTCACTTCAGATGGCGACGCTATAGTTATTCTTTCAGCAGATCATGATATTTGTCTCATGGCTACGAGTTAGGACACTGACTGGGTGATAGACTCGGGAGCCTCGTTTCATACGACTCCACGTAGGAATATCTTCATGAGCTACAAGTCAGGTGACTTTAGGACTGTGAAGATGGAAAATTCTGGCATATCGAAGATTGTAGAGGTCGGTGATATTTATGTGAAGACCAATGTGGGCTGCACATTGGTTCTCAAGGATGTAAGGCGCATTTCAGACCCTCACCTCAACTTGATGTCGACGGGAATGTTGGATGATGATGGCTATGAAAGCCGATTTATTAGTGGGCATTATAAGTTCATCAAAGGTTCGTTGATCACAGCCAGAGGGAAGAAGTGTTGTACCCTTTACAAGGTAAGTGTCAGTATATGCAAGGGTGGGTTGAACGCAGCGGAAGATTCAGCTACTGACAAATGACACAGGCGTCTAGGCCACATAAGTGATAAAGTGCTTCAGCTACTAGCGAAAAAGCAGCTCCTTCCAGATGTGATAGGTATACCTCTTAAAACCTACATTGACTGTTTATCTGGGAAACAGTAAAGTTTCATTTGTTAAATCTGTTTCTTATGTTAATAAATTGCATGCATTAAATTTGGTTTATTTTAATGTTTGTGGTCCTATGAGGACAAAAACCTTGGGTGGAGCATTATATTTTGTCAGTTTTATAGATGATGCATCTAGGAGGGTTTGGGTTTATTCTTTGAAATCCAAGGACGAGACCTTTGGTGTGTTTAAAATGTTTCATACTATGGTCGAGAGAAAGACAGATAGATCATTAAAGTGCATATGCACTGACAATGGTGGTGAATACATTGGTGACTTCCATGAGTATTGTAAGTCCCTGGGTATATAACATGAATAGACAATTCCCAAGAACCTCAGCATAATGGTGTGGCTGAGAGAATGAATCGCACCATTGTAAAGAGAACCAGATGCATGTTATCCCATGTAAAGTTGCCCAGGACGTTCTAAGGAAAAATAATGCACACAGTAATGTATTTGATAAATAGGTCTTCATCAGCCCCGTTGAATGGAGAAGTACCTGAGAAGGTGTGGACTAGACAAGATCCATCTTACAGTCATCTCGGGGTGTTTGGATGCAGGGCATCCATTCACATACCAAAGGATGAGAGGTCCAAGCTCAATACGAAGATCAGACAATGTGTGTTCATGGGGTACAATGATGAAAAATTCAGCTATAGATTGTGGGATCTGACTGAGAAGAAGCTCGTCAGGAGCAGAGATGTGGTATTCTTTGAAGATTAATGTATAGAAGACATTTATAAGCCAGAGAAGACCCAGCCTAGTTCAGGTGAGCTAGAAGACATAGATTTGGTTACTCTTCCTGTGGTGCTTGATGATGGAGGAGTACAACAAGGTGTAGAGGATGAGGGATTTCCTACAAAAGATGGACCGAGGGAGCAGCCCCCACTTGATCCACCTATTGAGCCACAGGTGAGGAGGTCATCTAGGGACAGATATCCGTTCAAGAAGTATTTGCCGCATGAGTACATTATGCTCACTGATGGGGAAGAGCCAGAAGATTATTCTAAGGCCATAGCCGACGAGCATAAGGGGGAGTGGTTAAATATTATGCAAGAGGAGATGGAATCCTTACATAAGAACCACACCTATGATTTGGTGAAACTGCCTAAGGACAAGAAAGTTCTGAGCAATAAGTGGGTGTTCAGAAAGAAAATTAAGCAGAAGAATTCATAAGCGAGGTTCAAGGCACTTGTGGTGAAAGGGTTTGGTCAGAGGAAAGGTATAGACTTTGAGGAGATATTCTCACCAGTGGTGAAGATGACATCTATACGGGTGTTGCTTGGGTTGGCGACTAGCATGAATCTGGAGATAGAGCAGTTAGATGTTAAAACTGTCTTTCTCCATGGCAACCTGAAAGAAGAGATCTACATGCACCAACCAGAGGGGTTCGAAGTCAAGGGCAAAGAGCATATGGTGTGTAGGCTGAGAAAAAGTATGTATGGACTTAAACAAGCTCAAAGGCAATGGTACAAGGAGTTCGACTTGTTCATGTTAAAGCATGGAGGTGACAGAACGGAGTCGAACCATTGTGTGTTCACGTGTAAGTTCTCAGATGGTGATTTCTTAGTTCTGTTGTTATACGTTGATGACATGTTCATTATGGGTAAAGATATCAAGAAGATTGACAGGCTAAAACAAGAGTTGGGGAAGTCGTTTGCTATGAAAGACTTAGACCCGGCTAAAGAGATCGTAAGAATGGAGATAACCCGTGACAGAAGCAGCAAAAAGCTTTGGTTATCATAAAAGCGGTATATTGAAAAAGTCCTAGAGCAGTTCGGTATGAATGCAGCGAAGCCGGTCAGTACTCCACTGGATGGTTACTTTGATTTCATGGATGAGATGAGGAAGATACCCTACGCGTCAGCAGTAGGAAGTTTAATATATGTTATAGTGTGTACGTGCCTAGACATAGCATATATGGTTGGTGTTATTAACCGGTATCTTACCAATCTTGGCAAAGAATATTGGGCAGCGATGAAATGGATACTGCGGTATCTAATAAGCTCATTCAGGTTGAGCCTATCCTATGGTGACGAAAAACCTGGGTTAGAAGGCTACACAAATGTAGATATAGCAGGTAACATAGGTACCATGAAGTCTACATAGGGATTCATGTTCACGTTTGTAGGGAAAGCGGTCTCTTAGCAGAGCAAGCTACAGAAGGTCATAGCATTGTCGATTACAAATACCGAGTACATTGTGGTCATAGAGGCATGTAAAGAGATGCTTTGGGTGAAGAGGTTCATATAGGAACTTAACCTGAAGCAGGAGCAACACGTGGTATATTACGATAATCAAAGTGTTATACACTTAAGCAAGAATCCAAGTCAGCACTCTAAGTCGAAGCACATAGAGATTCGGTATCACTGGATAGAAACCTAGCTAGCTTGAAGAAGACCAATTCCTCCTAAGTCGAAAAGGGAAAAATTTGATGGAGTTTTCCTCCTCAGTTCAGAGGAGAGGTTTTACAGCGTGTATGTCCTAAATCTTTCTGGACCGCACTACTCGACTGCTAGATGTCCTAAATCTTTCTGGACCGTGCTGCTCGACCAGTCGAGTAGCCTGCTCGACCGGTCGAAGAGGCCCACTCGACCGATCGAGGGTCGCTCGAGTCAAAGTCTAGTAAGCCATGATTTTTTGCCTCGACCAGTCGAGGGTTATGCAGATTCAGTACGGATTTGGTGTGGACTACATAAATTTGAGGCGGTTTTCGTAGAGGTGCGGAAAGGAGTTGCCTAAACTATAAATAGGGGTCCCTAAGGCTATTCTAAGGCATCGAGAAAGCTTTTTAAAGCTATTGTGCTAAGGCGTTTTCACAACCAAGGTGTGTGTGTGTGTGTGAGAGAGAGAGAGAGAGAGAGAGAGAGAGAAAAGGGAGAGAAGAAACTTGTGGAAGGGAGGATTCTGCTCGTATAGGTGATCTACTGCACAGTCGACGTCTCAGCGCTTCTACGTCCTCGTGATCGATGAGATCTCTCTGCTTTTATTCTTTTATTACTCATCCACTTCTACATGAGTAAAGAAGGTTTGATCCAAGTGGTGTGTGCTTGTGATCGGTTGTAATGTTCTACTTCATAGTGAATTGTTACTCTAGACTAGGTCTCATGGTTTTTACCTCTTCGAAGGTTTTCCACGTAAAATCTCTTATGTCGTGTGGTGTGCGCTTTGATTTATTTCATTTTTTTATTATATCCAATAATTCTAATGTTTTGGGAGGTGACATCCTAAGGTTTTTGTGCAATGCTCCCAACAATTTAGCCATTTGGATTGGCTAGGATGAGTAGAGCATATATAAAAGTAAATTTTTGAAGTTAAAAAAAAGGAAAAAGAAAAAAAAAAGAAGCAGATTTTGATTTTTTTTTTTTTTTTTTTGGTTCCTAATTTTCTTAATTAGTGCAAAATATACAAAATGCCTACCATGGTTTTGTTTTAATCTGAGCCGTCTAGATAATGGGCCCATTATGGACTGACCACTTCAATAAAATCAACGGTCAGGACGATCAACCTATCCCGGCATTGGGGTTCTCTCTCTGAATCGTCTTCTCTCGCTGCATCTCACCTTATCTTCCACCTGTCATTTATTAAGATGCTGAATCATATGGTAGCTAGGTGCGATTTCTGCCACGTGTCCTGCCTACAGTGGGATATTGCTTGATGGACGGCCTTAATGGCCATCATTTTGATGGCCATTGATTGGATGTCTAGGGTGGTCCGAAAGTATAATTTTGCGGATAAGTCGAATGGGGCCCACAATTTGGATGATCTTGATTGGCATGCAATTTACCACGTGTTGAACGGCGGATGAGTTACCACCGTTTACCACCCATGAAGGATTTATCATTTATTTATCCAACTTCTAATTGAAAAGGCGTATATATAAAGACATGGGTGATGAGCGTGTGAATATACAAAACCCATGCACTAGTCACATGGAAAGTCTAACGATCGATCAGGACCATGGATTTAGTGGGCCATATAGTGGATGAGATTTCATGCAGAAACTACCTCAATTGAACAGTCTTTGCCGTTCGCTCAATGACGGATGGCTAAATCAGAGACAGACTACTAAAAGTAATTAGTTAAGAAAAAGGAAATCCTGACCCTTCGTCAGGGAGTCCAGCGTCTTTTCGTTCTTTCTTCTTCTTTTTTTTTTTTTTTGATGCACCAGTAGTTCATCCACAAATAGGACCAAAAAATGGACGGTCTCTGTTAATGATAGGAACGAAATGCAAGTGTACCCAGACACGCCTCTATAACAAAAATGCTAAAGTTATTCGAGCGTATATACTAGAATTATTCATGACATGGCACACGTGTCAGAGTTCCACGCGGTTCATCAGGCTGGCATCACCGTCCATGCGCCCCGGCCCAAAGTATCAGGCCCTTATCAAAAGGACAACACTTGTTAATTGAACCGTTGAACAGTTAGGATTTTGCATTTGCAGTACAATGTCGCACGTGTGCTGCTGGCAGTATTCTGATGATTTCATCAATGAAGCTCGTTTTCTAGTCCATGGGATGAATTTACCTCTTTTTTTAGTCCATCCTTCCTCTGGCAATTCACCATCCCAAAGCAATTGAGAATCCTCTGTTAGGACATTTGTCTAAAATTGTTTAGGTAACTTGGCTTGGATTCTCATGCTCCTTGCACACTTAAAAATAATTTTATTCACGCACTCAACTATACCATTTTACTATAGTATTCTCAAAGTTATTTTCTGTCTCCTAATTCCACTGACCTCACAATATTCAAACTTGTTATAACAATACTCTCATCCATTCTCTGATTTAAGACACTTCAGCTTTAGGCATGTTTGATTTTCAACCAAAACTTTCCATTTCATGGACAAATCAAATATTTTTTGTTTATGCTTCAAGAAATAAACTTACAATTTTTCAATAGCATTATTAATAAATGTAACAAAATAAAAAGAACAACCCAGGGAGGATATTTAGTTGGTCCCCACACATTAGTGTGAACCGATTCTAATTGCTCCACCTTTAGAGTCCTTCCAACCTTGGAGAAGCTAACCTTCCTCTTAAAATGTTCCCTCAAGTTCCATTGGCATGTGTCAGTCATGCCTATATCTAATTCTATGAAAAGTGTCCTCATCGAACTCTTGATCCATTTGAATGAATAGCCAAGAAGATTATTCCTCTTAAATTCATTTTATTGGTACTAAACTATGTTCATCTCGTTTTGATTGATTTTTATGGGGTTTGACAATGAGTCTACAAGAAAATAAATTGGTTTTTCAAATTCATTTTATTGTTCTAAAATTGTCTTTATTTTTTCCAATTTGGTAAGCTTCTTCTTTTTTTTTTTCCCTTAAAAGGTTAATCGCAGATTTTTGTGGTCAAACTAAATATAAAAGGATTTATTTTCCAGATTACTTAGGTTGGATATGATGTGTGGCCTTAGTTACATAAGAAACTTCCCCCCTCTTCTTCTATTCTTTTCTTTTTGTTTTTAACCAGATGAGTAATGCTAATATCTTTCTTTTCTATTTCAGAGATAAGAAACAACAAATGTTCAGAGGTTTTGCTGACAGAATCTGATTATTGAATTTTTCTCCATCATGTGAGTCTTTGGATTGAACCATTCAAAGAGAGCAACAATTGCAGGAGTTACATGCCTTGAATTATTGTGTATTCTCAGAGCTTGTTAGAGATCAAACTACTGCATATACAGCAGAAATGGGTAATAAAACCTCTGCTGAAACTTCTCCCGAAGAATCATGTCAGTTGTCTGATGGTGTGGAATGGAAAGCTTATGGATTCAATTGGAAGGGGAATTGTTCTGAAAAGGGATGGGGTCTCCCAGAAGATAGAGGGAATCGTTTCTGTTGGTATAATGGAGAACTTCACAATCGAAATCAGAAGCTTAGCTCATTCAAGGAAATTTTTATTAAGAAGCTCTGCCCACCTCTGAAACACGAAGACATTACAAGGATGGTTAACGGCGGACCATTTTGTGACGTTGTCGATGGGGCACTTTTTCTTCGGGTAAATTCGTCAGGACCTTCTCTCAGCAATTTCGGACTTAGGCTTGCTGCTAGAATCACTGAAAATTTGGTGATTACAATGTCTTTGGGTCCAAATCTCAGATTGGGTGTCTTTCCTGAGAATCAAAATCTGGTTAGAAATGATGAGATCGTTATTGAAATGGGAGATGGTCCTAAGAATTCCAATCTGGTTAGAAATGAGGAGAAACGAGTAGCAGCTAAAAACGGGATTGAAGAGGGAGATGTTGAAAGTCGGTTGGAAATGAATGATAATCAGGTGGTGAGATACGCTGGAAGTCTTCTCGTCCACATTGTAAATAGGCATATGGATCACCTTCAGTATATTGTCACAAACCTCGAGATTGATCTTGATACCATCGAAGAATCGATGGAAGGGTTATGGGAAAACATCGAGGCCCGAGTGGAGATTGGTAATACCTGTCAAGATTTTTTTATTTTTTGTTTTTTGAATGCGCTCTTGCCGATCCAAAACTCAGATTATCCACAGGACGACAGGGAACATTTTGAGAGGGAACGACCACTATTGATTAGACACTATGGCCCACCGTGTTGTGTATGTAGAATCCATGTCGTTCAGACCCTTCAATCCAGTCCACATGAAGGGCTAGATAAAAATTAGCCTGTTTTCGACTCAGGTGGGCTGCTGTGGAATTCAAGGGTGAGCTTCCACTCCTCACTTGTTCCCTTTGATGTGGCCCACCTGACTGTTTGGATAGGGATGAGTTACGGATGCTGGTGCTTTTATGAGGTGATGCATCCTATACATGGATCGGCCTACTTTTAGCTAAACTGGCCATCTTATTATCAACCCTTGGTCCGCTTCAATCAAACGCATCTAGAATGTATGAGCCCTGTGGGGCCTACTTTATCCATACTGTCCATTCATTTTTTCATATCATTTTAAAAATGAACCCAAAATTGAAGCATATCCAACGCTCAAGTGGACCACACCAAATAGTGAGCTTGATTAATGCAAGATGCATTAATGCACGGATCATTAAATGCAAGAGTCATCTCTTCTTATGGTCCACTTGATAGTTGGATCTGCTTCATTTTTGGGCTCATATCTTAAAATGATGTAAGAAAATTGATTGAGTCGGAAAATATTTAATTATAGGAATTTTACAAATTAGTATATACATTGTACTACCTTTTTTTAATTACGTTTTCATCAAACTACCCCATTAATCAAGTTGTCGTAAAACGGATATCTTCTATTAGTTTTCTCTAATATCCATTAGTTTGAAGATTGATTTTTCCTAAAATGATGAAAATGCCCACCAATTCATGAGGTTGTTGTTAAATAAGAAGTTATATATATATATATATAAACTGCGGATTACATAGTAATAGGAATGTGGTTAGTCGGTCCACCTGAGAATTGGACCTGCTTCATTTTTGGCTCATGCTCTAAAATAATCTAGCAAAATAGAAAGGGAGCGTGAATTAAACACATACATTATGGTGGCCCCATGGAGCATCATGCATATGCAATACAGGTTAGAGGCATGGCTTTTGCCTCTTTACCAAGCATGAATTTTAGTGTCAGGAATTTTTTGGGACAGTTTACCAAACAAGCATTCTAGCAATTATCAATCTGGAAATTCAGTACTTATTTCAATTCGACTTCTTTTTACTAAGTTTACCAAACACATCCATAGTCAGAAAGACCAGATTTGGTGAGACCTTGGACTCACTCAAGACAGTGTGGCCCTTACTGTGGGGCCTACTTTGATGTATGTATTCTATATCCACGTTGTCCATCCATATTTCCAGATCATTTTAAGACATTATGCTAAAATTGAAACAAATCAAATTATCAGGTGGACTATACTGTAAGAAACAGTGGTGATTGAATGCCCTGCCATTAAAAACTTTCTTCTAAAAATCATTACAATTAGTTTGGTTATTTACACCATCAAGCTAACAGTTTCAGCTCAATTGGACGGTGTGAATTTGGATATTCAATCAAATTGGATTGCATTCATTCAATTCAATTAAGGGAAAATGACTAATGTTGGTTATGTCCATTTCATTTATAATGATGGGGGATTGGTCCCAAATTGCAATTAGATCCAAGTCCAACATCAAATGCATGGATTTGCTCTTATGGGTTAATTAAAGTATCGTTGCCCCTACTTTGTCATTTCCTCCAATAATGATTAAGTGAAAATTACAATTTATTTCAATCTAGCATCCATACACACCCTTAATTTTTTTTTACAGATGGATGTACTTGGTTTTTTAAGTAGCTTGCCATCTATATTTCTCCAATATATGAGCTCTTTAGTCAACCCCAGGTGGTGGTACTGTGAAGAGAGAGATGTGGGATGATAGAAGATTGGCCAAAATGCATTTTGATTTGCAGCGACTCCTTCAGGTATTTGTTTTTTCTCGGTCTATGTAAATTTACTATGGAAGAAAGTCTTGGCGATGCCCTTACATGACCACGAACTGAATAAATGGAGCAAAGCTACAACTCTGCATTTTAAAATAGACATGAATATTATACAGATGCCGATATCTCATCCTTGATCAAATAATTACTCCGAAATCGTGGAACTTATCTAAACTCTTCATAGAGACTCTTCAAATCCACGAGGAAAAATAAGAAAATAAAAATAAATTAATTAATTATAAAAATGCATAAAAACTCCAACTCAAACTACCTAAAGTTTTTGACTTACTATAAATAGTAAACTTACTATTTATAAATGGTTAGGATTTCTACTGGACTTCATGATTTTCGGCCAAAATATTAAGCATCCAATTTGGCCTAACCATGTTATTCTCCTAATTTTTCTAAGCCCATTTCATGCTGGACACGGTTCGTAAAGCTCAAATGATCGAGAGTTATGATCAAACTAAAACTTACCATAAACAGTATAAATTAAATTAAAATGGAGTTTTGACCGTCGATCTGATGAAATTTCGCAAATTCAGCATGGGCAACCCGGCATAGCAGAGTGGGTGGCTAAAGTAATTTATCCTACCCTAAAATCATATATGGTACATCAAATAACTCATTTCAATTTGTGGGATACACCTGGTTTAGGGTTTTGACGATCCTGATCACATCCACCTCCGATCGGGCCTTCTCTAGTCTATCTTACACATGAAAGTATCCACGACCCGCTCTACGTCACATCTGGTGCCATTATAATATCATCATTTTAGTTTAGATAATAAAGAACCTCATACATATCTTAAAAAAGTAATAATCTAGTCCTGTCCCGTGACCTCATGAGTACTCATGTAGGATCTTGTATCTATACAAACTTATGACTTGCATGAACTATGAATACTTTTCCAAGTCACTGGATCACTCAAATTCAAATCCAGGTTGTGCATCTGTCTCGTTCCGAATCTTCTGATGACTTTTGTCCATGTCGCAATCCAGGTAATCGCTCATGTGGAGCAGGTTTTCTCTCGCGTCCAAGAAAAATGTACTAAAGAACTTTGGCGTGATAGAGACGGTGGTATCAACTGGCGAGGCAGTTATAACAACTGGCAGCATGATCGAGACAGTTCCTCTCTTAAGGAGTTTAACAGCCTCCTCGGGAGGCTAAAAGAAAATGTGGGGTTCATAGGCAGTCGGGTCGCATCGATTCAAGCCGGGTTTGATAGCAGGCAGGCCGCTCTTGATAGCAGGCAGGCAAGGCAGATCAACCAAAAGCTTTACTACCTATCCATTCTTTCAGTGATTCTTCTGCCCTTATCTTTCGTCACAGGAAGTAAGCTGTATTTCTCTCTTACTTTTTTATTTTTTTAGGTGAAAAAGAATACAAATACCGCTAACGTGGCAGTTTTCTCCATTTGAGAAAACAAAAAAGAGAGGGGAATTGGTTTTCTTTTCTTATTTTTATCTTAATATATGTGTAAAATCATATATATATATATATATATATATATATATATATATATATATATATAGTAATGCTCACACTTGGACCGGCATTTAATGAAAAAATTCCTCCTCCTATATAATACATACACCTATATTGAGGGGATTTTAGAATGCATGCCATGGTTATGTAAAGTGGCATATTTGCTAAGATCTAAGCCATTCATCAGTTAGGATCCACTAAGGAGAACTTATATAGGGACAAAATTCAAATCCAATCTTTTAAGTAGGCCAACGTAAATAGTTTGGAAGGTGAAGTTTTCTTTATCAACTATTTCCAGTTGTGTGGTCCACCCGAAGTATGGATGGGCCTAATATTTGAGCCCTAGGTGTAAAGTGAGGTGACCCATCAGATGTTCGGGATAGATTTAAAATTAACACCATATTCGTCCTACCTGAAGGGGCCACTCTTTTTCAAAGCTGCGTTTAAATCACCCGTGAATCGGTGTTACGAGGATTAATTACCAAAACAACGGACCTGGATTTCCTACAAAACCCTTTCGCAGGAAGTTCCTGCGCAAGGATGCTGGGTGGGCCCCACCGATATGTTTGTATGAAATCTATCCCATCTATCCTTTTTGACAGATAATTTTAGGATGTGCGACAAAAAATTAGATGTATCAAGCACTCAAATGAGCCACACGAGAGGAAATAGTTGTTATTCAGTGAGCACCGTTGAAACATTTTTATGGCAATAAAATTTCTATATCAGGCTATATTTTTAGTGTTTTCACTTCATCCAATTTGGAATGACCTTATAAAGGGTTTGGATTGCATATAAACATCAAGGTGGGGTCCAGGAAGGTTTCAATGGTGAGAATTTCTTTCCCCAATTTCCCCTCTCTTGTGACCCCTTTGAGTCTTGTATCCACCTCATTTTTGGTATAACATCCTAGAATGTGCTCGCAAAACGGATGGACGGAATAAATTTCTCACATACATTGTACTGAGCCCCACCCGGAATCCTTGTGCAAGAACTTCCTGCAAAAGGCTTTAGCAGGAAATCCTCGTCCACAACACCACCTCTATGCTTGCATTACAAGCGTTAATTACACCAAATGGTAATATTTTGGGAACAGGTACCACACGCACTCCCACCTCATATTTTTTCACGGGCCCACTCTTAAATGTATGTAAGATCCACTCTGACCATTAAACATGTAATCTAGTGATAGGCTCAAAACAAAGAAATTAGGCTAATCAGTGGTTCAGATGGGCTACACCAATAGGAACAATTAGGAGAGAAACATCCACTCTTGATTTTTTTCCAGGGCCCATCGTAAGGAAACTATGAAATCCGTTCCAGCTATTAGATATCACACCAAAATTAAGCCTAAGTCCCAAAAATGAAGTCCATATATGATTCCTGTGAGCCACGCTGATGGAAATAGTTTAGAGGGTGAACCTTTCCATATACACTTTTTCTAATAATGTGATTCACCTGAACTAAGGATGGGAATGAAATTTGACACCTTGATCTAACATGGGGTGACATACCTAATGGAAGGGGTTGATTTTACATTAACGCAATAATGGGCCCATTCAAGTTGTGGGCCTTTTTCCATGCCAAAATGTAATTAGTCTACCATGGAAGCATTTGCTTACATTAATTAGGAGAGTTTTTTTTTTTCATTAAATGTAGAATGGACTACACATTTATTATAGATTTGGACCATCCAACTAAAAATCAGATCGGTACATTAGATAAATTACATTATCAACTTGTTAGGGGCAAAAAAAAAATGATGATCTTATGATCGAACATGTCAAATACTTATGAAGATAATGGGTTGTTAATAAAATAGTCCAATGATCTAGATTTAACATGCACACTTGTACTTTTCTTAAAAGTGTAGTTTCTTAGTTTTTAGCATATAAGTTCTCCTTAGTGGATCCTAACTGATGAATGGCTTAGATCTTAACACATATGTCACTTTACATAACTATGGCATGTATTCTAAAATTCCTCAATATAGGTGTATGCAGGGGGGATTTTTTCATTAAATGCCCAGCTAGTTGGACCAAAGCTCACGGTCCAACTAGTTGTGTGTGAGCATTTCTCATATATATATATATATATATATATATATATATATATATATATATATATATATATATATATATATATATATATATAATATAGATTTAGGATTTTGATCATACTAGCCCTATGGTATTGCCAAATGCCTCAAAAATCTAACCTCTTAAATATGTTCTTTGATTGGACTTTTGATCACTTTTTAGAGAATTGGTAGACAAAAATGCCTCTATTTTGAAATTTGATGTCTATATCGAACTTCTACTTCATTTGTTGTTTTTTTAGGGTTTTTCCTTCATTTTCAAATGTATTCTAGGGACCCACTATCACCCCCTCGAATTCATTTTCCGGCATATGTTCACCACTATCAATTTCTCCGGTGTATGAGCACCGCCAACAACTTTTAAAACCCTAAAAAAGTATTATTTTTGCTTCAAAGACCACATTTCTTAAAGATAGAAGTCACTAATATGTGTAAGATGTTTTAAATGATTTTTTTATTTTTTATTTTTTATAAAATATCATTTTCTTAAAGATGTAAGCCACTTTTGATTGTGGATAGAGAGAGATGGTCGTGGGGAGAAGCGATTGTCAGGAGGAATTTGAGCTAGAAAAGGATAGTTGTGGTTGTTATGTGAAAGACAATGAAGGAGATAGAATTTCGATTTTGTATTGTATTGCATTAGTTGAAGTGGTTATCATGTGTTAAGGGTCTAGGTTGTCATATGTTAAGAATTTGGGTCTGGGTTGTTGTGTGTTAAGAATATCGATTGTCATGTGTTGAGGGTATAAGTTATTGTTTACTCCACAAGTATAGGGTTGTGATATAATAATAAACTCGGTGAGACCGAGGTCGAATTCCAAGGTACTGAAACCTGTACGTAATCTGAAGCTAAATAGAATTAGAATTATACTAAGATAAAATCTAAATCGAATATAATTGAGGGAATAATGATGAAATATTTATCTAAAACTTAGAGAATTCAAAGGAAGGAAACTAGGGTGCCAAGGATCCACTTGTAGCAGTTGGGAAGTTACCTTGTATTGATTCAAGGACACAACTGGAGTTAGAGTCTTATCCTTTCCAGTTGGTAAGAAGAGATTTGTCAAATCTTTGAACTTGTCATATGTCTAATCATCAATAGATAAGAATGACGAAGATTTGAAAGTGATTTCGTCACTTAACCATGCTCAGGAGACTATGGCTAACAACAGTAATTTACCAATCCCATAGCCAATCATGAGAGAATCGTAAAAGTTAGGAAGGGTTCCATCACCCAACCATGCCCATGAGACAATGGTGAATAACAAAGTTCCCAAGTTCACAATCTCAATACATGAAAAGAGAATATCTCAAGCTATTGTAGATCTATTGTAATTTGAATCACAACAAACCATTAAAACTAAAAATATTCTTTATAATCAAACTAGCATCCGTGAGAGTTCAATAAACATAAATCAAAGCAAAGCTAACACCCTAATCACGCTACAAGCTTCACCTCTTAGCCCTAACTAAAAGGTTTAGCCTATCATAGACATGCTAAAATCTCTTAGATAAAAGCATAAAATAAACTAAGGAAAAGAAAAACCAAAAAAAGAAGAAGGAGAACTCGTTACTGGCCCGCTCCACGGTTGCCCAAGATCTAAGAATCTTTTTTATTTCTTTCTCCTCTCTCCTTTATAGCAGCAGGAAATAGGTCGGTCGGATCAGTTTCACGCACAAGAGGCAGTACGTAAGGAGTTATGTAGCTATGCATAGCGAAAGACAACGCAAAACTATTTACGTTTGGAGAACAGTGAAGTGGCGAGCGGTCTTCACTTGAAATATTTTTGAAAATCTTCTCTGAGACAGTCGGTTTTGTCCTGGATTCCATCTGGATGGTTCAGATCGGCCATCCAATCAGAAGTGGTGGACCACAACTGATCGGAACATCCAGAAATTCCGGACGTGCGTTAATCTTCCAACTGACTTACGCCGAAGTGTTTGGTGGGCCTCACAGTGATGTTTTCTAAGAAATTTGACTCGTTCATTGGATTCTTGGTGAAAAACCAGTCAGGAAGGGGTGGTTTTGGTCGAGTTTTAGTGTGGTCCACTGATGTTTTGCTTCAGCCGTCCATCATGAGTTTTAACGGTGATCTGCTAGTCTGTACGTGTATGGGACCAAGAGTCCACCTTGGTGTATATGCGAAATCCGTTCCATCTATCCATTTTTTCATCTCATTTAAGACGTTGAGTCCAAACTTGAAACATATCCGGCGATCAGGTGATGCCCAGATTGCTGATATGAGGGCTAATCTGTCCGTCGGGCTACTTCTAGAGGGATCCAATGGCTGAAATTTAATGTGTACGGTTAATTTATGGTCTTCAGGCTGTTTGTAAAGTTTCGAGCCAAACGGATAGTGGGAACCCTGTGATCTCGCATTCTGGATGATTTTCAGACCCATTTAACGCGAGTGCCGTGGTTTTCTTAGATCTCTGGCATGTAAATTCTTCAATCTTGGTCCTCTGGAGTTTGTCTCTTGTCTTGGTGGCTTCAGAGCATCAAATCCATGCTTTTAGTACCCTTTTCAGTCCACGCTTATAAATCCACCTTGTAACATAAACACAAGTTAAACAGGTTGTTAAACAGTATTATGTTCGTAAAATTAGGTAATAACTAAGTCTAATATGCAATATTTGACCCTCAACAGTTATCATATGTTAAGGGTTTAGGTCGTGGCTGTTATGTGTTAAGGGTCGAGGTTGTCATGTGTTAAGGGCTTGGTTCGTGGTTGTCATGTGTCAAAGGTCTGAGTTGTCCCGTATTATGGGTCGAGGTTGTCATGTGTTAAGGGTCGAGGTTGACACACAATAACCTAGACTCTTAACACATGACAACCTTAACCATTAATACATGACAACCTCGACCCTTTATACAAGACAACTTCAACCTTGACCCTTAACACTACATAAATATGTTTGTGGGGTCCACTATTGAGTATGTGTTAAGGGTCGAGATTGTCATGTGTTAAGGGTTTAGATTGTCATGTATTAAGGTTGTGGGGGCCACCATGAGATATGTGTCAAATTTATTTCATCCACTGGATTCAGAATTTAATGTCGTTGGCTAAAAAAAATAAGTTACATCAAAAAATTGTGGCCCCCAAGAAGTTTTTAATGATAGGTTTTCAATCTCACTACTTTCTACGTCCAAAGAAACATTTATATCCACATATAAGGTGGACCCCACAGCAAGAAAATAGTTGGGAGTGAACAGCCACTAGCCACCATTATTGGTTGTTGTAGGGTCACCGTAGCATATATAATTTATCCATTTTATCTATATATTTTGACAAAACATCTTAGAGCATGAGCCCCAAAAGGAGGCCGACTAGAGGCTTAAATGGACTACACTACAAGAAACAATGATTGAACTCCTATCGTCAAAAACTTCACAGGGCCCATGGTGATGTTTATTTGCCATCTAACCTATGCTAAAGGTCACATAGACCTGTATAAAGGGAAAGTATCAATATCATGGTGATGTTTATTTGCCATCTAACCTATTCTAAAGGTCACATAGACCTGTATAAAGGGAAAGTATCAATATCAGCTTGATTCAAAAATCATATGACCCCTAAGAAGCTTTCAATGATAGGTTTTCAATCTTACTTTTTTCTATGGTGTAGTCCACTTGAGCCTCTTTTTTTCTTTTGTTATCTTGTTAGTACACCCCACTGTTAGTTCACACTTCACTGTTAGCCACCCCCACTAGGGAATCAATACCAAGACCTCAATGTTGAAACAAGGTATCTTTCACTCAGTCTACCACTTCAGCTATGGATCAGGGTGTGTCCACTTGAGCCTTTGATCTGCCTCATTTTTTGGTTCGTGCCCTAAAATGATATTTCAAAATGGATGGATGGTATGGATAAAATATATTTATCATAGTGGGCCCCATAGAGCACCTGAAAGGTCTTGCTAGGGTGGTACCCAATGTGCATCATGTCCCATCACATGGGCGTGGATTGTTAGCGGATGCCTTTCACAGAAGTTATTCACATCGGAAGCTATGTTGGGCACACCATGATGTTTGTAAGAAATCTACTTTGTTCATCCATGTTGTCATATCATATTAAAACATGAGACAAAAAATTAGGTGCATCTAAAACTCTAGTGGGTCATATGATGGGAAACAATGGAAAGGGGTTGCATACTGTTCAAACCTTTCTAGGCTCAACTGTGATGTTTATATGCAATCCAAACCATTGATAAAATGACCCAAATGTTCACAAGATCATTACCACTAGGATAAACTGCAAAAAAAATAAAAATATTAGCATGATCTAAAGCTTCTACAGCCCCACCAATGTTTCAACCGTGGGCATACAATAATTAATCATTGTTTTATGTTTTGTGGCTCACTTAAGATTTGGATCTGCCTCATTTTTAGGCTCATGCACTATAAAATGATTTGGCAAAACATGTGGACAAGTAGATTTCTCACAAACACCATAGTGGACCCCATAGAGTTTACCATGCACACACAATCCACTTCCCTCCTATTTCAATGCCCTGATGACAAGCGCGACGCTCTATGCATGGGCAGATTTCAGGGGTAAATTCATCCAAAAAAAATTCTAAATAATGTTAAGGAGATAGACAGGTCATTTCTTTGGAGTGTTTGGCAATATCACAAGGCTAGTATGGTCAAAATCTTTATAGATTTTCATCATGAGAAAGGTTTCATTGTTTAACTCTTGAACTTATAACATTTTCATAGAAAACAACACTAGCAGCTTAATAATGAAATTAGCGTTGAATTTTACCTTTCTCTATTTCCTGGCCTTGTTTGGGACGTGGGATTAGGTGATATGGAATTGCATTTGGTCCCTCTCAAATTCCATACTGCATTTGGAAATAACAGGGAAGGATTGGATTAATTCAAATATCATGTCATCCAGTTCCAATAGTATATCCTGCAGTATCATGGTCCACCAAACGTGAGTTTCACTTAATACAATGCTTTTCCTATGGGAAGAATTTAATCCCAAATGTGGGATTGGACAATCAAATACCATGGTATTTCCAAACACACAATCACCGTGCAATAAATAGTGTTAATTCCATCTAATGCAATTCCATACCATTTAATCTCATGTCCCAAATGGGCCTCAAAAGGTAATTTCATTTCCACATTTTGGGTTCTCTCTATCCAAACAGGTTCCTTTACTTTTCCTTAAAAAGAAAGGGATCCTACACCTTCAAGAATGCTTATTTGTTAGTGCTCATCTACCACAACACCAAACAAAAGTATCTTGTATGTGCCAACATGGCATGTAACCGCCGGATTCGGAGCTAGGGAATTCTGTAAGTTCGTTCATCGGCTTGACATGGCAGGTGTGAAATACCTGGGCCTTTCATCACGTGGGCGCACTATGAATGTCTCGTCGCACAGTAATCAGACTCGTTTGGTAAGCCATGTATATAGCTTGAGTGGGACGACGGTCAGTTATTGTCTTTGTAATCGTCCTTTTTTTTTATATAATACACTTGGGTCTTATTGATGAACAGCTTGGATCTCTGCAAGTATGCAATGTCAGCATGTTGGGTTGCTAGTGCTTGTTGTTTGCAGACAGAGTCATGCAAGTAAGCATTTTTCTTATCCGATTTCTGGAGCATGGAACTGATGTTTTTCTTTCTGGTCTTGCAGTATTTGGATTGAGCGTCGGAGGTGTTCCCTGGACAGACCACAAGCATGGGTTTCGCAATGTCTTATTGGTATGTGTTGTGATAACAGTGTTTCTACTGGCTTGCTATAGGTTGCTCCCGGTTCTTTACAAACGCATTAAAAAACGGTTCCTTAATTAGGAATGCTTGTTCTGTATGATATATTGGAAAAGGCACTTCGATGCATGAACTAGATGAGTGGACTAGCTGGATAAATGGATCTTGTGTTTTATTTTTGTTTCCCTTTTATTCTCTATAAATTTTGTGTGTAAAATCTGGATAATTGATATGCAACAGATATCTTATTTCCAACTTTATTACGGTATGGGAGCAACATTTTGATATGGGCCACTGCCCTACTTTTCACAAATGTTTTTCATTCTCTTTGTTGCCGCCTGTTTTATGTTTTTCAACATCCTCATCCAGCAGCAGCAAGAGAAGAGTTCTTTCTCTCTTTGGGAAATTAATAATAATAATAATAATAAAATCATCTCTGATCAGACGTTATTCCTGTCTATTAATTTTTAGATGTCTTTAATCTGTAAATTTTATAGTCTGTCGATGATAGGTTTGATGTCATCGAGAAGGCTTTGATGTCATTGAGTATTTTTAGATTTTCTCCGGTTGGTCACTAGACTAACTGAGTGATGTTTCGATATCATCGAAGAGTGTACAATGACATCGAAGGAACAGTTCAATGCCATCAAAGCTAGGTCAATGCAATCGAAAATATCCGGAATTCCATGTTTTTCCTCTAGACAGTTTGGTATTATTTCCGATGACATCAAAGTAGCTTTAATGACATCGAAGGTTTAGTGTCAATGCCATCGAAGTGTGTTCCTATCATACTCTATTGTCGTGGTTGCCGACATTACTGCCTTCTCTACATCTCCATCGACAACCATTCCTACAAACACCCAAGAGAAGACCAACACAAATCAAAGGTCCTGATGCCCAGTCGCCTATTGTTATAAACTCTTCCAACTCATGCTTGATGTCATACGTGCTCCTTATATCCGTTTTACACCAGATGATCTGCACAAATTTGGACCGCCACATAGTTCTAAGCCATCAACATTTGGAGCATTTCCTTCATCACACGGTTCTCTCTGTATACACTGCAAGCGCAACTTCTCTTAAACCATCTCCAATGTTGTAGCTATACACCTCATTTCATTTACTCTTTTGGCTAACAAATAATGCATTAATTTGATAGCCTCAAAATATAATGAGAAGGATAACTTTTCTATAGCAAAATAACATCATTCAACATCGAGGAGCATCCAACTCAGATAATAGATTGCACGCTCTTTCCGGTCATCGTCATCTTAGGCTAGGAGAGCTCCGACCGACTTTACTGATGCTGCAACATACAGCTTGATCAATCGACCTTCGACTGCTGGCATTAACACTTGTGGCTTCATCAATATTCCTTGATATTCTCAAAAGTTTGTTGATGCTCTGCCTCCCATTTAAATTCGACCCACTGCTTCAATTTTACCCACAGAGAAAATACATTAGTCTTCCCTGCACAATTAGATATGAACATCCGCATGAAATTAACCTGACCAAGAAATCACTGCAGTTCTGGTTTGTTCCTTAGTGGATAAGCGTTTATAATTACTCAAGTCTTGTTTTGATCCACCTCGATCCCTCGTTGATGTACTAAAAATTCTAGGAAATTACCAATTAAGACTCTAAAAGCACACTTAAGAGGATTTATTTTCAGCTTGTAGAGTGTCATTCGCTCGAACAAATGGCCCACTTTATCATACATCATCGACATAAACCTCCATAAACTGGCCAATCATATCATGGACTATGACGTTTATCACCCTTTGGTGTGTGGCCCCTACATTCTTAAGTTCAAAGGGTATTACACCCAACAATAAATCCCTAGGGGGCCTAGGCACCTAAATGCTTTTTTTGGCACATCATTCAATGCTATATAAATTTGATTATACCCGGAATGACCATCAATGAAGGACACAACTCGATGTCCAGTAGCCCTATCAATCAGTTGATTAACCATCGGCATCGGGTATTCGTTCTTTAGCATTACTAAATTAAAATTTCGAAAGTCGATGCAAACCTGTAACTTACCATTCTTTTTTATGTCTAGGACTACATTCGAGATCAACTCGACATATTTAATGGGCCTGATGAAACCAACCTTTAATAGTCATTCGATCTCTTCTTTTATTTTCTGTGTTAATTCTGTTGTCATCTACCTGGGCAGTTGTTTATGCAACCAATATCCTTCTTTTATAGGTAACCCATGCTCGGCCAAGACCCGGTCGAGTCCCTGCATCTCATGGTAATCTCATGAAAAATAATTGGCGAACTCCTTGAACAAATGGATGAATTCTTATCTATCTTGGAACCTAAGAAGTCCATTGACAAATGTAGGCTTTGGGTCTTGCTCGGTCCCTAGGTTCACCTCTACTAAGGGGTTCTGAACTTGGACTCGGGAATCTTCCAACTTATTAGGGGCTTTCCTAAGTCTCATGTCTTCTTTTGCGCCTCTACCAACGGTGTTTCTGTGTTCGAGTCATTACTTCTAGCCCCGTTAGGAATTTAGGATGCGTGACCCGTTTTTAGACTCCTTTATGGGTTAATGGAGTTTTAACCATCCTTTGACTTAACTCCCTGACATGGGAATAGCGATCAAGGGGTGAAGGCATCCTCTATAGCCGATGTTGATTGCTTCCTTCAGGCTTCCTTGGAGCCATGTGTCGGCTTTACATCCTTAGTAAAGGAGCATCTCCTTGCCCCGAAACAGTCCTTCTGGCACACTAGTCACATAATTGTAAGCCTTGACTGTCTTGTCGAAACATGTTCAACTGCGCGGTATTCGAGTGGGAAAGTTGATGTCACCCCTGCCTTGGTCATTGTGGTGCACCTTCATAATCATTTGGACCAAGATCAACCCTCAGTCGTAGTCAATTAACCCTTCTTAGATTTGTCATAACCATATTGACCTAAAGATTAGCCGGGAATGGATCGGTATCAATCAACATTGCTTCCTTACTCTTCTCAGGAAAGTTCAGCAACCCACGGTAAACGTTCTCCTGGACCATGTTCCTAAATATAACACATTTATTAGTTAAATAGGAATGGGTTCCGTGCCATTTACACTATTCAATTCTCTACAATTTGTCGGCCAAGGGTATTTTATGGTTTATAGGAATCTTGATAGATTTTTTGGATAACAGAATTTTGAATATCTCATCAGCACTCGTGATATCAAAAGTGTATACTTTTTGTTCCTTTTGAGTGGTCGAAATGATCGATTCTGTCTTGACCAACGCCGAGCATATGAGTGGCTTTTTAGCCACTACTTCGGCAATTGTGACCTCGCAATTTGGGTCATGATAATATGTGTCAATTGACGAGTTCTTTTTCCTAGCACCCTCATGGAGACCTTTCTAGTCAGGTCATATAGATCCATGAACTCTGTTCCAATGAATTTCTTGTGAAGTTTGTATTCAAGCTCATCGTATGCAAGCTTTACAAATTTGGCTTCGATCATAACAACCTGAACACCAGCTTTTCTCTCTTTTAAACCTGGTGATATAGCTTTTACAGGTTTCTCCTGGTAATTGTTGAAAACGAACAAGATCATCCATGGTTATTTCCCCGTTCTTAAAGAAAAACTAATGAGCATAGAAACTTTCTTTCATTTCTTGTCAAGTATGAATCGAATTTGTTAATAAGTTGGAATACCACATAAAAATCATTGCCATTAAAGAATGGCCAAATAATTGCAACTTATGATAGTCATCATTTGATAGCTCCCCACACTGCATGATGAATCAGCCAACGTGCTTGATAGTCAATTCGTTAGGATCACCTGAAAATAGGGTAAAGTTCAATCGATAATTCTGTGACAACAGATGTTGTCAATCGATCCATTCAGGATAGGGCTTATGATATATCGGAATAGTATTACGGCCAAGTACTTGGCCCACAACTTCCTAAACCCTCTGCATGATTTGGTCACGATCCACTCGCTAAGGTTCAACCATTGGTGTTGGATCAGGGCCTAATCGGTTTGGTCCCTCTTGAAACAACGGATTTCTAAGGAATTATTAGAGATTATGCCCTCCTAGTAGGCCCTGATTTCGAACTTCATAAATGAAATCCTAACCTATCACTCTGGTCGTCTGAGCTCAATGGGCAGTGAAGTGTTATCTCTTGAAATGGAATTGGTTGTGGGTTTCTTTGCGGGGGCACAATTGGTGCCTAAACTGTATTACCAATAGAACTTCCCTCGACATTGTACTACATTGCCGCAGGCGTTCTTTCGACAATCATAGTCATTAATCGATACATGGCCTTAGTCTGGTTGGTGATGTATCTGTTAGTGTTGTTAGTTTGAATAAAGAATTGATCGGCCTGGGCTCTTCCGTATTCCTGAATGTGTTGGATACTTGGTTGTACATCATGGAGTGCGACAGTTATTTCATCAAGAGAAATAGTCCGAGAGGTCGATGCCTCTTCTTGATTTCCAGTATTTAGTGTCAAGATACTATTCAAATTTAATGTTTCATAGGCCGCTTGAAGCAGCACATCTTTGGTTGGAGGTGGTGCGATCAATGTGGAAGGTTCAACCTCATCAATTCGACTACTTCTTCTATTCATAATTTCAATTGCCAATGTTACACAGGTCAATTAGAAATAGGGTCCCACGAGCGTGTTAAACTATTGTTGTGGTTTGTTCATTTTCCCAATTTGGTAACATGATAAGTGTGCGCGTGCTAGAATTGAATTCACAACTCAATTCAATCTGAAAACAACTATGACCCTAATGTCAAGATAGGCATATATGTAGTATATGACCGAGATCGAATGATATCGGCCACATATTTAGACACTCACTCAGTATGTAAATAGGATTGGATGATATTTAGAGGGTGGGGTTTGTCATCATATGATGGGTTATACCTTTGTCTTCCGTACGAAATGACTTTTTCTTATAGATAAAAGAAAATTAAGAAAAAGAATCCTTACAGTCAGTCACGAAGAGCAGTTACAGAGTACTTTTCTAAATGGAGAAATGATTCTAGTGTATGAGCGTAAGCTCAAATTACAGCCAAGATTACCAACTACTTGATCAATGATGTGGGTTACACTAAGGAATGTAAACAGTAAGAGCAAGGTAAATGAGTACACTAGGAAATGTAAATGATAGGTAATTGAAAGGATAATTTGAAAGATAATATTGGGTTTAATTGGATTGGTGTGAGTCATCTTTTGTATTGAATTCCTCTGCTATTTATCTCCTTACCCCAGCCATCTAAATGCTTTCCACATTCTGACGGTTGTTATAACCATTTAACACCACATGGCCTTCTTTGCTTCTACTCTTGCCATCTGTCCTCTAACCGCTTCTATACGATTATTCTTCAAGCGACCACTTAGTAGATGCCTTGGCATCGCTCGATACATTCCAGTTATATTATCATAGAATCCTCTTTGTATACCCCCACAAATCTCCAAATACACTACACAAATCCATCGAAATCACACAGAACTTACTCCGATTGGCTTTCGCAGGAATTGATAACAATATGGATGAATACTATCGTCATATATACAAATTAGTTCTAGCATATGGGTACTTATAGTAGTGAATTGATATCAATTCGTTGATGCAAGTGTTCATTGGGTCTAACAAAATCTAGTATCTATAGCACATTTATTGAGATATGTCTTAAATTTGAACGTGTACGACCGGTCGTAGGTCAGGTTCAACCGGTCGTGGGAGCAGCTCGACTAGTCGTAGCCCGCTCGACTCAAAGTCCAGTGAGCATCAAAATTTGGGGTCCAAGGTGCTTGACCGGTCGTGGGCCATGCTCGACCAGTCGTGGGTGACACTCGACTGGTCGTGCAGTCCACTCGACTGGTCGTGGTTACGCAGATTCATTCCGTGATTTTGTGTGGATTACGAATTTTGAGTCCTTTCGCAATTGGGATGCGAAAGGGAAGTTGCCTAAACTATAAGTAAGTGTTCCTAAGGCTTTTTTAGGATATAGAAAATAATTCTAAGGCTTTCTAAAGGGGCTCTAGGAAAATTAAAGGGTGTAGCAAGGGTGAGATTCGAGGTTGTTTAAATCAGGCAAGTCCTCTCTCTTTATAATTTTTATTTTCATAGTGGAGATCTGTCGCTTTGTACCATAGTTTTTTTCTGCAAGGGTTTTCCACATTAAATCTGTGTGTTCTCTTATATGTGCTTGGTGTTATTAAATTGCTATCCTAGATCTAGATCTGTGTGATTCCGCAGGTCGAAAATCCCCAACAAGTGGTATCAGAGCTATCGTTGGGGCACAGATCTGAATTTGAGGGATTAGTAATAATGGTGAGCACCATGTATGATATTAAGAAGTACTCAGGAAAAAATAATTTTGAGTTATGAAAAATCAAGATGATGAGCTCCTTAATCAAGTAAGGTGAAGATGGTGCTCTTGAGGAGCAAAAGTCTACTATGATTGATGATGAGTGAAATGCTCTTGATAAGAAGGCCTTATCATCGATCCGTTTGTCTCATGGAGGAGGTTCTCTACAACGTTATGAGGGAGAAAACTGCGGCTAAGTTATGGACGAAGTTAGAGGATGTCTATGCAAAAAAATTCTCTAAAAATTGCCTACACTTGAAGCGGCAGTAGTATAACTTCAAGATGGCAGAGGGTGGAGATCTGTAGGCTCACATCAGTAACTTTAATAAATTAGTTTACAAATTGCTAGATATGGAGGAAGTAATGAAAGATGAAGAACAAGCATATACATTGCTGAATTCTTTTTCAGCGTCGTATGAGTCATTCAATGACACTATGTGCAGCATGAATAAAACCCTGAGTGTCGACACCGTTATCTCAGCCCTTTAAGAGAAGGCTATGAGACAACTGAACAGCGACATGAGGACATCTTCTGATGCACTGTTTATAGTGGGTAGGAATTCTAAACAAGGTATAGGTTCTTCAAGTTCTAGATCCAAATATAAGGGCAAGGGTAAAGGAAAGGTAAAATGTTGGAACTGTGGGAAGGAAGGACATGTGAAGAAGGATTGTGAAAATTCTAAATCAAAGAGGGAAGATTCTGAGGCTTCATGCAGGCAGGCCAACGCTGCCACGTCAGATGGATGTGATGGTGATGTTTTATCTGTGTCTTCGCTCAGACGACGATACGATGATCGTAAGGACGAGTGGATGTTAGACACAGGGGCATCTTTTCACATGACTCCTCATCGGAGTTGGTTCACCAGCTACAGGGAGTGCGATGGTGGATAGATATTTATGAGCAATGACATTGCGTGTGATGTTGTGGCTGTTGGTTCGGTGCGCATCAGGATGTTTGATGGGTGGAGCGTACCTTGACAGATTAAGGCACGTTCCTGATTTGAAGCGGAATCTAATTTCTCTTGGTGTACTTGAGGAAAAAGAATGCAAGTACACAGGTATATTGATGGTGCTCTTAAAGTATCTAAGGGGGCAAGGGTAATCATGAAGCGTAACGACTCAATAACTTGTACAGGTTGATCAGGAGCACTTCAAAAGGTGAAGCTGCAGTGGATGTAGCGGATTTCACCTCTGCACGTGTGTGACATGTTGGGCATGGCCACATGAGCGAGCAAGCCAGGAAGGCTGAGATGCGCGGATAGGGTTACAGAGCAGGTGGAGTAGTCACCTATGAGAAGAATCACATGGCATGATCACAGGATATCGATGAGGTACATAGACGACTCCAATATCGCAGGGGATTCATCTTTTATTCAGATGGCTCTAAATAAGCTTGGTGTTGAGAAGTGAAAGGTGACTATGGTCGATGTGATGGATTCGTTGTACCAGACCCACATATGAGAGCGGGTGGAGCTTCCAATGGGCCGAAAAGTAGTTGGATGCAGGTGGATCTTCAGGAGGTTACAACATAGATACAGGGTAAGGTTGGTAGCAAAGGATTATGCTCAGAGAGAAGGAATTGACTTCTCAGAGATATTCGCGCCGACGGTATAATAGGTGTCTATTAGATCCATAATTGGCGTTGATTGGCCAATGTGATCTTGAGCTGAAAAAATGGATGTGGAGTCTGCACTTCTGCAAGGAAAAGTGAAGAGCAGATCTACATTAAGCAACCAGAGCGGTTTGAAGTTAAAGACTTTGTAGGAGATCGTGATTCAACCTGTCGCCTAGGCAGTTGTTTGATTCCTTCATGAATGAAGGATCGGGGGGCTGCAAAGATGGTTCTCGGCATTGAGACTGAAGGAGGAGTAGGCTTTGGTACTCATAGGAGAAATACCTTGTGTGTGGGTATTAATCAAGGATGTGATGGGCCAGGTAAAGCCGGAGAGCGTTCCCTACGCATCTCTCCTCAAGTTTTCCTCAGGATATGTCCCAAAACAGATGAGAAAAAGTAAGATATCTCATAAGCCTTATTCGAATTCGGTTGGCAGTGTATGTTAGGGTCTGGATTAGACTGGTTATTTCACAGGTTATCAGTGTTGTGAGTAAGTACCCGGACAAGCAATATTGGGTAGCGGTAAAATGGTAAGAAGACTACTTCTTTTCTTTTAAGATGACAGGAGCAAAGGTGGTTGAGCTTATAAATTTTGATTCGGCAGACATGCTCACCCAGATCATTCCTGCAGAGAAGTTTAAGTTCTGTGTAACTTCTCTGAACTTGGTGGTGGCGTAAAAGAAGGACAGAGTGTGCACAAGATGCTATGATGTGATACAAAAATAAAAGAAGAGGTTAAGAAGCTACACAGTTGAAGATTGAATACATGGTGGAGATTGTTGAGATATGTCTTAAATTTGAACGTGTACGACCGGTCATGGGTTAGGTTCGACCGGTCGTAAGAGCGGCTCAACTAGTCGTAGCCCGCTCGACTCAAAGTCCAGCGAGCATCAAAATTTAGGGTCCAAGGTGCTCGACCGGTCGTGAGCCATGCTCGACCGATCGTGGGTGACACTTAACCAGTCATGCAGTCTGCTCGATCGGTTGTGGTTACCCAGATTCATTCCGCGATTTTGTGCGGATTGCGGATTTTGAGTCCTTTCGCAACTAGGATACGGAAGGAAAGTTGCCTAAACTATAAGTAAGTGTTCATAGGGCTTTTCTAGGGTATGAAAAATAATTCTAAGACTTTTTAAAAGGGTTCTAGGGAAATTAAAGGGTGTAGCAAGGGTGAGATTCGAGGTTGTTTGAATCGGGCAAGTCCTCTCTCTTTGTAATTTCTATTTTCATAGTGGAGATCTGTCACTTTGTGGCGTGGTTTTTTCCCACAAGGGTTTTCCACGTTAAATCTGTGTGTTCTCTTGTATGTGCTTGGTGTCATTAAATTACTGTCCTAGATCTAGATCTGTGTGATTCCGCAGGTCAAAAATCTCCAACAACATTCACACTTCCATGTAGAGTTTGGTGAAATCATATTGACACCATGTATGTTATAATTATGCAAATCAGTTACTCATGTAGAATAGTCATGCATCTCATCATAGTTTGTCTTAAAATCTTCGGGTAACGATACAATAAAGTATTGTAATTTAGTACCACAACTCCCTCCAAGTCAATGATCGTTATAATCAATCCAGTTAACTCGCATTTTGTACCACGCGATCCAGTTTAATACCACAAGTCATTCTTTAAGTCACCCTCAACTCAGTTAAGTTGGGTCGATACACCCCAAACTTGGTGAGTCATGACTCGACTCAGAGTCTAAACGAATCGATTGTAAGTTGTCAAGTCGAAAAATAATGGTCCCAATTAAAGTTATACACGAGTCAAACCGAGTCGATCTTGGCACATCTTAACTCGGCTCGGCCACTAGCTAACCCCAGCTCGAACTCAATTCGACTCAATCCTCTAGCCTGAATAGCCAGCTCGGCTCGGTTCGGTCAATAGCTTAGGCCAGTTCGAGCGAAGATCGAGCCTGTACGGCATTTTCTCAAATACATTGATTGTGTTAATGGAAAAATCTAATCCACCCTTTTTAAACCTTCAAGTACTTGCACAAGAAGAAGAGAAACGAGACTTCGGCTAGAGCAGGGGACCCTTCGATACCAAAATCAGGAATCTGGGTCTAGTGGAAGTTGTTTAAGGGTAAAGATAGTATTTGTATGTACCTTTCACTATTAGAGATGCTCTCATTTATAGTTGAGGAGAGGTCATAACATGGAGGAAACCTTCCTATTTGGTTGGTATGTGTTGTAAAAAGATTCAGGTTCCTAAAGTTTGAGAATTATACTGAGATCCTCGACAGAGATCTCGGGATCCCAAGCTAATCGCGGATCAACCTCCACGATCGTTAGAGAGAACTTTCGACCACTCCCTCAGATAAGGTAGAACCGCAGACTCAGATAAGGTTGGATACCTGTTAGGAATCGAGGTGGATTTATCCGGCCTTCGGATAAAGTCAAACAATAGAGGTAACAGCGCATAGGGTCGAATAAGCTCATCCCCGCCGGCTGACCTGTCCTTCCAATTAGGAAGAACATCTTTGTGATGTCCAATTTCTATAGCTTTTAATTTCTTCATGAGTCCTGATAGCCATTTCAAGTTGCCCCTCAGAGAGTCCATTATGAGTCGTGCCGACCTTCAGACCGACCTTAGTTGTGTCGACCTGGTTGTGCCAACCTACAGGCTGAGTTTGGTCGTACCGACCTTCCTCCTTAATCTAGCGGTCGAGTTTCTCATCCTCTATTGTGCATCGGGGCGTGCTAGGCCTTGACCTGACATGCCTCTATAGGTCGTTCCGTTTTTCCCCATAACAGAGCGCACTTTCAATTTCTCACGGTGTGTAAAACAGCAGCAGTAGTTTACTGGTATTTCATTAAACACTCAGTAGGCAACATCAAAATTAAGATATAAGGGTATTTGTTTAATATTCATGCCTTTCTTGCCACCAGTCAACACTTCGTTGAGTCATTTCATCAAACACTTAGTGAGCAACATCAATATCAAAATTATAACTGAGTCACCCAATTAGATCGATCCAAGTTCGATTCGATTTGGGGCTCGATCCGAGTTGAGTCGAGCTAGGCAAGCTCGAACTCAGCTCAAAAAATCATCCCGACTAGGCTCAAACTCAATTTTGAACCAAGTCAAATCGAGCTTTTTAGAGTCAAGTCGAGCGGGTTAACCGAGCTAACACGGTATGCGGGTTGGGCCGTTTGGGTTGGGTGTTTGCATGGGCCCGTTGGTCGGGTATGGACCCGATTTTGGAGTGTCACGAAAAAACAGGTCAGACCCGGGCCCTGGGAGTTGAGCCTAAGGCCAATAGGTGAATTACTAAACGGCCGGGTCGGTTGGGTCAGGCCCGGGCTTACACAGACCCGGCTCAGATCTGCTGCCGTGAGTCGCATGTTTTCAGATGATCCTATTGCAGTAGCCTGTGGTTGGGAGTGCGATAGGGAATGAGTGGCTATTGTTGGAGTGGCGACGCGTGGCATGCATGGACGGCTAGTTTAATTCCCACCTTATAAGTTTAATCCATTTGAATTGGCTTGGATGAGAACGAGAAGGGCATAAAAGTTTTAAAAAAAAAAAAAAGATTTCGAATTTTTTTTTTTGGTTTCTAATTTTCTTAATTAGTACAAAATATACAAAATGCCTAACGGTTTTGTTTTAATCTGAGCCGTCCAGATAATGGGCCCATTATGGACTAGCCACTTTAATAAAATCAACGGTCAGGACGATCAACCCATCCCGGTATTGGAGTTCTTTCACAGAATCGTCGTCTCTCGCTGAATCTCACCGTCAACTTCCACCTGTCATTTATTATGATGCCGAATCATATGGTGGTCCCACGTGTCCTGACCCTTCATCAGAGAGTCCAGCGTCCTTTTCTTTCTTTCTTCTTTATAATTTTTTTTTTGAAGCAGCAGTAGTTCATCGATAAATAGGAGTATAGGACCAGTGAATGGACGGTCTCTGTTGATTATAGGAACGAAATGACGATATACCAAGACATGCCTCTATATCAACAACGCTAACGTTATTCGAGCGTGTATACTAGAATTATTCACGACGTGGCACACTTATCAGAGTTCCACGCGGTTCATCAGGCGGGCATCACCGTCCATGCGCCCCGGCCCAAAGTATCAGGCCCTTATCAAAGGGACAACACTTGTTAATTGAACTGTTGAACCGTTAGGATTTTGCATGTGTAGTACAATGTCACACGTGTGATGCGGGGAATATTCTAATAGCTTCCTCAATGAAGCTCTTTGCAGCCTTCACATGGCAATGTTTCACACGAGTGGGATCACTCACAGCACCTTTGATTATTTTTAAAATCCAACTATCAAGTAGCCGTACTAATCACTTTGAACTTGTACCGTTGGTTACCCCTTCTAAAGAGTGTCCATATTTTCAATCGCATGGCCCATCTAATGTGTGGATTTTTTGCCTGAACTAGGATTCCTTACTACGAATGGACCAGATATTTCATACGTGATCTATCTAGCCACGTATGGGGCGCTTATTTTAGCGCGTGCCAATGCGCGAAGGCAAGAAGCGTTTCTAAGGGATATTAAAGTGTTCCTACAGAATTTTCTGGTTCCACGCGCGTGAATACTTGCTCATTCACACACAGTTTCTCGTGCCAATGTGAAACACATGTAATGATCTGATCTTTCCATATTTACAAATGATTATTAGATATTATTTCACAAAAATCATTCTGTTTCATTCTTCAGACATTCCTCAATCTATACAGTAAAATCGCGGTCAAAACTATCTTCTAGCCGTACATTCATATTTAGTCATGTGGCCCACCAGAGAAGTAAATTTGGAATGATTTTTAATCTAGGATTTAAAACAGTTCATGCCAGCTGATTTAGAGATCAGATCTCTCATAATATAATCCACATCGGCACGTGTCCCTGTGTGTGGAGTGTGGAATCCGGAAGCCTCGTTTTTCTAATTTTGAGAATTATTTTACCCTCCGACCAACCTCCGCCCTCTCCAAGAGATTTCGGTCTGCCTCTATTGCGACTGAGTTCCAGCGTATGTCGCATCCAGCTAGGACACACGCAGTTGAGATGGTCCTATGATTATAACCGTCTGTATTCTCGTCACTGCAATAGATAAGATTTTGTTCCATAATCACTATCTACTGGTGATCTTAACCTTTGATTTTTATATTTGAATATTATTAATCCCTTTCACTCTTCTAAATTCATCGATAGGTAGTAAGGTTCAATATTAAACACTCACCATAATTTTCTTAATATGACTATAAATTTACAGAGTACATAAAATGGACGGTTCCGATCACTGCAAAACTCATCGTGTGGACCCAAATGGGGCGGCGGCACAGCTGGATTATGAGTCGCAACAGAGGTAAAACGAACTCCACAGCGCGTAAAACACCCGGGAGTGGATTCGCTGTTACCTAGGTGATGCCTTGGTGGGTGTCACCCTTACCATGGGGCCCACATTGATAACTTTTCGTATATCCATGCCGTCCAAACGTTTCTCCATATCATTATATTACGATGTCCAAAACATTAAGCAGATCAAATTATCAATAGGACCACGTCACAGGAAACAATGGTGATTGAACTTTCACCATTAAAAACTTCTTAGGGTCTACCGTAATGTTTATTTCCATCCAAACCGTTGATAAGGTCAAACAGACCTGGATGGTGGGAAAATATAAATATCGGCTTGATTCAAAACTTCTGTGGCCCATAAAATGTTCTAAGGTCATTCACCGCTGTTTCCAGTGCTGCGATCCACCTGAGATTTGGATCTACTTAATTCTTTAGATCTCCTCTAAAATGATCTGTTAAAACGGATGGACGGCATGGATTTACAACACATTCATCAAGGTGGGCTCCACACGATAAGAGTAACACCTAATCCACTCCCAAAACACCCAAACTCTGTAGGGCCATCACGTTGTAATGTAAAATCCACCGTCCATAATGTGTGAGAAGCATTATGTTAACTGAACATACAAAATATCAGCCGGATGGATAACTTGGGTGGGCCACATCAATGAGAATGATGTTAAATGGCTCCTAAACATCTAAGCTCACGCACCTGAATTTTAAATCAGGCTGATTTTTTTATCTTCTCATCAACACACAGCCTTTCACCTGATTAACAGTTTTTACCAAAGATACAAACCATGGTGGCCTCACAAACAAACCTGTGGTTAGCATTCCATCCCCATTGTTACATTGGGGTGTCCTACTTGAATAGTGGATCTAAATATTTATTTCAGTCCCAAACCTAGAATAAAGTATAGTACATGATGGACGGAGTGGATTTTACATATACATCATGGTGGGCCCCACATAGTTGTGCGGTTCACGCACTGCGTAAAAGACGTGGTGTAACGATTCCATTTCCGGTCCCAAAAAACCAGAAAAACTGCAAAACGAGAGAGAGAGAGAGAGATGGCGATGGCAATGGCGCTTCGGAAGCTCTCCTCGTCCGTACAGAAGCCAATCCGTCCTCTCTTCAATTCCAATCCCCTCTTTTACATGGTATGCATTTCTCTTCCCAGAAAACGTTTCTCTCAATTCGCATTTCTTTCAAAATGCATTTCTCTCAAATCGCATTCTTTTTTGTTTTCATTTTTAAAGCCTTCTTCTGAAATCCTCATTCGTTTTTCTTTTCTCAGTCTTCTCTACCAAACGAAGCTATCTACGAGAAGGAGAACTCTCGCGTCGTGGTAAGACAGTGGCATTTCCGTAATTATAACGCTCCCCTTCTGTTAGTATTCACTGCTTACGAGTTCTTTCAAGATCTGTAGTTCCTTTGAATCCTGACCGTTGATTCGTTCAATCAGTGGCCAAGACAGCTGAACTCTTCCCTCGAGGTCATTGATCCGGAGATCGCCAATATCATCGAGCTTGAAAAGGCTAGGCAATGGAAGGTGCTTCTTTATTACTGTTTTTTCGATTTTGTTCTCAAGCAGCGTTTGAAATTGAGATTTGATTTTATATGATCTGTAAATAAGAATCTATTCTTGTTAGTAGTTTCTGAGTTGTAAATTTTTTGTTTGAATGAATGCTTTTTTCTTTTTTAATTTTTTGAATGCTTTCTAGAAAAGCATACTCCTCCATGGTGTTGAATCCATCACTGTGGGGCTCACCATGATGTGTGCATGACATCTGTTCTGTCCATCGGGTGTGCCACCTCAAATTCATCCCGGAGCCCAAAAATCAAGCCCATCTGACAGTCAGGTCGGCCACACCTGAGGAAACAGTGAAAATCATGGCTAAATACTATAAATTCAGTGTTGTGGCCCACCTGAGTTTTGGAATGGTCTGATTTGTCCTAGTGGGGTACATCTGATGAATGGATTGAATGTCATATACACAACACAGTATGCCTGGCAAAACAGCCTGGAAGGTTTTATTTGGTTGAGTGTCCCCTTCCAACTGTTTTCCTGTGGTGTGGTCCACCTGAGTGTCTGATCAAGCTGATTTTGGCCTCATGGCTTAGAAGAGAATGGCACACCTCATGGACAGGGTGGATTTGATGCATACATCACAGTGGGCCCCACAGAGGTTGACACTATATGATCACTCTCCTTTCTAATGTGTTTGGGTGCTGTATGCATGTATCTGGAATCAATCAGGCACTATCGTTGCATCAGAACACTTGGAAAGTCCAATCGACCAGTTGGGACTGTTGACGCAGGGAAGGACGTGAGGTTGAGCACCGTCTTCCTCGAGATGATAAATATTCCGAATCCACAGAACTTCTCTGGACTCCTCACAGAGATTTCCTCGAATCCACGAGGAAAGAAAGCAGGAAATAGAAAAGAATTTCTAATAATTGGAAATTGATTAATGAATGACTAAAAACGAGTTTACACCCCTTTAAATAAGGGAACCAAGCAATAGGAAAGAAATCAGACTCAAACTACAACTAAAACTCCTAGAATTCGCAACTTACTATAAATAGTAAACTTACTATTTATAGACAGTCATGATGTCTACTAGTGCGCAAGGTTTTCGGCCAAAAAAAGTAAGTGTCCTATTTGGCTTCACCAAACCGTTCTCCTAATTATCCTAAGCACTTTTCATGTTGGACACAACTCCTAAAGCCCAACGGATGAAGAGTTATACTCAAACTAAAACTTACTATTTAGAGTAAAAACAAAAATAAAACGGGGAAACGACCGTCGATCAGGGGGTTTCTCACAAATCCGGGCTGCCCAACCCAGCATAGCTGGGTTGGTTGGCTAAAGTAGCTCGTTCTATCCCAAATTCATATATTTTACGTCGGATAACTCATTCCGGATTGCGAGATACGTCCGATCTAAGGTCTGATGGTCCGGATGACTTCTGTCGCCGACCGTGCCTTTTCTGATCCATCTTGGCCATGAAATTGTCCGCGACCCACTCTACATCAACTGTCCATTTGGTCCATCTTACACATGATGTGCAACCACCCAAAAATCACATGGATCAGATGATCCAAGCTATCCATAAGTTGCTCTTCTTTTCTACACTTCCATTTTCAAACTTGGGTGGATGGTTAGAATTGCCTGATAATAATGATTCTTTAGAACCATGAACAATCCATGATGGGACCCAGTAAATAGATGGCTCAATTCGTTGATTGGACCCATTTTTGTACAAGTGATCTTGACCATTCCTTTTATAGGCTATCAATTGGATGGTTAGAATGGCTCGGTTGGTGTGATTTTTGCATAGCAACCTATGAAATGTATGCAGGACCTAGTAGACAGTCCAGATCATTTGATTGGACTGTCCAAGTGTCTTAATGCAACCAGGTGAACTATAACTTATAGCACTCTAAGAACACTGGATTCTTTCTCCTGTATGCAATGGAGATTGAATAAAAAATGGAAGATGATATTTGAACCCTGTTTTCAATACTTGCACCCCTTCTAAACACATCCAAAGGGTGACCTGTGGGTTATTTGAAAGGAGCAGGGGTGGATCTATATCGAACGAGGGTTTAGATATTAGATCCTGTTGAAGGATTGAGCTCCACATAACATGTTCCATGATTGAGAATTGTGTTTGTGGCACACATGTAGGAGATATGGGCATTCTTCTAGTGAACCCACCATGAACTTGCCCTGGCCAAAGTAGGATGGTTGGAATAAACTGACCAATGATCTGCATTCCATGTACAAGTGGGCCACCTTACAATTGGACAGGCCAGGTTTTCAGGTCAGGGCATGTTCATAAGTGGACTACCTGCAGAACACTGCACACCATGCGCATGTGTCCTAGGCTCCTAGCTGCCAATTCTCACATAAATATCTTTCACATTTCTAGCAAAGATTAGGTTTGATTTTAACTTGCTAACTGGGAGTTGATTTTTTCCCCCTGAAGGGACTCGAACTCATACCGTCGGAGAATTTTACATCAGTTTCAGTGATGCAAGCTGTTGGGTCTATCATGACCAACAAATATAGTGAAGGGTATCCAGGTGCAAGATACTATGGAGGAAATGAGTACGAACCATCACTATTTTTTTTTCCATTTTCTTTTATCTTTTATCTTCTTTCTTTCTTCTTCTTCTTCGTCTTCTTCTTTTGTTGAAGAAAGGATCCTGTGACAGACACTGTATTTCCGTGGATGATTGGGACCATTATACTGGTGGGTCCTACCATAGATGTGAAGTCCCAAGATAGCAAATGTAGAAAGAACATGAGTGTTGACCAATGGGATTTTGAGGATTACAGTTGAATGGGTAAAAAGTATACTTGGCCAGTGTCCATCTCCAGTGATGCAGAAGTCCTCGTGGTTAGGATTGTCCAACTAGTTTGCTTTTTTGTTATGGTGTGTCTATGGTTGGATCCACCAAATGGACAATATGGACCTTGTACATACGTTCCATGCAGAGGGGAATCCCTGGCCTAATGTGTACAGTAAAAGAATGTTTCTAACACAAATTTTCCTTTCTTGCTTTATATCATGGCTTTTATTAATATTTTAGGCTTCCTTTTCCATTCTCTACTCTTGTGGGATTTATAGGTTGATACTGATTTAAATCCATTATTCCTTCCAGATACATTGACATGGCAGAATCGTTGTGCCAAAAACGTGCCTTGGAAGCATTTCATTTAGATCCTAAAAAATGGGGAGGTAATATGCATATCTACATATATTTTGGTGATAAAGCCATAACTTATATTGATAAACACCCAGCCAAACACTTTTCGGGAAACCTGTGGTGTAAGGTTTGTTATTTTCTTGAAACCTAAAAATTGTTTTATGTAGTAGCGTATCAAATGGAATATTTGTACCCATATATATCATGGATTTTAGGCAATGATGAGGATATTCATGGTTTTAGATATCGTGAACGCATACGATGTCACCCAATATGTTCTGGTGATTTAACATACCAATGCATATATACTTTTTTATATATGCATTGCTGATTTGGACAAACTTGTTGATTGTAATCAACCTATGTAATAGACTACTAGATAGTGCTTGATTGTAATCAACCTATGCAATATAATATTAGATAGCGTTTGATTGTAATCAACCTATGTAATGGTCTATTACATTGCATCTGTGGGCATTTATGCTCCCATTGCTAGTCTCAGCCTAGATAAAGGAGAAAGGTTGGGTCAGGATGGCAGCCAGCATCAAAATTATTCTATAACTTTCAACATGAATCCAGACAATATTGCATTCCAAACTCATGCTAGGGCATCTGAAGTTATAACCCTTGATAGAGTGGAATGCAGAAAGGGGTTCATGTAGCCGACCCCAATTAGTTGGGATAAGGCTTAGATTGTGATGATGATGATGATGATGATGATCGCTGCTATGGGCACCAAATCAATCAAAAGTTGCACTGATTCGGTCAATGCATAGTCTGTGCTGCCTGACACAGGATATAAAATGTTGTGGAGTCAGCTGATATGTGCTCTGATACCAATATTTAAGAGACTGGTAATATCCCTACTCCACTCACCCATGTCTGGATATGCATCCATATCTCAGGATCAGAGTTTGTTAGAGTGGATTCTTTTACATTGTGATAGAGAGGTGCTTCAGTTTGTAGGTTCATGTTAGATCATCAATAAATGTATCTGTTGCTAAGGCTCCCATTTATCTTGTGTGAATACTCATCCAAGCACGAAGTGGCCGTCTCTTTTAGTAGATATCTTCATTGTATTTTACATTTTGTATCTCTCAAAGAAAAAAAAAAAAAAAAAAAATCTACATTTTGTCACTATTCCCATGCTTCTTGCAGTGAATGTGCAGTCTCTGTCAGGATCTCCTGCTAATTTTCAAGTTTACACTGCACTACTGAAGCCCCATGAGAGAATCATGGCACTTGATCTTCCTCATGGTGGACATCTTTCACATGGTTATCAGGTGCCTTGAAATCTGACCAGCACTTATTGTTTCTTTTATACTTTCTTTTTATGTGCCGTGATCTTTCTTTGCCAAAGTAGCACTTTTTTCCCCTTGAGTGTTGACAACTATGTTATGATATTTTTGAATTTTGTGTTGTTTATCTGGCTTGGACTTTGGATTGCTATTTTTTTAGCTGTTAGCAATATTTAGAAGTTTATTTTCCAAAAGAGAAACATGTGGTTCAGGGTGAGGGCCACACATAATTGTAAAGGGGAAGAGATCCAATGCCCTTGAATGCATGAACTTTCCCTGCCTCCACTGTCTACCATACATGTGTATGATGATCCGCAATTTTCATTCACTGGGGACTACCATGTGTTAACCCTCAGTTCGAGTTCATCGCTCACAGTTGATAGGGTTTGTTTCAACACTGAGGTCTCAGGTTCTGTCCCAGCTTACCTATAAAAAGAAACATGAATTGAACCTAGACTCAAATGATCAGAAATTCATAATCATTAGAAAAGGGTGCAAAAATCACTAAAATCCAAACAGTGATATGTGTATGCCATTTTTTATATGGTTAGGATTGTCCAATCATTGTGATTTTCAGTCTATGGTTCATTTGTGGAGTCATTGTGATTGTTGGTCTATGGTTCATTTGTAGAGTGACATGATTAATATAATTCAGGTCATCATACACGATTACACATATGCAAAGGGTATTGTATAGAAAGTGAAGGAACATAAATTTTGCACTTCTGGGAGAACTGGATCTCATCGCATTTTGTGAAGTATAACAGTTATTTTCCTCCCAGTGAAGATTCAAATTTTTAACTGTGCTCAATATATCTTTGAATACTGAAAATGGTTTCAAGGAATTTGATGGTTAATTGCTATTAACAACTCCAGATTCCATCCTACAAATACTAGATTTTGTGATTTATCTTTTGCCATTGTGCAGACTGACACCAAGAAAATATCTGCCGTGTCGATATTTTTCGAGACAATGCCATATAGATTGGACGAGAGCACTGGGTACATTGACTATGACCAGGTACTTGTTTCATTTCTCTCCTCTTGGCGGTTCTCCTTTCAGCCCTTTTATTTTTAATCAAATTCACACTCTTTTCTGCAATTATATTGCTGTACAATGCACATGAGTTTTTTCATTGTTGTGCAAGTCCTGCCACTACTTGAAGCTTAACTAGAACTGAAAGAATTACTTAGAGAGAAGCAAGATGAAGGTAAACCTGTGTTTTAAAACCCCAACAGAAGATCAACCCATTTATGTACATGTTCCAGGCCATACCAGTCCAACCGGGTTAACCCCTTTTTCTTTGGCAGAGAATGATACTTGATACTCAATCACTCATATTGTATACATGGCATGCACTAATTCAGACTAGACAGTATAAATTGTGAGACCTACAATGAATAGATAGGTCAGTAGATCAAAATCAGATCATTTGAGTAATCCTATCCTCTGTTTAATGGGAATTTGTTTGCTGATTTCAGACCTGTGAATGTTTTAGATCATTGGTTCATTGAATAGCAACCAATCATCCAGTTCTAAAATTGCTAAATTTTGGTTCATAATCTATCTAAATAGGGCCTACGATTTGGGCAGTTTAATTTGAGTTACTTGTATTCCATGAATAGAATTTTTTAATGCCTGCATATGACCACCGCACTCGACCATAGTTCAAAATTTTTCTTAAGGAGACGCGTTCACATCTTTGACATATGATGCATTTTCTGCATACTTGTCAATTGTGTAGAACATCTGATCTGTACAAAAGGCGGACCCACTCCCAAAGATCACTTGGGATGAAAACCAAGCTGGTCCAACAGTCAGGAGGGCTAATCTGAAATAAATGGACAGCTGATGTCCTGATTTAATGTACACCTGTGGCCCACCTAATGAGTAAATTGGCCCCATTTTTCACCCTAAGTGATCATTCTAGTCAGACCACTTTTTGCCCAGTTGGGATGTGCTACACAAATGACACATTTACTCCAAAGAAGATTATTGTATATGAAAGGTAATATACAAAATTGGCAGTTCTCATACATTGGTTGGACTGGTGTAATAGTTTACAACTGTTTTAAAAATGGTGGCGATCCTTCAACCATACACTATGCATGGCATAGTTGTACGGCAATCTAGAAAGTAGATAGTCCATATCACTGACAAACTGTCAAGGGAGTACTCCAAAAAAATCACCAAGAACATGATGGTGAGTGGTGACCATCCTATTTTGGCCTTGAAGTTGGGACCATTCACTATTTTACTCTTAATCATCATTTGATAAAATCCATAAATTAGATGGTTAGGATTTATGATCAGCATGATTTTATAGATATGCTTCACCCACAATGTTCCCCACAATTTGAATGGTTTGGATGGTCATACATGAATGCCACATGTGGTTAAGATGAGTCACCACTATAAATGCTAGTCAGCTATCGTAGAAGTCTAGCCCTGTGCTTAGCCACCCGTGGGTACAAGGTAGCCTGTCTATACGCCACCTACGTGTTGCAGTGGCACACACAAATGAGATCCAAGCTGTCCATCTGATGGGTACCACCATGAGAATGCCCTTGGCAAAGAATTGGACCCATCCACTAATCAGTTGAGCTACACTTCATGAAACAAATGAGTGGCCTTCCTTTTATTTCTAAAATCATGGTTTGTATGATGAGTAGAGCTGGGCACAGGACGACTCGACTTGGCAAACTCAACTGGTCTGACTCGTTCAAATCCGACTCGATCCGAACCAAGTGGGTGAGTAGATCCAAATCAGGTTGACTTCGTCGAATCCGAACTCAAACCAAGTCAAGTTCAAGTCACCCAGTAACTCGACTCGACTCGACCTAAAATCCAACTCGGTAGTGACTCGACTTTTACATATATATTTAAAAAAAAAAAAAAAAAAAACTCAAATCTGACGTTTCAGATCTGAGATGCCGTGTAGCTGATGGAGAGGCTGCAATTTTGGCAAGTCAATCTAGGCTTTGAGTGGTGATTTCAGCCCGTGATACCCACTGCACTCGACTTGACTCGGTGCCGGCTCAACCCGACTCGGTACTTGTGACCAAGTCAGACTCGGTCCGGATTAGTCCAGGCCAGACCAGGACTCGGATTGGGTCAGGCATGCTAGACTCGGTACTAAGTTGGTTTGGGTTCGGGTCAGGCCTATTTCAAAACTGGATCGAGTCAGGTCAGCCCTAACTCGGTCCAACTTGACTCGATGGCCAGCTCTAATGATGAGTGGATTAGCTTGATTTTTAAGTAAGGGCATTTGCAAAATTGATCCCATCTTATGGATGGGTTGGATCTTTTAAAATATCTGCCATGTTTGCATGTGGGATGGCTTGTGAAAGAGTTCATTTACATGCGTATGGGCTTGGCAATGTTTTGGAAGTAAACCAATTTTGACTCGGGATGTTGCTTACGGCCTTCCGGGTTGAACGGTTTGGTTAAGAGATCGGATAACCAGCCTGACCTGGGCAGTTCAATTCCAAAAGAAAGTATTATGGAGAGCCAACCCAACAAATTAACCAAACAGTTCCGGTCCAAACTGGTCCAATTGCCCAGTCCACTACGGGTTTTTAAACACTAAGGTAAACTGTGTGGAATTCTTGAAGATGCTTTCTTTTTGCTAATTGATTCTCAAAATTGTTTCCAGGAAGTATGAAATAAATGCTAATGATTACACAGGAAAATTATGAAGATCAGCATAGCTTTAATTCTACTTGCTGACCTAGGGTCTAACTGAAGATATGCCCCTTGATAGAGTGGAATGGAGGAACAGAACATGTAGCTGACCCCAATTAATTGGGATAAGGCTTAGATGATGATGATGAACATAGTTTTACTTCTTTAGATCATTATATAATACTGTTGGGAACATTCGATAAAAGGATTATACAATACTGTCGCCATCATGATCCACTGGCCTTCACCATAGCCTCATCCTTGCTCTTTAGTATCTACATGATTGAAGGCTACTATTCATTGTCCTGGTGATATTGTAGGTTAAATTTATAACATTTGGTTAAAAAATTATAAAATTATATAATAGATATATTGTGTTTCTTCTCTTTTCTTTCTTTCCTTTCTTTCTTTTTTTTCCTGAAAATATGGTTGTCCTTGACAACCACATCCATGTATAAAAGTGTGCATCATTAAACCAGTCACTCACTTGGGTCTCATAATCATCTGGACCTCCTAACCAATGCCTTCCCATAATGCACATATTTAGTCGAGTGCATCTGTGTAGAGACTGTACATGGCTATTAGTCACAACCCTATGTACCATGTACCGAAACCACCCGCAATCCAGTGAACCTTGATACACACACATACATGCAAATATGCATGTGCCCACTTCCTCACACAAGATGCACCCATGCATGTAGACAAATTTATGCATGGAATTGTGCATGTACTAGGCATTGGGATGTAGAATAATTGGGTATTCTTGCACCAGTAAAAAGTGTGAAGCAGTTACTAATAACAGTCACATGGGAGTATGGGAAGAAGAGATTGAACCAGGAAAGGCATTAGTCTCACACCTGCGATATGGATGCTAGCCATTGGCATCTATCAAACCTGACCATACAAAAGTTGGGCTGTCAATGGGCCAGACCTGGGCCAAGCAAACTCGAAGTCATGAACAGGGCTGGCCTGACAAGCTCATCCTGACCAGTTAAAATCCAGTCGAAACCAACCATGAGTGTGTCCCATTGATAGCCCTACCACTAAGAAGAGATTTTACAAGCACCCCCATCCATGCACCATTGAGTATAAGAGGAAATTTTCCTGCTAAGCATGATTCCAGATAATTTTGCCTTTTTTTTTGTAATTTCTGAAGATGACGATTCTGTAGGTCCTGTTCAAATCCGATGCTGTTTGGTCTGTAAAAGTAATTTTAGGGACGTGTAGTGAGATGTTAAATTGATTTTAATCCATTGGGATTTTTCCATATCTTACTTTGTTGTTGCATATAATTAAGCCTTTTTGTTTATGCAAGCCTCTTTATGCTGATTGTACTCCTATTAGTATTCATTATAGTCATTGAACTAGCTATGTTAGTTAGTTTCATGGTCACATAATGCATTCATCTCTTAAGCCCGGATATCCTTGCAGTTGGAGAAAAGTGCCACACTCTTCCGCCCGAAACTAATAGTTGCTGGTGCTAGTGCTTATGCTCGACTCTATGATTATGAGCGTATTCGCAAGGTAAATTCCAATTTAGGCAACATCACAAACCATTGTTTTGATTCTGTTCGCTTCTTAGAAATCCTGATGAGTATATTTCATGGATTCTACAGGTCTGTGACAAGCAGAAAGCTATCCTGCTGGCTGATATGGCACATATTAGTGGGCTGGTTGCAGCTGGTGTTATTCCATCTCCTTTTGAGTATGCAGATGTAGTGACCACAACCACGCACAAGTCACTTCGTGGACCACGTGGGGCCATGATCTTTTTCAGGAAGGGGGTAAAAGAGATCAACAAAAAAGGGGAAGAGGTGTAGCAACAGAGAGAAATTTACTCACTTTTACTACTTAGCGTTTCTTTTTTCACTCCAATTGTTGCTATATGCACTGATCATTTTGCATCATTAGTTATTTCAATTGTGAAATTCTAGTTTGAAGTTTGAAATATGCGTCACAAAAGTAACACTCTTATCATTCGGGGTTCTGAAGGTCTTGTATGACTATGAAGACAAAATTAATGCAGCTGTCTTTCCTGGGCTTCAAGGGGGTCCGCACAATCACACAATTGCTGGCTTGGCAGTTGCTCTCAAACAGGTTCAATAAACCCAGAGGACATCTTGTTAATTGCTGAGCTAATATATTTGAAGAAAAATGTCTTTTTCTAATTTCTATGCGCATTGCATTTTTATTCTGAGATTCTCTTATTAGTTGTGTTTTGGTTATAATATGACTGCAGGCCACCACTCCAGAGTACAAAGCCTATCAAGAACAAGTTCTCAGCAATTGTGCAAAATTTGCCCAGGTATAACTATAGTTCAAAAAACCCAAATCTCAACTCAATATTCAGCCAGATGTTGAATTGAAGACTCAATCCAACTCGACTCAATATTTAATTATTATAAATTATAATTATTAGGAATGTTATTAAGTATTTGAAATGATTAGATTTATTAGATAATATAGAATGAACAACAAATCAAAAATACTATGTTTACCTCCCTTATTAAGGGCTCACTTAGTTGACGTTGGGGGTTCGAATTTCACTCGCGCCTTATTGTTTTAATAAAATCCCTGCTTTCATAAGACAAGTGACTTATCTCAAGACGATGAGTCGCATTGAGTCAACTCAATGAGTCTCTCCAAGTATAGGCCAAGTCACTCCTAGTTCTGAGTTTCCCAGGGACTCGGCTCAAAATCTTGCCAAGTCAAGTTGACTCAGCCAAGTTTTGAGTCAACTTAATGAGTTTTAGAGCTATGAGCATGTCAAGCATATTTCCTTTTCTAACTTTTTGGTATTCAACACGATATCATCTTGTATGCAATTTCTTTCCCATTCTGCAGTTTCTACTCAAGGGGAACTATTTGATTTTCTTTTGGGTAATTTTAGTGGACTGATTTTGCAGAGATTGGCGGAGAAAGGCTATGAACTTGTTTCTGGGGGAACAGAAAACCATCTGGTCTTAGTAAACCTGAAAACCAAGGTTAGAGAAGTATATTTGTTCTTTCTTTTAGTCACCTGATTGAAATGCTTCTTCCCAATTTCCAGTGGAGGAAGTTATGAATTTGCAGGAGCATGAAGATAGGCTTCTTTTACTGTTTGATTCCTCCATTAGGAATTTTCCCATCCAGGCCAATTGATTCCAGGATTGATCTATCGTAGTCAGCTGCATATAGAATGAAACTTTACACCCTCTGTACTAATGATATTCATGGTTCCTAAGCTTGAAACTATGCACCAGCATCAGTGGTAGTTGAGATAGAACAAGGCCTCCCTGATTTAATCCCACATTTTGGATGGAAATTTGGGAAATCACTAGCCCATTTAATGTGGGTGTTGCCGTTCATCCCACCCAAACACCAAACACGTCCAGTTTGCTAGGAGAATCCTGTCAACAACCATTTGGGTTAGACCCAAACACCACTAAGCAAACTGGTGTGTCCATTAAAAATAATAATAATAACTCCTACATATTCTCTATGTTTTTAAAACTTAGATCAGACCAAATCATTTATGTGAGCAGTCTGGTCCAAACCATCCAACTAGAGATCCACCTAGTCTGGCCTTCAATGTCCATGTGCAATTCAAGTGTGACATATATAATATTAAAGAAACGGTATAGATGCAACAAAGTGATTGTGACATTGTGGATAGGCCACCTGTCTCCTTTGGAGGATATTTCAGGTTCAACCTCTTCCAATGTTACATTTTATCTGTCTACTAGTTAGTTTTTAATGATGTTGAAACAACCCCTTTATTATAGATTCTTCATATGGAGATATTTCAAACCTTCCAGGTGGTGAAGTGTTCATGCATTGCTTTTGTATTTGGGATGGAAAGTAAGTGTTCTACGTGAAAGAAGTCCTTTGACTTTGTGGATCTTGTTTCTGAAGGGGATTGATGGATCTAGAGTTGAAAAGGTATTGGAGTTGGTTCATATTGCAGCCAACAAGAACACTGTACCTGGCGATGTGTCTGCAATGGTTCCTGGTGGCATCCGGATGGGTAGAAGCCTCTATTCAATCACTCCACATTTATTCAATTCTTTCTTAGTTGAACAATTTGGATTGATGGGATCTTTTTGGTAATTCAGGAACCCCTGCCCTCACCTCTAGGGGATTCATCGAAGAGGATTTTGTGAAAGTGGCCGACTTTTTCGATGCTGCTGTTAACATAGCCTTGAAGATCAAGGCAGAAACCAAAGGTGCTCATTTCACGGATTTGTAAATTACAGTTTGGATAGTCCATAAATGAGTACAGGATTGTGTCCACCACCCAAAATGAGGATGGGGTGATAAAGGGTCTTACGGCTCTAACAAATTATCATGCCATCCTCTTTTTGCAGATGGGAGTGGTTATGGGTTCCACTTCTGAAAAATGTGCATTCAATTACTTATATATCTGTGGCACACCCAAACAGACCCCAGAATACATAATACTTGAATATGCAATCTGCATGCACATGCATTCATGCATATGAATGTATTTACATATGTACATACATACATTCATGTATGCATGCACATGTTATTGAGTTTACGAGCATCAAGGAGTAATGTATTATGATATTCTACAAATCAGGAGGGACGAAGTTGAAGGACTTCCTGGCCACAATCCAGACAAGTACCCCCATCCAGTCTGAGATCTCAAAGCTCCGCCATGAGGTTGAGGCATACGCAAAGCAATTCCCAACAATAGGGTTCGAGAAAGCAACAATGAAATATAAGAACTGAAGGTCTCTTATCATGCAAGTATGCAGCTTCTTTTGTAGTCTCAGTAGCATTCCTCATTGGACATGAACTGGATTGTGAATTCAACTGCTTGCATTTGCAAAACAAGAAAAAAAAAAAAAAAAAAAAAAAAAAAAAAAAAAAAAAACAGAATAACTGCTTATATTTTGAACTTAAAAATTATGGATATTTCTGTGAGTGATCAAAGACAGGCACTTAACTTTTTCCACAAACAATGAAAGAGGTACTATTATGCACATATGGGTGTAAGTGGGTCAGTTGGGTTGCTCTGATAGGTCATCATACCAATTGGACCTGACCGTATAATAATCAGGCCGGGATATGAATTTGGACCAGTTGGGTCATATCTAGGATCAAACTCCACTCCAATTGCCAAATGCGTTGGGTCTGGATGCTGAAGCCTTTCAAAGTTGACCCAACCCGAGTCAGATTTGACTTCCAAATATGTTGGGTTTGGCCCTTTTAAATAATGCAATTAAAGAATGTTAAAAATACCTAAAGAAAGCATGGCGTATATATTTATAAGAAGTCTGAATTATATAGGGAATTAGACATTACCGATAGATAACCAGATATTAATGGGTCAGGTCTGGGGATAAAACCTGACCTGATTATCAAATGGGTTGGGTTTGAAACCCCCTCATCCCAAACCAATCCATTTGCACCCCTAATTATGCAAGCTCTCGGCCTGAATTACTGGCATCTTCATTCGAACCAAGCAATTTGAAATCCATTCCCAGACCAATTATCAAATGGCTAGGATTGTTGAACTTCTGTGCAGCATCAGGCATCCAAGGTGGATTCAACAAGATGAATGGTCTAGATCACCAAAAGCATCGCAAGTTGGCCTTTGTTATCTTTCCCAGCACTGTCACTTCATCACTGCCTTTAATCCTTATCTCACTCCCACTTGTTCAGATTCGTTTTCTTACAGTAATGTGTTGGTTTGTTTGTGCTGACAGGCAGAGGAAGCATCGGTCAGAAGATCTTACATCAATGGAGGCGAGTGAATTTGCTGTTCTCTGTAAGAATGCCATCTGATATCATCGATGGAAAATGGTAGAGTTTGCATTGTGAAATGCAAGCGGACCTTTGATTTCTAAATCATCGCCATTGAAACGTATGTATATATTTAACTGATGCTATGCAATATATAACTTCACTTTGAACTCAAAACCATGTCTGTGGGATTTGCCTTTCAATCTGATATTTCATATCTCCAGATTTTAATCTGGTAAAGGTACAAAAGGACTTGCATAAGAGGAAAATTGGGGCCACGAAGCAGGAAAATAATAATATATTTTTGCATGGAAATACCACTGAAATGAGATGAATTGGTATAAATATAATATTTTAGAAATTCATGATTCGTAATTCAGTGCAATGAACTTCCTTTCAGGATGGTTTAGGTCATTTATTAGAAGAGAGAGAGAGAGAGAGAGAGAGAGAGAGAGAGAGAGAGAGAGAGAGAGATTTTGGATGAGGCCATGTCCAATATCATTTAGTAATTGGTGTTAGCACTATGAATGGACCAGATCAGCCTACTGACGGGCCACGCCATGGCTGGAAATTGGGATGGTGGTAATAAATTGCAGCAATTGAATGTTTCTAATGGTTAAATCAACGGATTTCTATTCTCGAGGCCATTGCTCTTCAGTTTTTCTTGGCTGCATAGAGGCGGGCGGGGGTTTGGACTGTTATGAACCTTCTATCTTCCGCCCACCACGTGAATTTATTTTAGGGTGGCCCGCTTAATGATTGTATTGGGGCATCCCATCATTATAGTGGGACTCGAGTGCAGATCGTTTGTGTTGAAAGCATAGAGAAATAGAAACAGAAATTACAATTTTGCCTTCTAGAAATCTTGTGTTGGAGAATGAAGAGGCAATTCACCCAACATGTGCCAACCTGTTAGAAGCATGTAGGATCCGAGCCACTCATCAGGAGGGGCCCACCTTACCGAAAAGGGGCTGCTTCACTTGTCAAGTGGTCCATGAGTCTGAAAAAAATGGACAAACAAGAGCCATTTTTGTTTGGCACGCATGTGAGGCCCACCTGATAAATGGACTGGCTTAATTCTTGCTTCAATTCCAACTGAGAGCTTTCTAAGCCCCCTAGCAATTTGGGTCACAATGGCCCAGCTAGCCTGACCCTACAAGGCCCAAGCTGAGCTTGTCATGGGCCTAGCATAGCAGGCCCAAGGTTTTCCCCATAGCAGTGGTTGGGCCCGGGATCATCTCAGCCTTAAAATTGATCAAATCTCTATTTCCTAAGGTGGATTATGCTAAACCATCCGTTGATCAGGTAGGCTGCATATGCGCAAGAAATATTACAATTAGAAACACCAAAACCAATCAATTGTACTCACCAAGACTCATAAACTGAGTTGACTGGGACTAGGGCTGGGCTGGGGATAAAACCTGGTTCATTGCCATCCCTACATTGGAAGTTTTGCTAGCTGCCCACCCAGCTTCCTCTGCATCATGCATTCCACGCATCACCATACGTGAGATCCGAGCCGCCTATTAGGTGGACCCTCCAACAATGTAACTATGTCACAAAAAATAAAAATAAAAACAAGGAATGGACATAGTCATAGGGAGGGTGTGCCTACAGCTAAGAGAGCACCACAGGGAGGAGAATGTGCATCAGATCCACCCCATCCATCAGTTACGGTGCCATATTTCACCATAGTTGCTAAAAATCAGTCTAATCCCGAGGCTTAGGTGGGGGTCATTTGGCCACACAAATTTGAGTGTATTTGAATGCATTTGGTTTCCAAAAGTCATTTGACAAATGGATTTACTGATAAATGATATTGAAAGTAAATGAACTGCACAGTTTGATGTGTTATAAAAACTTACCTTTCTCAGACTGAAATGCCTTTTTAGCTCCCTTTTTTAATGCGGAAGAGTGGCACGGTGTAACAAAGTACCTACTAACTCATTGTACATATGGTGTGCTGATAATACTTAAAAATAACTTTATTATTGACCGCATCACTAAAATTATATCATAGAATTATCCAAACTCCCCAAACATTAACAGTGTAAATCGACGGTTAAAAAACATTGGCAAGTTGCTCCTTTGTGATCCTACGCTTGTGACCTACCCAAGGCTTGAAATTTCGTTATTTTTTTTCCAATGTATACATTTCAATGGGTTTATTACAAGTATTCTATCAAATATGACATATGTATTAAAGGTGATTTCGTAGTCAAATTTAGGTTCCTAAAAATATGCTATATAGATTTAATGCATTCTAAATTTTTAAATTGATATGTATTTTAATCATATGTTACCAAACATAATTGAAGAATCAAAATCACATAATTCAAGTTTAAAGTTAAAGGCTGAATTCCAATGCATTCTATTTACAAGCTTCAAACAAGCAACTTTATACACAACAACAAAACATAATGCCCATTAGAAAACTTTGGTAGGTTACACCAGCAAGAACAACATAAAATTGCATATAAAGCTTCATACTTCAGTAGCAAGATTTGAATTCTGCCTTGGATGTGGAAGCCGCTTTCTGCATTTTTATTTTTTTTTCAATAATGTTCAACTGCTTAATGGAAGAAGAATAATTGACAATCAGAGAGAATTGAAAATTTTAAGATTTTATACCTCACTTTTTCTCTTAGACTAAAAAATGGTCCTTTTGATGATTTTCAATCGAAAGGAAATTTGAAATTCAAGATTTTGGAAGATGGTAGACATGATTTTAATTAAAAATCCTGAATTTCAATTTCTCATAACGGGATTGTCATGTCCCCCCATGAGTGGACTCAGTCCAGAATATGTGGGACCCACTGTTATTTATGGGTAGAGCTGGGCATTGAGTCAAGTCGGACAGAGTTAGGGTTGACCTGACTCGATTCGGTTTTCAAATAGATTTGACTTGAACTCAACCCGAACTCGACCCGACTCGATACCGAGTCCAGCATGCCTGACCCGATTCGAGTCCCGGTCTAGCCTGGACTTATCCGGACTGAGTGCGACCCAGTCACAAGTACCAAGTCGGGTTAGATGCAACAGGTATCTACAAGCTAAAATCACAACTCAAAACCTAGGTGCACTTGTTAGAATTACAGTCTCTCCATCAGCTACACAGCATCTCAAATATAAAACGTCATATCTACGTTTTTTTTAAATATATATGCATGAGTCAGGTTTCTAATCAAATTGAGTCAGTACTGAGTTGGATTTTGGGTCAAGTTGAGTCAAGTTACTAGGTGACCAAATCAATTTGAGTTTGGATTGGATGAAGTCAACTCGGTTGGATCAACTCACCCACTCTGTTGGAATTAAGTCAGATCTGTCTGGTGCCCAGCTCTATTTGTGAGTTGCCCTCCTTCCATTTTTCAAGTCAATTTTTTCACATGAGCCAAAAAAATGAGGCAGATCTAAGCCTCAAGTGCACCACATAGTAGGGCCTGAAGACCCGCCATTAAAAACTTCTTGGGAGCCTTAGAAGTTTATATCAAACTGGTATTTGTGCCAGGTCTATGTGACCTTTGAATGGGTGGGATGGCAAATAAGTATCAGGTGGGCCCTCGGAAGATTTTTTTTGTTTTTTTTACACACGCACACACAGCACCACGCACTCACGCCATGGTGGGATTTCACCACGTATGGGTATTCGAACCCTCGACCAGGTGTTGAAACTCCTAAAGAGTCTACCACCAGAATAAGAGCAAGTACCCCCTCGGAAGATTTCAAGGGTGGGCGTCATTATCACTGCTGCTTCCTATAGGGCGGGCCTCAGTTTTCTATCAGGCTGATTTTTGTATCTTGGCTTCGCTGGCACCTTATGCTGGATGTATCAATTACGGCCCCCACATGGGTGCCTGTTGGATAATCCAGACCATCCATTCATTGCGCCCCACTTTGGATAGCATCTCATTTCATCCTGAACTTGTGGTTCCCTCCACATTCTAGAAAGAGAAGAGCGAGGGAGAGTAGAAGCAGAGCAGATAATGTAATTCAAACAAAAAAAAAAAGGATAGCTCTCTCTCTCTCTCTCTCTCTCTCTCTCTCTCTCTCTCTCTCATGGCTTCTCTGCCTTCTGTTGCTGCTACCAGCACTCTCAAGCTCGAGCCCGAAATCAGGAAATTCTCCTCCAATTCTCATCAGGTATTCAATCTTCTACAAATTTACAATATAACCCAGAAATTTTTTAAGCAATTTAATGAAAAATACGCCATTCTTTTTGCAATTCATGAAATTGTTCGAATAATGCTGAGGTACTTAATCTTCTACAAAATTATAATAAACCCCAGAAGTTCTTTTCAAGAGAATTATTGAAAAATACGCCATTTTAATGTTCAATTTCATGAAGTTCGTCGAATAATGCTCAGGTACTCATTCTTCTGTGTTTGGGCAGAGAAATTTGTGTAGAGAGATATCTCCCCTCCACCTCAAAATTATGATAAAACCCAGATATTTTTTAAGAGAATAATTGATAAACACACAAATTTTTTTTTCATGAAATTCTTTGAACACTACTCAGGTACCCAATCTTTTACGAATTAGGATAAAACCCAGAATTTTTTTGAGAGAATTATCGAAAAAATGGGCCCTCTTCAAGAAATTCTTCCAATAATGCTCATATGTGTGTATTTGTGTACATATATGCTCAAATTTTTTAATGTTCAATTTCATGAAGTTCGTGAAATAATGCTCAGGTACTCATTCTTCTGTGTTTGGGCAAAGAAATTTGTGTAGAGAGAAATCTCCCCTCCACCTTAAAATTATGATAAAACCCAGATATTTTTTAAGAGAATAATCGATAAACACAAAATTTTTTTTCATGAAATTCTTTGAACAATACTCAGGTACCCAATCTTCTACGAATTAGGATAAAACCCAGTATTTTTTTGAGAGAATTATTGAAAAAATGGGCCCTATTCAAGAAATTCTTCCAATAATGCTCATATGTGTGTATGTGTGTACATATATGCTCAAATTTTTTAACGTTCAATTTCATGAAGTTCGTCGAATAATGCTCAGGTACTCATTCTTCTGTGTTTGGGCAGAGAAATTTGTGTAGAGAGAAATCTCCCCTCCACCTCAAAATTATGATAAAACCTAGATATTTTTTAAGAGAATAATCGATAAACACACATTTTTTTTTCATGAAATTCTTTGAACAATACTCAGGTACCCAATCTTCTACGAATTAGGATAAAACCCAGAATTTTTTTGAGAGAATTATCGAAAAAATGGGCCCTCTTCAAGAAATTCTTCCAATAATGCTCATATGTGTGTATGTGTGTACATATATGCATAGATTAGAGGGTCCTGTAGAATATACTGCTGTTGTTCTAAATTTTGCAATGCATAACGATCATAGTCTACCCACTGGGGATTTTATTTTTTTTTGTGGAGGAGAACTGATCACCTACAGCCGGTCCATCTTCCCGTGTGCATGAAAGCTGAGCCATGTAAACTGTTGGCTCCACCATGAAGATCACCTTCTTAACCATGCCATCCACTCATTTAGTAGGCCATGCCGGTATGCTGACTCAGACTGTCAGCCATCCATTGATTTTAATGGTGTGCCCTTCCTGATAAGTGGGTCAGGCTCATTTTCATGCCAGGTGGTCTTCATGGCAGTGTCCGCTGGTTATATGGATTGGATGTTAGAAACAAGTGATACATTGGCAGGGGGCTGCTTGCTAAGCAAGCATGCAGCTGGCTGTAGGTGATCAAATTGTGCTTTTGGGGGAACCCAAATCATGGATATTGGAAATTGGGTGAACTTTTCCATGCAACCCTATGCAAGTTACAGAATGATCATGTGCAAGTTAGCATACATGCGCAGATTGTGCAGTTTTTCCCCCCTTTTAATGATGATATTTTCCCATTTTTCTAACAATTTCTTTTTCATTTCAAGGCACGAAGATTTTTTGTTTGATTCGTGAAATTCAACAATTCAAATTTCAAGTTGGTTTCTGAAAATTTTGGGGTTTTTTTATAGTTTATACGAGAATTCAGCTTTTTCCTTTTAAGTTTCATTTCTTGATTTTCAAATCTCAGCACGTATTTGTCAGAATTCCAATAGAAAGAACCATGGTTTTTTTTTTTTGTTTCCCTTCTTGTTCATTTTCTAAATTCTAATCATTTGGGTATTCAATTCAATTTCTGAATTCATGTTACTTTTTTGAAAACCCATTTCTTTTACTGGTTTTTTAAATCTTAGCTTCTTTTTTGGTCAAAATTCCCATACCGAATCATGGGTTCTTCTCATAATTCAATCTCCATTTTTCTATCTCTGACTCTTGGTTATGTATTTTCTACGTCAGAATCCGAGCATTTCTTATCAGAGAAGCTCCACAATTTCACCATCAGAAAGAAATTCAGATTTGCTAAGTTTGGATTTCCGAGAAGCACTATCCATCCTAAAGGAAAGCACCAAAATTGAGACAGCATTATATGTTCCTCTGTTGCAAGAATGCATCAACAGGAAGTCAGTCTCTGAAGCTCAAATCATTCACACCCACATCATAAAAACTGGGGCCCACCAAGATCTGTTCCTTTCAACGTTCCTCATCAATGTCTATGCGAAATGTGGTGCCATGGAATTCGCTCGCAAGCTCTTCAAAAAAGTGCCCCGGCGGAACGTCGTCTCCTGGACAGCTTTGATCACAGGTTATGTTCATAACTCGCAGCCCGAGATTGCTGTCAAAGTCTTTGAAGAACTGTTGGAATCTGGGATGTATCCGACTAATTACACGCTGGGCGCTGCTCTTAGTGCTTGTTCTTCCTTATATTCTGTTGAATTGGGCAAGCAAATACATGGGTACGCCATCAAATATCAGATTGAATCTGATACGAGTATGGGTAATTCTCTTAGCAGCTTCTATTCAAAATGTAGCAGCTTAGAGTCCGCAGTTAATGTTTTTAGGAGAATTTCAGAGAAGAACGTTATCTCGTGGACTACTGTTATATCTGCTTGCAGTGATAATGGCGACGCTGATATGGGTCTTAGATTGTTCATGGAAATGCTTTCAGAAAACGTGGAGCCGAATGAATTCACGTTGACAAGCGTGTTGAGTTTGTGTTGTACATTGCAAGCTTTGGATGTCGGGGTGCAGGTGCACTCTTTGTGCTTTAAATTTGGGTGTGAATCAAATCTGCAGGTTAAGAATTCAATAATGTATCTGTACCTGAAGTGCGGATGGATCGATGAGGCACGAAGATTGTTCAATGAGATGGAAACGATCAGTTTAATAACATGGAATGCGATGATTGCGGGCCATGCCCAGATGATGGACCATGGGAAGGACAACCTGTCAACTTACCGTAGTGGTATCGAGGCACTTAAGATCTTCCTCAAACTGAACCGTTCAGGCATGAAACCAGATTTGTTCAGCTTTTCAAGTATATTAACTGTTTGTAGTAATCTGGTGGCCTTAGAACAAGGGGAACAAGTCCATACGCAGACCATCAAAACGGGTTTCTTATCAGATGTTGTTGTGGGAAGTGCGCTGGTTAATATGTATAACAAGTGTGGAAGCATCGAGAAAGCAAGCAAAGCTTTCGTGGAGATGCCGACGAGAACATTGATATCTTGGACGTCAATGATTACGGGTTTTGCGCAGCACGGCCAGTCCAAGGAAGCATTGCAACTCTTCGAGGATATGAGATTAGCGGGAGTGCCACCGAATAAGATTACCTTTGTTGGTGTTCTTGCTGCTTGTAGCCACGCGGGTATGGTAGACGAGGCACTGAGTTACTTTGAGATGATGAAGAGGGATTACAGGATCAGGCCGGTTATGGACCATTATGCATGTCTGATCGATATGTTTGTGAGATTGGGCCGGTTAGATGATGCGTTTTCTTTCATCAAGCAGATGGATTTTGAGCCCAGTGAGTTTATATGGTCGATTTTGATTGCCGGTTGTAGAAGTCAAGGGAATATGGAGTTGGCTTTTTACGCTGCTGATCGATTGCTCGAACTCAAGCCTAAGGATGCTGAGGCGTATGTCTTGTTGTTGAACATGTATCTCTCAGTTGGGAGATGGACTGATGTGTCGAAGGTGAGGAAACTAATGAAAGATGAGAAGGTGGGAAAATTGAATGATTGGAGTTGGATTACAATCAAGGATAAGGTGTATTCGTTCGGAGCTGACGACCGATCACATTCTCAAAGCATAGAGATGTATGGATTATTGGATAATTTACTTGAGAAAGCAAAGACTTTGGGTTATGTTGCGGAAAGGAGCCTAGAAATAGCCAATGAAGAGGATAAAGAGAAGGCACATTCCTCTAACGTTCATCATAGCGAAAAGCTGGCTATTACTTTTGGGTTGATAAACATGCCTGATGACGCATCTATCCGTGTTGTAAAGAGCATTAGTATGTGTAGGGATTGCCATAGTTTGATTAAATTCTTCTCGGTATCAACTCAACGGGAGATCGTCGTTCGGGATAGCAAGCGGCTCCACAGATTCAAGAACGGGCATTGTTCATGTGGGGATTTTGGTGCACTTCTATGATGCTGTCAATTGCTCTTCTTTTCTTGCATTGGTCTTTGGAGAGTGGGTTTTGAAGACTGATATTAACACTCAAGTTTTGGAACTTCCACTCTGTCCTCCCACCCAACTGCTAACGAATCTTGCAAACTGATCATTGAATTCTTCTGCTCTAGATTTAGTGGGTATGTTGTGAAATAGGCAAGAACGAACTACTGATGTGGTCATTACAGACTCCATCGATTCTGTGAAGTACATTTTTTCAAATTATATTTCTACATGTATTTTCCTAAGAGGCTTTGTTGTTGAGAAGAACAAATATCAGATCGAATGAAAATTTAACTCGCTTTATCAGGTACCTGGGTCTGATCTGCCTCAGTTATGAGCATGGTTTTAGGACTCGGATGAGTCTGATGCGACTTGTCTGAGTTGACTCGGATCTGGTAGGACCCGATCCAGTTCGATACCACTAGTCACCCCCGACTTGGTTGAGGCCTGAGTCGACTCAGAACCAAACGAGTCTATCTGGGTCAGTCTTTTAACCATAGTTATGATCCTCTTCAGTTGCATGCATGTCTAGGTAGAAGCCATTGAAATCCTACTTCTTCTAGTGGAACACTTGATTTGATTTTCTTAAGTTGCTGAATGTGAGAATTTCTCGGAGGGAGCCTTAAATCGTTTTCAACCTTAGGATAGGTGGAAGTTGGTGTATAAAAATGGAAAAATAAAAACTGTAAATTCAAGTGATTAATAAAAGAATCCATGAATGTTACCAACAGATACATTGTACATCCTTGACATGTCGATATGCATAAGATCCTCAGGCCATGTGTTTGTACAAGTGGGGCCCATGGTTCAGTGATCCAGTCCGTTGATGCATCATGGATGAGCCCAAAAGTCCCTCCTATGGGACCAGCCTAAGCCTTGCATGGGCATGGTAATAGGCGATCGAGAGAACAAAAGCAACTATCAGCAATCAATGGAAGAATAGAGATTGGATGGCTAGAATTTTCCAATCTGGGATATTTTTGTGGCATATTGGGGTTCCATAAAGATCGATAGTTTGCATCACCGATCCGTGGGCCCCACTTGTACAGACTCAAGACCGTTGGATACCATGCATATACTCAGTTGGAAGATCATACAATTCCTCCTACCAACATCCCAATAAACCCAATTCAGGTGGTGCAAATCCAGATGAATCATCAACAATTCACCTCTCCAGCTCTCCCAACGATGAGTTTGACTGTGCTGCACGAACATATGGTAATGATCCATCATGAGTACTGAATAATGTAAATCATTTTGTTTCAGTTATTTTGACAATTTCATATCACTTCAGCTGTTATTTTCTTCTCAACATGCTAGAGTGGATACTAGCAGTTTTCTTTAGCAGGCAAGTAACAGTTCTCAATCACATGGTAGAGTGGATACTAGTGGTTTTATCTGTTTTTGCTATTTTATGTTACTTATCTAAGTTCAAATTTCTACTATTACTCCAATGATTTTAAGATTCCTTACTAAATACTGAATCGAGTCAAATAGAGAATCAGCCAACTCTTCGAGTTGACTCAGCCCGGGTGGACATCAAATCAAGTCAAGCTTTCGCATTGTTGAACTATGGCTACAGCCATAAAAATGTTAGATGAAGCTTTCTCATGCTTCTGTAGTTTGGCTCATTCACTGGGCAATCAGTACAACAGCTATTTACTCCCACTGTTATTGCTGTGTACACCCATATGTGCAATTGTATATTACCAAAAAGTAGAAACGATGGGTGTATTTGACCATCAGAGCAAATGCCAATCATGCGTCTTTTATGTTTTTTAATGATGTGTTTGGATGCCCGATTGAACTGAACTGCAATTCATCCAATTTATTACAGAAATGACCGAGTCATGGTGACAATTTAATTCAAAATACCCAAACCCCTAATTACAAAGTGTTTCAAGTTGGACTTGGATTATAGTAATTGCAATATGGGGACCACTCATTATGATGTGCAGCTAGCTTCCTTTGGTCATTAACTCTTTATTGAACAAATCATTACAATTCAATTCGATTGAGCATCCAAACATGTCCTATCTGCTTGTTGTCAATGAAACTCTTATTGGTGGAATATATTGTCTATGCTATCTTTCTGTTCAATTCCTCCAATTATCCGTTTGATGAGGCCATAATGCTATTCCTCACCTAATGTTTGCTGACAGTCTTGTGGTTTTTTTGTCAACCAGCCTTCAAGAATTTTCAGCCCAACTTTGGATTGGATGGGCGGCAGCTATCAATGTTAATAAATCTTGGTTGGGAAAGGAGAATCATCAACCTATTTTTATAGAAAACAGTTCACTCTCCTGGTATGCAATGAAATCTCTCCTATCAAATTACATAATTTTCGTTTTTTTTCCATTGGGTGTGTTTGGATGCACTACTGGATTGAATTGCAAAATGTAGTTCAATTAATTGGAAGTGGAAAGATGATAGCTACATTCCTCAGTATTCATGATGATGAAGTATCCTCAAATTGCAGCTACATTCTTCTCAAGTCCAGCTTCAAAGTAACATACTTGCAATTTCGAGCCTGGTATGTCGAAAGGAGTGCTCATGAAATTACAATATAACCATTTCTATTTGGGCCATGTTTGAATATCAGAGATTGCACGGTATAGAATTGGATGGTAAAAAAAAGAATAGATTCCACAAAGCAATCACTAGACTTTTCTATAGTAAGGATTCTCTGGAACAAGAAACTAGGTGACCTTTGTGAGAGGAAAATGATATTCCCATCTGCTATCCAAACAAGACCCTAAAAATGAAATCTATGTTTCAATAGTGCTGATGAAAATAATTGCAAAATTAGTACCTTTTCGTTTCTTTTCTTTTCTTTTCCACATACCCAAACATCAAACTGGTTATTGCAATTCAGTCCAATAGTGCATACAAATGCAGCCTTATTCAAATGTCAAACAACTTCTTGCTAAATCCCATGTAATCACTATTTAAATGATCAACTAAAAAGAAAAAGACTGCATCCACATCAAGAGTCTCGAGTTGGAAGTATATACCCTCTTCTAGAGGGAAGACCAGGTATTGAGCTCATCACTCTATGGGCCCCGGCGATGAACCCGAATAGAAAGAAAAAGAAAGAAAACCAAAACACCCCTACAATTTTACACAGTTTTTTTTTTTTAGCATATCCGAGCTTCAACAGCCTATGATTATTTTTTTTTACCATCATGAAATAAGGGAGCTAATTGAAAACATGAGATGTTATACAATACTTGGGCCAACAGATTGTGCAGTATTTTTTGGGTTTAGATCGATAGAAGTCTGCCCTTGGTTTTAATGACCCAGCAGCTGATATGGTGGGCCCCACCATGGGTGCCCCATCAGCCGAAAATTCCATGTAACATGGCATCTTCCTTGACTCTATGGGAATCATTCCCAAGTTTTCTCTTGCAATACTAATTGCTGCCTACTGCCTGGAGGGTTAGAATTTTCTGTTCTTGGGACTTACAGTTCCAAAGTGGGGCTGATTAAATCAACAGTTTGGATCTCTACATGGGCCCACCTGCCAATACATGTACAGAACGAAAACATGCAAGTATTGGGCCACCTTTAGGCCCTAGCGTAGTATAACATCTCAAACCATATACCAGTCCTTTGGATGCATGAACAATTTTATTAAAAAGAAGAAAAACAAAAAGAATTCTAGAGAAGTTTATTCTGTATAAAATTTAAACTCTGTTTGGTTAGTGTTGATGTAGATATCTGGTCAACCCTTGCCAAACCTTCGAGTACCTACACATGAAGAAGACAAAGGAGACACTGGCTATAGCAGGGACCCTCCGATGCCTAGGTCAAAATCAAGCAAATTGGGTCCAGTAGAAGAGATGGTTCACTGGTTCATGGGGTTGAATGTGCGTACCTTTCACCATTAGAGGGGCCCTTATTCATAGCATTGCGGAGTTGATTACGTGAATAGAAACGCCCCTTAATCAGGGCGTGCATTCAGCGTATGTTTCTCAACCGTTTTGTGAGATTTTCAATGGAGATAAGATCAAGTAGTCCAGATCTGAAATCACGTTGTGGAAGACCGAGACCAAGGCTGAGCATCCAAGCCGACCTACACAACCGCCCTAAGGAGGAGCTTTCCGACTCGGGCCCTTTAGTGGGTGGTGGTTGAGCTTTGAAAACATATGGTAGGAGGTCGAGGCCGACAAGCGGAGCTAATCGTCATGGTTGTCCTAAGGAAGAGCTCCCTGAGCTGGGCCCTTTAGTCGACTATGGTTGAACGTCTTAATCGAATTACCGACATGCTCGCGCCTGAGCACTAAGACCCAGCTCTCTTCCTTGGTGAAACAACCGACACCTCGGATGACCATCATCTTCATCTTATCATACGGGGTAGGACTCTAGAAATGGTCATAGGAGAGCTCGGTGCTCGCCCACTTCCAAAGGAGATAGAGACACTTCATTTCTTGGCGAGTGGAGTCGTTGGAGGGACAAATCACATACAGTAGATTACCGTTTTCTAACCATTGAGGAGCTCCTTGGTCATGACTCACACTAGCCAACCACGCAATGTGCACAAATGTCCGACCTGACTTTATACATATAAATGCACATATTTTTAAACATAACAGTTAGCACAATGTGTTAATCTAGAACAATTTTGAAATTTGTTTGGTGAACAATGTACTATTTTGGAATTGAAATTAAATATCAAAAACACCACCTAATGTAGGAGCATTTTCACACCGGGCTCAAGTGGAGTGGCCTTTGGGATGCAAGGGCACACTCGGGGTGGGGGGCTCGTGTGAGGCGAGTGACTCTTGTGAAGCGGAACCCATGTGAAGTGGGGTCCACAAGGGGTGGTTTGGCCGATGACCTAACCCATGAGATATGGAGCCTGGGATATGAGATAAAGGGATTGATTCACCATGCTCTATTAGTTCGAGCTTTTAGAACAAGTGATTAGTTGTCTTGCATGAAAGTGGTATCAGAGCGAGAAGTCTTGCGTTTGAGGGATGAAAGGGCACACTCTAGGTGGGTGGTCTGTGTGAGGTGGGTGGCTCATATGAAGTGGAACCCATATGATGTGGGGCCCACGAGAGGGTTCAACCGATGACCTAACCCATGAGATGTGGAGCCAGGGCTATGAGATAAAGGGATTAATTCATCATACTCTATCAATTCGAGCTTTTATAGCAAATGGTTAGTTGTCCAACATTTAAGATATTATTTTAATTTGCTTGTTGATTTATGATCCTTACAAAGTGGGGGCCAATTTTCATTGCCCGTCTCTCTCAGTAACATGTACTTTGATCTAATGAGCTTAACCATTTGGCTTATGCTAGGAAAATGAATTGCCAATATTCATTGTAATATAGATCTGACCATTGATGTGGACGGTCTATTATGTGGGCCCACCATTGATCATGAATCCCTCATAAAAAGCAATTTGATATGATAATTTTAGCCATCCGTTATTGGTTATGAAAGTGGACAGTCTGTATTGACTGTAATAAAGAGTTCAATCGACAATCTAGAATGTCCAGTAGGTGGGCTCACCTTTGATTATCCATTCTTTTAAAAGGAACTTTGATATGATGATCCTAACCTTCTGATCAATGATAGAAAAATTGAAAGGCCCATATTAATTGTAGTAGATAAGGTCCATTTATTGATTGGGACCATCCCCTTTCAAAGACACATTAATTTGATGATCCTTACCCTTCGATTAGTGGTTAGGAAACTATATGGTCCATACTGGTTATAATATATGTTCAGCCATTGATCCGGACCATCCATCATGTGGGGTCACTTTTGATTGTCAGTTTCTTTTAAAGGCACGTTTGGATAGAGTATAAACTGAGAAAAGTATTCAGTTTACAGTGACAAAATGGTTGAACTTGCTTGGTAAGTGGAGATATTATGGCAAATGGTTTGTCTTTGCATTTGCCTCCTCAATAAGAAAGTACAATTTTATTCTTTAAAATTTTAAATTTAAAGATTAATTTGCAATTTTGAATGAAAAAAAAAAAAAAGAGTATCGTAATTACAATGCAATCGGTTTTAAATAGTAAAGAAACTCATTTTCGTAGACTTTTTTCTTTAGAAAACAAACAGTTGAAAGGCTTTACTTTCCCAACCAGCGGTGTTAGGCCTCACCCAAGACGGGGCTCGGATTAGATACCGACGGGTTGAGTAGCGAGATTCGCCACTGAAGTGACGTCACCAACTTATGTGGGCCTCACCATGATGTATGTTTTGTATCCACACCGTCCATCCATTTGGAGAGATCATATTAGGGCATAATCCAAATGATGAGTCAGATCCAAATCTCTAGTGGACCCTATCACAGTTAACTGTGGGGATAGTGATGCCTACCATTAAAAAATTCTAAGGGCCAAAAAAAGATTTCGATCAAGCTGATATTTCTGTTTTCGCTTCTTTAGCTTCTTTAATGTCTTCTTTAGCACACGAAGAGGTTGGTTCTCAAATAAACATCATGGTGGACCTTCGAAAGGTTTCAGCCATGGGCCTCACTCTCTCCACTGTTTTCTGTGGTGGGTCCACTCCAGCCTTAGGTCTATCTCATTCGTTGTATCATGCCCTAAAATGATCTCTCGAAAATTTATGGACGGTGTGGATACAAAACATACACCATGGTGGGGCCCACATAACTGGTGACGTCACTTCAGTACCTGTCAGTAGCTAATCCGCGTGGGCCTCACAGTAATCGGTCTGGGCAGGGCTATGTGGGCCCCACCATGATGTAAGTGTCTTATCCACGCCGTTAATCGTTTTTCTCTTAAACTATGAGCCAAAACATAAAGCTGGAAAAGGGATTAAATGGACCACAAAGTAGGGATTTAACTTCTACCATTAAAAACTTCTTGGGAGCCGGAGAAGTTTCGGATCAAGCTGACATTTGTTTTTTCACTTCATCCACGTCTACATGACCTTATTAATAGGTTGGATGGTAAAAAAACATAACGGTGGCCCTTGGAAAGGTTTCAACGGTGAGTATCATTATCACTGCAGCTTCCTTTGGTGTGGTGCACTGGAGCTGTGTACCTGCCTCATTTTGTGGTTTCTATATTAAAATGACTTAATAAAAACGATGAACGGAGTGGATAAAACACTTACATCACGGTGGGCCCCACATAGCCCTGCCCGGACGGATTACTGTCAGGTTAGGACGCAATCCGTCCCGGAGGCCCACCTTAATGTATGTATTCTATATCTACACCCACATTAACACAAATCTCAGGTGGATCATGCTAGAAACGGTGGTGATTGAACGTTCTACCGTTAAAAGCCTCCAAGGGCCCACGTAATGTTTCTGTAATGTTAATTTTCCATCCAACCTGTGACCTCATAAGGTCTCGTAAACACATGGATGCAGGGAAAAGCTTGATCCGGAACTTTTGTAGCCCATTAATGGTTAATCACCACTGTTTGCCTATGGTATGTTCCACCTGGGAATTGGATCTATTTCATTTTTTAGCTCGTGGCCTAGAATGATTTGGAAAAACAGATGAATGGTGTGGATTTAAAATACATACGTAAAGATGGACGGTAGGATACAGAATACATGCATCAAGATTAGCCCCCGGTAAGGGCCGCACCGTCTTGGGTTGGACGCGGATTGCGCACTGACAGCGTCCGGAAACGGATCGGCTACTCCCCTGCCATCAGCCCGGTGGCTGGTGGTCGGTGCTCTGTGAGCCCCACCATGATGTATGTGTTTCATCCATTTTTACAGATCATTTTAGGTTTCATTTTAAAAATTACGGGGATATAAATCACAGGTGGACCACACCAAAAGGAAAATAATTTTGATTGGATATCCACCATTAAAATCCTCCTAAGGCCCACTGTACTGTTTATTTGACATCCAATCTGTTGATTAGGTCATACAGGCCCAGATGAAGGGAAAAACCAAATATTACATTGATCCAAAACTTTTAAGGCCCCCAAAAGAATTTTAATGGACGATGTTCATTCAACACTGTTTCTTGTAATGTGGTACAATCGAGACTGTGATATACCTCATTTTTTGCCTCATACCATAAAATGATCTTAAAAAATATATGGACGGCATGGATGAAACACATACATCATGGTGGGGCAACGGAACGTAGACCAACAGCCAATGGTGGAAGGGGAGTAGCCAATCCGTTTCCCGTCGTCAATAGCGAGGGGGCTACTGACAGGGACGCCTTTCGCTGCTGGGTGGAGCCCACGTAGATGTTTTTGAGAAATCCACTCCGTTCATCCGTTTTGAGATATCATTTTAGGCCGTGCGACTAAAAATGAAATTTATCCAGCACTCAAGTGGGCGAGGGTGCATGCAAGAGGACGCGATATTTCCTATGTAGGGAGCTCTCGAGGGTTCATACAAGAGGACGCCATATTTCCTATGAGTAGGAAGCCCTTGCAACAAAAAACCGTGGAGCCCAGCGTGACATCCGCTCCGTTTATTGGTTGCTTTGCTCCACCCAAAACCCAACTGGAGACCCAAAGGAAAGGACACTGTGAGGATGGATGCACACCATTGAAACTTTATTGAGGCCCACCGTGATGTTTATATGCCATCCATGCCAACTAACCTGTTCATAATGCGAGTTCTTCCAGGATCAACGGAAATTGCAAATATGAAACTGATCCTAAACTTTGATGGCCCGTGAAGGTTTCAATGGTGGATGTCTCATCCCCATTATTCTATGTGGTGTGGCCCACTTGAGATTTAAATTAGCCTGATTTTTAAGCCTGCATCCTAATATGAGCTGGCTTTAATGATGGACGGAGTAGATTTTACACAGACATTATGATGGAATTCTCACGGTCTCCTCAATCCCTGCAAAGCCAGCGTGGTGTAGGATATTCGCGACCCATATAAGATGCACCCACTACACTGAGGTGTACACGAGTTGATCCGAACCGAGCTTTGCCCAGCTTAGCTCGACTCGGCTAGTTAGAGTCCTTAGCTCAGGCTCAACTTGGCTCGACTTGGGCTTCGAGCTTGGATCAGTAACTCAATCCAATTCGAGTCGAGTTCAAGTTTGAGTATTCGAGCCAGTTTCGAGTTCAAGTGAGGTCCGAGACGTTTGATCATCCGACTGTACTAGAGCCACCAGTGGTCAGGTTCTGAGACGTGTTTGACTGTCCAATTAGGCTATAGCCATCGTCTAATTGTACTAGACCCACCTGACCAATGGTCGGGTGGGATCCACTAATCAGATGAACACTACTCGCCGAACATACTCTGGAAAAATGGAGAGAGAGGAGAGGAGACTCATTTTCAGTTGTTAGTCGTTCAAACAAATGCTGGAAGGAGAGTAATCGTCAATCGAGTGTTGGAGAACGACGAGAAGTTTGATTTGAATTTGGGCGAACGACTGAGACGATTTGGGCGACTGAACGGCCGAGAGGATTTGGGTGCTAGGGTTAGATTCGGGCGAACGGGCAAGAGGGTGTTGGGGTTAGGGTTGGGCAAAAGGGCAAGAGTCGACTCGAGACGATTTGGACGCTAGGATTAGGGTGGGGCGAATAGATAAGGGTTTTTTTTCTTTAAAAAAAAAAAAAAACATATATATACTTGACTCAAAAATCAATTCGAGCGGATCTGAGCTGAACCGAGTTGAGTCGAGTCGAGCTAGGTCTAGCCGTACTCGACTCAAAATGTTTTGAGTTCATTGAAACTGACTTGACTTGAACACAATTTCGATCTAAGTCAAATCGAGTTTTTCCGAGCCAATACGAGCGAGCTAACAAGCTAACTCGACTTGTGTGCACCTCTAACTACATGCCAAGACCAACATCATAGTTCCTGAATTGCCCTTTGGAAATGGGCCACCTGTGCGAGTATAGTTCTCTTTCCTCCCGGAGAGAGATGTGAACAGGGACAGGATATGCTTGTGGGACCCGCCACTTGTTTGTGTTACTCCATCCATCCGTTCCTTTCATCAGCTCAGTTTAAGAATAAGCTCAAAATGAGGGAGACCCAAAACTGACATAGGCCACACAAGTGAGGATTGAACGCTTGCCATTGAAATCAAAGAAGTTTTCTATGTCTTCCCTTCATCTAGGTAGAAGTCACCTCATGAACTGGTTGGATGGCATCTAAACATCATGGTTGGGAACAGAAAGGTTCCAGTGGTGGGTGTCTCCATCCCCACTGTTTCCTATAGTATGGCTCACTTGAGATTGGGATGTCTCTTAAAATGAGCTTACGTGAATGAGCCTATATAACGCGAAAATAATGCCACACGGTCCTTACTCATGCCTCAACAGTAGACTTGCCCAACAAGATCATCATTTCAAGTACCCATTGATGTGAAAATCTATTAAAACGAATTGGCTACTCCCACTGCCACCCGCCAATGGGTTAGTGCTCTTTGGGCCCCACCATGATTTATGTGTTTCATCCATGCCGTCCATCTATTTTTTTAGATCATTTTAAAATATGAGACCAAAAATTAGGTATATCACAATTTTATGTTGACCACATTATTAGAAACAATTTTAAATGAACGTCGACCATTAAAAGCTTTTTGGGGTCCATAAAAATTTTGAATCAAACTGATCTTTGTTTTTTCCCTTCATCTGGGTCTGTATGACCTAATCAACAGATTGGATGTCAAATAAACAGTACATTGGCCCTTAGGAGGATTTTAACGGTGGATATCTAATTTCTATTGTTTTCCAGTGGTGTGGTCTAATTGAGATTTATATTGCTCTCATTTTTTGTACCAAGCCCTACAATGATCTGTAAAATTGAATGAACGGAATGGATGCAATACATACATCATGGTGGAGCCCACAGAGTACCGACCATCAGCCACCGGGCTGGTGGCAGGGAGAGTAGCCAATCCCTTCTCAAAATCTACTTATGTGGGAGTGCTCGACAGCTAGCGTATGTATGTTTAAAAAAATAAATAAAAATAAAAAAATAAAAATATATCACGTCAGTGTGTAAGAGTATATAATGTACCACCTGGTTCAAGAGGCCATGTGGCTCGATGTGACTCAATAAAAAAAAGCACCACGTATGTCATCACGCGTATGATTCCAACGAAAGCAGAGTTACTTTTTGTGAAACGATGATGTCACCTTTTTCATTGTTCAGCGTGCATTGGCTTGTAAATGGGACACTTTTTCATTAAACCTCAACATAAGTTATGGTGCCTGGTATACCCCGATAGGAAAATATTCCTGTGGCCCTAAGTTCTATTGGACCATCAAGAAGTATGCATTATATTTTATAGTCTCTAGGTTTATTCATTTCACCCTCTCATTTTAAGGACATGATGTTTGAGGTAAATATAAAGCTCAATTGCACTGCACCAAAGGAAATAATGGGGATTTGACACTTAAGGTCCGTTTGATTTTTAAATTTCAATACACGGAAATACCTAATTATTATTTATTACACCTGTTTAGAAGTAGCCTCGAATTACATTTCAAAAATTTATCCATATAAACGTTTTTATTACTGATTTAAATAGGTGGGCCCTATCATAATATATATGAGTTATCCACATCATTCATCCTTTTAAAAAATACATTTTAAGGCATAAGTTCAAAAATGAAAAAAATTAAAAATTCAAGTGGACTGCACCTTAGGAAATAAGGATTATTAAAACGTCAATGGTTGAAAGTTATTTTCTCCTTAGGGCCCATGGTGATGTTTATTTGTCATCCAACCTGTTAATAAGGTCACACGGTCATAGATAAAGTGAAAAAAAAAATATCAGCTTGATCCAAAACTTCCAAGGTCTTCAAGAAGCTTTCAATGATAGTAACTTAATTATCATTGTTTCTAGTAGTGTGGTCCACTTGATCTTTGGATCTGCCTCTTTTTTTGGCTCATGCCCTAAAATGAGTTGGCTAAAGGGATGGACAGTGTGGATAATACACAAACATCAAAGTGGGCCCCATAATTTAACTTTTTTTCTCCTTGGGTGCGTGAGGAGTGTATAAATGAAAGGCGGCAGTTAAATCACCTTGTAAATTCAACCAGAAACATAGTGGTAAATAATTATTACCCATTTACATGAATTTACCACTGTAATTAGAAAATCAAATAAGCCGCTAGTGTGTGAACCTTCCTAACGCTTTTCTTTTCATCTAACTCATTCATAAGGTACTCTGGCCGTGAGGTACATACTCTTGCTCCGCTGGTAGCTTATTAGGAGTTGCAACACCTGGTCATCGAGTACTCATAGGTGGTGAAATTCTACTACGGTGTGAGTGTGTGGGGGTGTGCGTGCTTGCATGAAAAAAAAAAAAAAGGAAAAAAAAAAAAAAAAAAGTACCCCCAACCTGGATAAAGGGAAAACAAATCTATCAAAACTTTTACTACCCAAAAAAGTATTTAATGTTGAGCCTTCAATCCCCATTGTTTCCTAAGGTGCAGTCCACTTGAACTTGGGCTTTGACTTGTGTTTGGGCTCATGCATTACAATGATATGCTAAAACGGATGAACGAAATGGATATAACACATATGCCATGATGGACCATGAAGCTTATGGCCGCAGGCAATTGATGACCTGTTACAGGCACTTTCATACATACTGGATATCGCACTTTCATACATACTGGATATCCCAGCCACATGCTTGTATTTTGCATGCGTACGATATCCATTTAGACTATGGTTATACAACTCGGAAAAGTCTGATGTAACTCGTCTGAGTTGACTGGGACCCAATTGGACCTGATCTAATTCAATACCACGGGTTACTCCCAACTCAGGTGAGAGCGACCAATTCAGCTTCGACTCAAGCGAGTCAACTCAACTCACAGCCATCAGGTCATCTCCCAATCTTTAGGCACTCCACCCCCAACCCACAAACATGGCCTGTCCACTAGTTTCCCCTCCTACAGGTTTGGGACGTGTATTCAAGGCAACTCCTTGTAATTGTCTGAAAGAGGGCCAAAGTACTCCCACAAGTGCTTGTCTGCGATCTGGGAGGAGTCAAAACCCTAGTTGGACCGCTACAAAAGGATTGGATTTTGACGCAATAACTTGGATAATTAGGGCCCATTTGGATCTTAAGTTGCTTTAGATAAGTTACTTATGTCACAAATAACTTCACAAATAACTTATCTCAGTTTCTACTTATTAAGAAGATAAGTACGTTTGGTGAAATATTTGTATACTTTAGTAGGCACAATAATATCTAAAAATGTTGGATCAAAGACTCGGATCCAAAAAATGACTCTGATACCATCATGAAAGAGTTTTGAATGATGGTTCTCATTGAAAATTTGTGTGTATTTCCCTGCATTAAGACGATGTTGTATATTTATATGGACTGTACATCACATGTAGACACAGGAGAATCAAAGAGCTAGCAATTAGTCAGCTAGGAATGAATCAACCTAGTTAGAGGATAATGTGTCCTTCTCCTTGTTAACCTCTCTTTCCTCTCTTTCTTTGCTCTCCTTCTCCGGCTTATATTCTTCTCTTGTAACACTGGTTAGTGCTACATAGAGATGATTCTACCTTATTAGGTTTGCACCCGATACCGTATCATCTCTTTTTTTAAGAAAAAAAATAATAGGGTTAAAGGTTTAAACATTATTCAAAAACTAGGAACTCAGGATGCACTGTATGCCAAGTTTCCCAAATTTTGACTAGCTATATTATATTTTTAACTAAAAATTTTTAATGATAGAATTACAAATAACAAATCAATGACTGAGATTCACTGTTCCAAACTGAGGGTAAGACCCATGTAGACTGAGGTCCCAAGAAAAAAAAAAGAAGAAAAAAAGAGCATGTGCAGCTTTTAGAAGTGGACATTCAATGACCTTACCCAAAAAGTGACTTTAAGAGTGTTGCCTGGGCTATTAGTTTGTAGAAGTGGGACGATTATTCAGTCATCCAAGCTTTTGATATCATGGGACCCATGATGAATACGATAGAAACTAAAAGTTCAACTTAAAAGAAAAGTCTTGGTGCTTTTATAGAGTAGCCAGTAAAGAAATGGTTCAAAAGAAATGTCATAATCTAACTCATAAAAGCTTAAATATTTCATAGAAAAGATCTTCTACCATGGAGTATGGTGCATAGGTTGATTAGGGCCCATTTGGATACCACCAAATATGTTACTTTTTTCTACTTACAACAGTAGATAAGTAACTTATTTGAAATAAGTAAATTTGATTTATTATCGATTATAAGTAACTTTTTCATTTAAAGTAACTTAATTACTTCAAACTGAGAAAAAATGAATAAAGATTAAACTGAAAATCTTCTCAGAAAATATTTATAAAATTGTACAGTTATCTAGTACAACATTAGGATACGCATAAGCTTAGGAAGCTTAGAATTATGGTTAAGTCCTACAGGGAAGGTAAATAGGATCACTTAAAAATTATTTATCAATTAATGCAATTAAAGTCATAAGGCTGAATAGGTCCAAGATTATATAATACATAAGATTCGATTATATGTGCAAAGTATACTATAAGGTGAGATAAGAATATCAATTATGTATGCTTTAAATTAAACACTTAGCATACAATTTATTCATGCATCCATAATGAATAAATAAATCAAAAAAATAAATAGATTTGCATACAGATAAACAATCATAAACACAATTATGTATAGTGGTTTAGATAAATCTCCACTCTACTCCCATATGACAAACTCATAATTAAGTTTTTCAATTTTCAATATTGCAATTGTTTTCTATAGGTTCATCATTAACCTTTACAATAACTTTTTATAAGTTCACCACTAAACTTTGTTGTCCTGCATAGAGATGTATACACACTCCTGTTGGAGGCTCACATGAAGAATTATAAAGGTTTTCTATAGGTTAACAACAAATATTTATGTATACACTCGTTGGTGGCTCACACAGAGATTTACAAAGGTTTTTTTATAGGCTAACCAATAATTTTACGTACACACCTGCTGGTAGTTCACACAAAGATTAAATCCATTTTAGATTACAAACTATATACTCAAGTCAAAATGGACTCTAAATAAACTCTTACAAGTTGGATAAGCTTTGTTGATAATGCCTTTCTTGAGATGCTCGATCAATCTTAAGGTGACTTCTCTTTAACTCCCCCGATCTTTAATGTGAATCTTCTTCGACTCTAATGATTGGCTACATTGTAATGATATACTTATGAGGATGACAAGATAATGAGAGAGATGGGTTGGTTGAATTTCTTATAAGTAATGGGATAATTGATTCCAATTTAAGGATTCACTTATATGGACATTATAGAGGATGATAGATAAATGATTTTATATATGGGATCAATGTCTAATCTCTAGAGAATGTAAGAGAATATGCACATATTCAAATGGAGCTTGAAATGTTAATTAGAACGATGAATAATAAGAAAGATGACATGAATCTCTTCAAATTATAGCCTAAAAGTATGAGAGATGAGTTGTACACACTAAGGCTTTTAAATCATCCAAAAGCCCTCTCTTTTGCAAAGTTCCTAGTGCCCATTTTATAAGCAAAAACATCCCAATGGACACATAACAACTAACTGTCGATTCAATTTACTCGAATTGATAGCTGTTGATTGAACTGTTGTTTCGATCGACAGTTCACTAATTTACACGTTTTGCTCACTGGACAGTTTTAGCCAATTTTGGTTGAACCAAATGGATAATTCGGTCAGTCCAAGTTGAATCGGCTCCAAGTGCCCATTTTATAAGAAGAAAGGCCCTAATGAATACATAACGATTACTATCGATTCAATCGACTCGAATCGATAGCTATCAATTAGACTGTTGATTTGATTGACAGTTCACTAATTTACTTGTTTTGCTCATTGGACAATTTTAGCCGATTTTGATTGGACTGAATGGATAATTTCGTCAGACCGAGTAGAATCAAAAGTTCAACAGGTTGGACCGAAAATGCTGAATTTTTTTATTGCTTACCGGACTCTTTTGGTTATTTTCGGTTGGACTGAAAATGATTCAGGAAATTCCTTGGAATACCTTTAAAATCTACCTAATCTTGTTTAAATTAAATTTTGAGGCTTGGGATGATAAAACAATATTTTCTCTATCGAATTGTATCATTTAGATGTAGGTTATTTTGAAACTAAAGGGATCTAGCGCGAGATTCGCCAAGGCATCCCAATTTACTTGTGTCTTCATACCTTGATACTGCAAGCCTTCAAGTTTTTTATTGTCTTCTTCTTCCAATGATGACTCAATCGACTTAAGACACACAGACCTACGTTATATTGGAGATTTTGACCTGCGGAATCACACAGATCAGATATAGGATAACAATTCAATGGCACCAAGCACACAAGAGAATACAGAGAACACCCAAATTTAACATGGAAAATCCTTTCGGAAAAAAATCACGGCACAAAGCGACAGATTTCATCTATGAAAACAGAAATTATAAAGAGAAAAGACTTAACCGATTCGAACAACCTCAAATCTCACCTTTGCTACACCCTTTAATTTTCCTGGAACCCCTTTAGAAAGCTTTCTCATACCCTAGAAAAGCCTTAGGAACACCTATTTATAGTTTAGGCAACTTCCCTTCCGCATCCCAATTACGAAAGGACTCAAAATTCGCAATCCACACAAAATCGCGGAACGAATCTGCCTAACCTACGACCGGTCGAGTGGACTGCACGACCGGTCGAGCACCTTGAACCACAAATCTTTATGCTCGCTGGACTTTGAGTCGAGCCGCTCCCACGAACGGTCGAGCAGACCCTACCACCGGTCGAGCAACACCAGGAAAAAATAGATTTAAGACTTTTCTCAACAATCTCCACAAAGTCTTCAATCTTCAACCGTGTAGCTCCTTGACCTCTTCTCTTATCTCTGTATCACATCATAGATTATTGTGCACACTTCGTCCTTCTTTTACGCCATCGCTAAGCCCAGAGAAGTTATACAGAACTTGAACTTCTCTGCAGAAATGACCTAGGTGAGCATGTCCGCCGGATCAAAATTCACGTGCTCAACTACCTTTGCTCCTGTCTTCTCAAAAAGAAAAATGTAGTCTTCTTATCATCTCATCGTTATCCAATATTACTTACCGGGGTACTTGCTCACAACACTGATAGCCTGTGAAATAACCGGTTTAAACCAGACCATGGCATACACTGCCCAGTGCATTCAAATAAGGTTCATGAGATATCCTGCTTTTCCTCATCTGTTTGGCGACAAATCCTGAGGAAAACTTGAGGAGAGAAACATAGGGAGCGCTCTCCAGCTTTACTTGGCCCATCACATTCTGGATCAATACCTACACACAAGGTATTCCTCTTGTGATTACCAAATCCTACTCCTCCTTCAGTCTCAATGCCGAGAACCATCTTTGCAACCCCCCGATCCTTAATTCTCAATATTTCAATTGACTGAGTCTTCAGTATATTGATTTCAGATATGTCACAATTGGCGATCCACATGTCATCAACATACAATACCTAACCCACCATGAAGGAATCAAACCACTGCCTAGGCGACAGGCCGAACAACGACTTCCTGCAAAGTCTTTTCTCAACCCCTTTGACTTCGAACCGCTTTGGTTGCTTTATGTAGATCTGCTCTTCACTTTTCCTTGCAGAAGTGCAGACTCCACATCCTTCCTTCCAGCTCAAGATCACATTGGTCAATCAACACCAATCACTGATCTAATAAACACCTGCTATACCGTCGGCACAAATATTTCTGAGAAGTCGATCCCTTCTCCTTGAGCATAACCCATCGCCACCAACCTCGTTCTGTATCTATGATGTATCCTCCTGAAGATTCACCTGCATCCAACCGCTTTCCGACCCACTGGAACCTCCACCCGCTCCCATATGTCAGTCTAGTACAACGAATTCATCACATCGCCCATAGTCACCTTTCACTTCTCAGTACCACGCTCACCTAGAGCCATCTGAATAGAAGATGAATACTCCTGTGATATTGGACTCGTTCATGTACCCCGTTGAAATCCCGCGATCATGCCGTGTGTTTCTTCTCACAGGTGGCTACTTCACCTGCTCTGTATTCCTGTTCGCGTGTCTCAGCCTTTCTACCCTACCCGCTCATGTGGCCATGCCCAACATGCCACACACGTGCAAAGGTGAAATCCGCTACATCCATCATAGCTCCACCTTTTGAAGTACTCCCGATCAACTTGTATAAGCTACCGAGTCGTTGCGCTTTCATGATTACCCGTGCCCCCTTGGATACTTTAAGAGCACCATCAATACCTGTGTACTTACATCCTTTTACCTCAAGCATACCAAGAGAAATCAAATTCTGCTTCAAATCAGAAATGTGCCTCACATCTGTCAAGGTACGCTCCACCCCATCAAACATCCTGATGCGCACAGAGCCAACAACCACAACATTACAGGCAATGTCATTACCCATAAATACATGTCCACCATCGTACTCCCTGTAGCTGGTGAACCAACTCTAATGAGGAGTCATGTGAAAAGATGTCCCTGTGTCTAGCATTCACTCATCCTTACGATCATCGTATGACCGTCTGAGCGAAAACACAGATAAAACATCACCATCACATCCACTCGATCCATCTGACATGGCAACATTGGCCTCCCTGCATGAAGCCTCAAAATCTTCCCTCTTCGATTTAGAATTTTTACAATCTCTATTCATATGTCCTTCCTTCCCACAATTCCAACACTTTACCTTTCCTTTGCCCTTGCCCCTGGATTTGGATCTAGAACCAGAAGAACCTGTACCTTGTCCAGAATTCTTACCCACTGTAAACAGTGCATCAGAAGATGTCTCCATGTCGTTGTTCAGTTATCTCATAGCTTTCCCTTGAAGGGTTGAGATAACTATGTCGGCACTCAGGATTTTATTCATGCTGCACATAGTATCCTTAAATGCCTCTGTAACACCCTGGATTTTGGCCGACTTGGGATTAAACGTCCTTAGGCAATGGGTCAACTAAAACACCTGGAGAATCGTTCAGAACCCAATTCCATAGCCAAAGAAATCACTTAGGATTAATTCCTTTAGAAAATAAGTGTAAGTTAGCTAGCGCAACGCTAGAGTAGCTGAGAAATAGTCCCTGATCACTTTAAATATGTTCTACAAGACCCAAAGCGAGTAGAACCAATGGTGCTATAATACCCTAAAATCTCGGATCAAACTCTAAACCGGTTTGTTCTCTTGACCTCTTTGAAACTTTGTATTGGATCTAGACCGCGCGTCGAAAGTCCGATACCTACAATCTTAAACCGTTAAAACCGCCTAACTGGACTTGACAATCATTTCGAAAATCAAGTCCAACCGATATTCACAGGCTATTTCATTGAGCCTGGAGTGAAGAGAGTGAGAATAGGATTAAAATTGAAATTTAAAATTCAAATCTGGCACACGACTTGACGCGTCAGTATTAAGCATTCTGACCATCAGAATTCAACCAAATTACACCCTCGGATCAGGAAAAATTTCTATTTCATGTCATGAGACTTGTAGACCTGATCTACGGACGATGACCGCTGAACTGAAACTGGACCGCCACGTGCGATCTGGGAACTCTACCGGTCTGAAAACTTGATGTGAGCGACATCCGACGAGCATAAACTTAAGTCCGATCGCATTCGGCCAGGGGACCACCAGAAATGTCTTTTTGGACTGAAACAGCCCCGATTTAGATATACCCTAAGTATACTTTGTTCCCAAGCCTATTTTGGGCACATTTGGGCTTATAAAAGGGGTTGAAACCCTCATTCCTCTCTCCCATCCGAATTTGAGAAAAATCCTAGATTGAGAGAGAGAAAAGGTGAGAGATTGTAGAGAGAGTAGGAGAGAATTTTCCTGCTGTCGTGCTACCTGTTGCACGTGATTAAGCAACACGCTCCAATCACTTGGCCGGTGATTTATCCGCTTTTCTAGGTAAGAAAATACCCTAATTAGTTGCTGATTTACTGATCCTTTCATTCCATAGCATGTTAGCTGATAGATCTTGTAAATCAGGTTGCCTAGTCGCCGCAGACGAAGCGTATACGCTCTGTTCGAATTAACATACCTATAAGAGAAAAGGTGCGGATTCTAGACGCTTTGATTGACTGTTTTCAACGCTTTCAATGTCGTTTAATAGTAGATTATCGACGGCAACGCCATTTGACATGTACAACATGCTGTCCGTTTCCTGTTTCGTAAGAAGAAGAATATGAGATTTAGGGCATTTTAGTCATTTGTACGAAATACTGTTTTCATCCATAATTTGCTGATGTGATTAACATGGCTTCTTGTCGCATTAGAATGTTAGGAATACGTGCATAATTAGTTTGGTGAAGAGATTCGTCTAAATGCGCACTTTGAGTCGACATATTATATGTAGACTTAAGTGTGTAGTGTAAGTGTTTGTATAAATGCTTGTATTAGTATGTATTGAATTAAATGGTGTTACGAATTAGTTTGAGATTGATTTCTCAATTAATATGCTGATGTAAATGATTTCCTATATGTTAGCTATATGCAAGATTTCATTGTATGTATGAAATGCATGTGCTTGATGATTTACTTAAGTTGTATGTTATAACATGTGTTAACATGCTCACATGGTTGTATTTCATTTTCAATACTCTTACATGATTTGCTGATGTGGATTCATATATGCTTGGGACTATACTTAGTCCAGGCAGTCGGTAACCGAGCAAGTTCGTGGTTGGCCTATCTTTGTCACGAACGACGCGTCGATGAACGCGAGCCGTGTTCTGAAGTTGGCGGCAGTGGTTAGGCCACACGAGGTGTTTTACGCACTTCATGTCGTTCGACTTGAGATGCGATCGTGCTAGTCGAGCCCGTCAAGTAACCCGACTGACCATTGTATGTTCACCTTCTATGAGTCATAACTGCTTGAACCCAGGGTACTGAACTTACCATTGTAAACCCTGTCAACTATGGTACCTTGATCCACAAAGACTCATGAGCCGGGCATGGTGGTATGGGACACCGTGGTCGAGCTGTCGGCCTACGCTGGGGCCACAAACCTCCCCGTAGTGACCAGTGAGCACCTATGTCTCGTGAGCAGATTATGGTGGTATGAGACACTATATTCTTGCTGTCAGCCTACACTGATCAGGCGACGAGTCCTTTGTAGTGACCGCGAGCGTATTCTAAGTCTACGGGAGGCGACGACCCTTCCATAGCAGTGAGAGTGCAGTCGGCCTGCATTGATAAGGTGATGGGGGAGCGGTGCAATGAGTGCGAGCAACAGCCCTGACAGCCCTTGCAGCGACCTACAAAATATACATCGTATGAGATTACTAGGAGTGACGACCCTAGACAGGATCTGTGTTGGGATTGATATAAGGGAAGTACCTTAGTTTCCCAATCCTGCTGTTTGAATGGACTAATAATAACTCGACAATTATATCACCATCACATTGTATGTGCCTGGAAGATGTGTAGCACTGAGCGGTACGCAAGCATGCCGCGGGCGTAAGATGGTGTCATATGAGGGAGAACGTCGGTGAGGGCATCCATCATGTCATGTCATATTGCATTAACAACAGTATTAGGATTGTTTGATTTACTACTTTACTATTATCGCATGATTGATTTGATAACATGCTAATCTCTGCTCTCTTATCCCACTGAGTTGATCACTCACTCCCACGTTACGGGATGGTATTTCCGGACACCCACCAGTCCCTACTGTGATTGTAGATGATGACGCGGCCTGCGAGGCGGAGCTAGACTTGATGATGATGAGGAGGATCTCTCCTTTATGCGTGTTCTGATTGACGGGATTATAAGGAGGTTGATTAGATGCCTTGACACTTGTCATTTTATATTTTAGCGCACTCATGTATACTCGTTTTGTTTATTTTTGGAGTATACATGTATGTATATAACCTGGTAACATGTTCACACTCTGGAGACATACAACAGTTTATATATGTTATACATACTATCAATCTTCCGCTTGTTAATTTAACGGTCTCTAGAGTATGATATGATGTTTTGGATTAATCCCACTCATGTTTAATGCATTAACACAGACAACATTCAATCATACATATCTATGTTGCATAAATAATATTTTGAAACTCAGGAGTTGGGTTTTTACTCGACCCTCCGATTTTTAGGATGTTACAGCCTCATAGGACGCCGGGAGAGAATTCAGCAACATACATGCTTGTTCTTCATCTTTCATCACTTCCTCCATATCCAGCAATTTGCAAACCAATTTATTAAAGTTGCTGATATGAGCCTCCAGATCTCCACCCTCTGCCATCTTGAAGTTATACCACTGCCGCTTCAAGTGTAGACAATTTTTCGAGAATTTCTTCGCATAAACATCCTCTAACTTCGCCCACAAATCAGCCGCAGTTTTCTCCCTCATGACGTTGTAGAGAACCTCATCCGTGAGACATAAACGGATCGATGATAAAACTTTCTTATCAAGAGTATTCCAATCAACATCAGTCATAGTAGATTTCCGCTCCTCAAGAGCACCATCTTCGCCTTGCTTGGTTAACAGGCTAATCATCTTAACCTTTCATAACTCAAAATTATTTTTCCCTGAGTACTTCTCAAACTCATATTTAGCGCTCTCCATTATTACTAATACCTCAGATTTAGATCTGTGTCCCAACGATCGCTCTAATACCAGTTGTTGGGGATTTTGACCTGCAGAATCACACAGATTAGATCTAGCAATTTAATGACACCAAGCACACAAGAGAATACAGAGAACACCCAAATTTAACGTGGAAAATCCATTCGGAAAAAAACCATGGCACAAAGCGACAGATCTCCACTATGAAAATAGAAATTACAAAGAGAAAGGATTTACCCGATTCGAACAACCTCGAATTTCACCATTGCTACACCCTTTAATTTTCCTGGAACCCCTTTAAAAAGCTTTCTCATACCCTAAAAAATCCCTATGAACACCTATTTATAGTTTAGGCAACTTCCCTTCCGCATCCCAGTTGCGAAAGGACTCAAAATCCGCAATCCGTATAAAATTACGAAACGAATCTGCGTAACCTACGACCGGTCGAGTGGACTGCACGACCGGTCGAGCATGGCCCACGACCGGTCGAGCACCTCGAACCACAAATCTTTATGCTTGCTGGACTTTAAGTCGAGCAGGCTACGACTAGTCGAGCCGCTCCCACGACCGGTCGAGCAGACCATACGACCGGTCGAGCAACACCAGGGAAAAAACAGATTTAAGATTTTTCTCAACACGTTATTGATAAATTGAGACACTTGTAATTTATATGCTTGAGAGATAAATAAGATGTCCTAGTACATCTCCATACCATCAAAAATAGAAAAATATTTTAAAGAATATAAAAAATTGAAAATTAAATTTACGTTCGAAGGATCACATCTATCAAGAAAGAGTATTTTGTTTTGGTTCGAATTGTAGCCACTTATGAAAAAGTTGATGAGACAAATTTAGGAATTCTCCCTCTCACCTTTGTGACAATGTGCAACTCTGTGTTGCTAATTATTTTTTGTATGGAAATAGTAAATAAATTCAAAAAATTTATCACACAAGCATTCAATAAGTTAGTGCTTGTTTAACTTCATGATAACATGCCATTCACGGGACTGGATTGGCATTGGGTACAAACCATACTAGAACCATCTATCTAAAAATGGTTTTGGGGCTTTTATGGGACCCACCACAATGTATGTGTTTTATCTTTGCATAAGGTGCATAAAAGGCACTAAAAAATGAGGTGACCCACTATATGAAATAGTGAGAATTAAAAGCTGATCATTGATACCGTCCAAGCAGATTGGAAGGGATTGAATGGTATTAGGGTGGATGACATCAGTTTCAAGGTAATGATGGCTGTGTCAGTGGATTGGTGCAAGATCCATGAGGTTGCTATATCCCGGGATCAGATCACCGAGTCTGTTTGGCATGCCCGGCCAATCCCGAAATTGCACCTTCTAATCCCTTCTAATCCGTTGAACAAAACAGGTCTGAGGCAAAATTGAACGGGATTAGGGTGGATTGGATGGATTTTAAGTAATGATGGTGATGTCAGTTGATTGCTGGCAATCCCATAGGATTGCTATATCCGGAGATCAGATCATCAAGTTTGTTTGGCATGCCTAGCCAATCTCAATCTCAATCCCTTCCAATCCGCCCGGCCAAACAGGCCCTTAGGGTTACATAAGTTTTGAATCAAGCTGATAATTTATATTTTCCCTTCATCCGTGTCCACTTGGCCTTATGAACAGGTCGATGGAAAATAAACTCATGTGTCCGGTTAAGGTTTCAATGGTAGTTATTATTTTCAGCACAACTTCACGTGATGTGGTCCACTTGAACATTTGATTTTGCTTATTATCAGGCGCATCACTTAAAATGATATCTCAAAATGGGTGGAGGCGTGGATAAAATACATAAATCGAAATGGGCTCCACAAAGCCCCAGTCAGGTCATTTCTAGCCTATCCTGGGCCCATTAGTACCCGATCCTCGTCACATCGTGATTTACCCGTCAATAAAACTTCCGAGACTTAATTTCCATGCCGTGTGTCTCACCTTGCGTTTGAATTTTCTAAGGGCCCATTTGATTTTCATCATTTCACCTGGAAAGGATAAATACCCAAGAAATGGGTGATTATTACCGTTTCACCTGTTTGAATATTCACGGTGATTTCACTTCTTGAAAATCGGTTCAAAAGTAGTAGTGGGCATTTTAGGACTTCATTTTGATGTATATGATATATCTACTCTGTTCATTTATTTTATCACAACATTTTGAGATATTAGAAGAAAAATGAGTTAGATCCAACACTCAACTGGCCCGTACTAAAAGAAACAATGGCCACGTTAAGTTTTTAACGGTAAGTATTTAATTCACATATTTTTATTGTGTGGTCCACTTGAGCATTGAATATATCTCATTTTTTAACTTATACCATAAATTTATCTGACATAATGGATGAATGATGTGGATATATGATATGCACCGTGATGGGACCCACAAATGTTTTATAATATTTATCATTTTAACCTCCAAAAGGTAGCCGCCAAATCAGTTACGGAGAAGAGTGCGAAAACTAAGGAGGGAAACCATTATTATTATTTTTCTAGGTATTTACCATTCCACTAACAGGCCCTAAATTAACGTGTATGCAGATTCGATGGTGACAGCCTGACAGGTTAGCTAGTGACAGGTTCGGACTGCTGGATATATGTACTGTATTTATATTTACTGGATATATGTACTGTATTTATACCATCTATTCATTTAGGAAAATCATTTTGAGATATAAGTAAAATAACGAGGTAGTTCTAAAATTCGCGTGGACTATTGAAACCTCACTTGGATACGCATGATATTTATTTGAGATCTAACCTGTTCATCAGTTAATATAGGCATAAATCAAGTGAAAACAAAAATATTGGATTGAAAAGTCGCATAGCTCTTAAGAGTTTTTAATGGTGGGTGTTACTCTCCCCTTGTTTGATGCTGTGGGGTCCACTCAAGCTTTAGATATAACTCATATTTTTTGTTGTACAATCGCTAAAATGATATCTACAAATGGATTCATTGATGTGGATACAGACTATATATTACAGTGGAGCCTGACGTCACTTCATTAGCATGATTCATTGTTGTGGATACGGACTATATATAACAGTGGGGCCTGACGTCACTTCATTAGCAAGGATCGCTACTCAACCTGTCAGTGGCTTATCCATGTTCGATTAGCGTGGTCTCACATTTTTACGGTGGATGGCATGTTTTGGACGGGTTAGAGGTAAAACGCACGACGTGTGGGCCCTACGATACATATGCTTGCACGGCATCGACTAAATGAATGGAGGAAGCTCGTGTCATGATAGTCGACAGGTTGGGTCCATCCTAACATGGGGCCACTGTGATGTATGTGACATGCATCTGCACAGCCTATCCATTTTGAAAGCTTATTTTATGATGCAGATCTAAATCATAATTTTACCGTACAACTGAAAACAGTCGCGATGGCATTTCCACCGTTAAAATTTCATGGGGCCATTGGAATGTTTATTTACCATCCAACCTATTGATTAGGTTAAGGGCTATTTGGTTTTGATAGTTTCACTTGAAAATGGTAAATACCCAAGAAATGGGTAATTATTATCGTTTCACCTGTTTAAATATTCACAGGGATTTGACTTCTTGAAAACCGGTTTAAAAATAGTAGTGGCCATTTTAGGACCCCATCTTGATGTATATGATATATCTGTTCCGTCTATTCATTTTATCACAACATTTTGAGATATTAGAAGAAAAATGAATTAGATCCAACACTCAACTGGCCCATACCAAAAGAAACAATGGCCACAGGAAGTTTTTAATGATAAGTATTTAATTCACATATTTCTATGGCGTGGTCCACTTGAGCATTGGATATGCCTCATTTTTTGGCTTATATCATAAAATTATCTGACATAATAGATTAACGGTATGGATATATGATATACATCATGGTGGGACTTACAAATGTTTTACCGTATTCACCGTTTTAACCTCCAAAAAGTAGGCTTCATTTACCAGGGTATTTCCCAGTGAATTGGAAAATCAAACACGCTCTAAAAGACATTGATGAAGAAACCACACGGGTATTATCTTGATGCAAAACTTTTGTGGTCTACAGGGAATTTTTAATGGTAGATTAATACTGTTTCATTATTATGATCCACCTGAGAAAAGAGTTTTCAAAATGTATGGACGGCGTGGACTTAAGGAACATGCATAAAGGTGGGCCTCACGGTCAGGCATCCCACCCACCCTAGATCTACCCATGCTACGGGTAAGGTTTGTGGGAAACAGACTGCATATCGAGTAACTCGGTACGCTAAGGGTACCATAGTGGGCACATTGTAATATATGTACTTTATCCACTCGGTCCGTCCATCTATCTTATCAGATAATTTTAGGGTTTTGATATTAAAATAAAGCATGTCAAAAGCTTAAGTAGACCACACTACATGAAACAGTGTGAATTGAGTGTCTACTATTGAAAAATTCTTGATGGCCGCCTAAGTTTCGGATCAAGCTTATATTTATGTTTTCCCTTCATCATATTTATGTGAATTTATAAATAAGTTAGATAAAAAATAAACAACACTTTCAGCCCCACGAGGGTTTCAATGAGGAAAATCATTATTCCCACATAGCGGATTGCGTCCTACCCGACTTGGAGAAGGCTTTGTGGGGCCATCATGATGTAAGTGTTTTTTCCTTTCCATTAATCACTTTTCTTAATTTATTTTAAGGTATGATTGTAGAAATGATGCACGTCTACATCTTTAGCGCACCACATCAAACGAAGTTGCAGTGATAAAGACACCCACCGTTGAAACATTTTTAAGGGTCATTGTGAATTTTTTTGTTTTATACCATTCAAACTATTGATAAGTTGAAGCAAAAAATCAAATATCAACTTATTGGAAACTTTTTCAGCTCCCAGGAAGTTTTTAGTGGTGGAAGTTAAATCCCCACTTTGTCATCGACTTAAGCCATGTACCTGGTTCCTTTTTTGGCTCATACTTTAAAATGATCTTGGAAGAAAATAAAATACTTACATCATAGTGGGCCGGACGCAACCTGCTTCCTATTCTCATAGTTTCCTATAGCATGGACCACTTAGACATTTTGATATACTTCATTTTTAGGCTCAACTATTAAAATGAGCTGTACAAATGGATTAATGGTGTCCATTAATCACATACATCTACGATGGGCTAAAAGAACTTACTTGGTATGATAAAAGCATACTAAGTAACTCAGTACGTTATCTGATTTAAAGTTTGTGACCGAACTATTGTCACCTCTATTCTCCACCTTGACCCTTGATACAGTGTGGTCAGTAGACAGACAGCATATATCTCTCACACGTGTGCAGAATCCAGTTAAAAAAAATTATCTTTCCTTAACCTTTGCATCTCCAAAAGGCAAAGATGCGGAAAAATTACGCTGGTCAAAAAACCAATCTGATCTCAAGTTTGTGACCGAACGATCGCCACGTCTATTCTCCACCTTTACCCTTGAATCTTGATACACAGTGTGGCCAGTAGATAGACGGCATATATCTCTCACACGTGTGTAGAATCCAGTTCAAAATAAAAATTCTCTTTCCTTTGCATTTCCAAAAAGGCAAGAGATGTGTAAAAATTACGCTCGTCGAAAAAACCTCGCATGGTTTGTAGTAGTCAACATGCTCTGTGCAACTACTTGCACCATTTCCATCTCTCGCTCTCTCCCTCTCCTTCTTCTCCGCTCTTCCCATTTTTACCCCCGGCGTTTGCCAAAATCACATCCTTGCCCCTTTTACTCTCCCTGCTTCTATAAAACACCTTTCAGATCCACCTCTCCCATCTCTAGCTTTTCTCCTTTCTGCTCCATGGCTTCCGAAAGTACCCTCGAAGATAATCTCGATTCTAACCCTCTGCTTCAGGACTTCGTCTTCCCTCTGTTCGACGTCGTTGAACCGAAGCACGTCCGGCCTGGGATCCGAGGGCTGCTGAAGAATCTCGTACGGGATTTATTGTAGGTTCTGCTTTTGGATCGTCTGGACAGTTGGATTCTGTGATTGATGGATTGGATGGTTTGGATTTGCAGGAGAGCGATCTGGTTGAGCTGGAGAAGAAGGTGGAACCCACGTGGACGGGCTTGGTTGAGCCGTTGGAGAAGATCGTTGACCGTCTGCAGGTGGTTTGGGGGATCGTTAATCACTTGAAGTCTGTGAAGGATTCTTCAGAACTTCGGTCCGCTATTGACGAAGTTCAGGTGCTTTTTTTTTTTCCATTTTGAATTCTAGGGTTTGAATATTTGTGTGAACAAAATGGGAAATTTCTATTTGGGCGGCAAAAATGAGGTGGATCCACTGTGCTGCTATCTAGACCGTTCATCTGATGGGACCCATCAGCAATGATGACGACGAGTCGACGGCTGCAGACCATTGGCTGAATTGCCATTTTCAAGCAAACCGTAGTTGACGTTTTTTTTCTCTCTCCAACGGTGGAGATTATTGTAGCATGACTGGCCATCTATGATGAGGTCCACTGGAAAGACTGTTTGGAAGGTCGAAATGTGGGCCCGCATGTGCTGTTACCTACGCCATTTGGTTCAGTTCACTGTTTTTTAATACCAGTTTCCTTAGAGGTGTTGTATGAGTTTTGGATGTTGGGGCCCACCTTTCTGTAATCCACTGTTCATCTTGGGGGCCTGATCATGAACGGGCGATGAACTCCAATTTTCGTCAATACAAAGTCCCATATCACTCATTTGGTAGTTTCTTTTTCTGCCCTGAATGTCAATGTTGCCTAAACCGTCCATTTGCAGCTCATCAACCACCTGACGGTTAAGATCGTCTGATGGAGGAGGCCATTTTGTTTGCTGTGTGGGCTATCCATGATGGTGCAAAGTGTTTACAATCTTTCCTCTGATATTGAAAGCTGAAACCAACATGTTTATGGCCCAACCCATTCTTTACAACTCCTGCATTATAATGGTTGCTTGGACTCCTCCGTTCCAACTTCTGGATTTTTAACACTGCTTGTGTTTGTTTCACAGCCAGAGAAGGTTAAATTTCAGCTTAGATTAGGACAAAGCAAACCCATTTACAATGCGTTCAAGTCCATTCAAGAATCTTCGTCTTGGCAAACATTGAGTGATGCTCGTAAACGTATAGTGGAAGGTAATTATTCTGCACCTTATTGACTCCATATAGCATTAACGCATGCAATTATGCAAACAATATAGATTTCATTAGAAACCAATTATTCTATAGTTTCTTTGCAGTGGGATTGACCCTTCAATATTTTAGATAGTTCACGGCATCTGATATTGGAAATTTGAGCTTTGCTAAGTGCACTCATCTGTGCAATAAAGTACATGTACACACCATGCATGTGCCAACATCGCACATAGGTGCGAGATCCAATCCATCCATCAGTTGGGTCTGATCTTGTGCATGTTGGAAATCTGGTCCACTCAGCACGTAAGCTCCAACATTGAAAACACGTCGATGGGTTAAAAAATTTCAGGGCTGTCCATTTGTTTTGCAAAATGTGGCTGGCAGCTGACCTGACCACTGGATCAACCTGATTCTTGTGCTAGGGCATCAATGTGGTGGTGCCGTTCTGATAGATGGAGTGGATCTCAGACCTACCATGCCATGCTAGCACATGTGTGGTGTGCGCATGAGCTTTATTGCACACACATTTGCACTTAGCAAGGCTGTTGGAAATATATGTTCTTCAATATATTTTACGAATATTTCCTTTGTTTTTTTTTTTTTTTTTGAGAGATAATGCAAATTCATTAAAAAAAGGAGCGAAACTGCAAGAGAAAAGAGAACAAAAAGAAAGAGAAAAATGGAAAAACAAAGAGAAGGCTACACCGAGTTGACGTAAGCCATTAAGCAACAAGGAAAATAAAATCCACTTCCCTTAAGGAGGTGTCATACGTGGCCCATTTGATCACCAAATTGAGTGCCTTGAAGGCAACTTTCTCCGTGGAGGAGGAGTTGCGGAAACATCCATAGTTTCTTTCCAAACAAACTGACCACCAAATGGCAAGGATGGCCATTCTCCAAATCTGCGTTTTTGGCTTCCCTATCCTGACGCCGTGCCAGGCTTTGAGCAGCAGATCAACTGACCCAGGAAAGCACCATTTAATGTTGAACCTTCTGGTGAATACTGTTCATATGGGGTAGATGAAAGGACAGTGGACTAGAAGATGGTCAACCGATTCCGCTTCCTTCGTGCAGCAAAAGCAGATGTTGGGCATCATCATCCCTCTTTTCCTTGGGTTGTCGACAGTCAGAATCTTCTTGTTGGCAACCAACCAAGCAAAAGCTAAGAATTTTTTTTTTTTTTTTATTATTATTTTTGCGGGGGAGGGGGTCCAGAAAGAGTAATCCGAAGGGGGGCAAGAGCGCTGTAGAAGGACTTCACTGTGAATCGCGAGGACTTGTCCGATTTCCAAATGATTCTATCCTTTGCGATGGGGTTAGGATTAGTCTTGTAGATGCATTCCAACAGCTTGGCATTGTCGGAGATCTCCCAGTCTTCGAGATGTCTTCTACAGCAGATGTCCCAAACCAGCTTTCCTTCTATGAAGGAGAAACAATCAGCCATAGTTATGTCTGAGTTGGAAACCAATCTGTAAATAGTTGGGAACACATCTTTGAGGGGACTGTCACCTACCCAAATATCCTTCCAGAATATGATCTTGTTGCCCTTACCGAGCTCAAAACCAACCCCTTTGAGAACCTCTTTTTGAAGGTGAGAGATGTTCTTCCAGATGGTCGAAAACTTGTAGTTAGACGATGGGTTCATCCACCAGCCCTCGTGCGATCTTCCATATTTGCACTTGATTATCGAACTCCACAAACTGCTGTCTTCCGATCCTAACCTCCAGATCCATTTCCCAATCATAGCCCTATTCATGCACCTGAGATCCTTGATGCCTGCTCCACCCTTTTGAAAATGTAATTTGACTGGTTGCCATTTTGTTCACTGGCCACTTATATGTAATTTGACTTAGGAAACTGTCTATCCATGTTTTCTTTCTTTTAATTTTGAACTTTTAAATACAGAGTTGACACCGTAAATGCATATTATTGGAGTACGAATGCTTTAACTGCCTCTTGGTTTGGGTGACTCGTTCTTTGATGTGCAAGTGGTAACTATTAAAATTTAACTGGGGACTATTTTTGGAGTGTCACCATGGTTCACACTGCTGCAGTGCAGTTGCTCAATCTATATTGGAACTGAGATGGGGAACCATGGGTCACTAACGCATTAGGCTATTTGATGCTAGTGTGGGCTACCTTTTTTTTTTCTTTTTTTTTCTTTTCTTTAAAATTATTTTAAACCACGGATGTAAACTATTACCTTTTAAAAATAAAAATAAAATTATTAATCAATTATGGAACTTTGGTAAGAAACAGACTGTTAAAAAAAGAAGTAAAAAACTAAAAGTGTTCAAGCCTGTAGTTCAATGGTAGACGGGCGTGTTTCAACATTGAGGTCTCAGGTTCCAGCCCAGCTTACCTATAAAATAAGTAAGAAATGGAAAGGATGAAACTATCCATTAACAGTTAAAGGAGCTGATACATATCTGTCCACACAGCTCCCTTCACTAAAACACCAGGTAAGAGTTCTCACCTACCTGATGAAAATATATAAAAAGGGGATGGCAAAAGCCCCTTCAAGATGCATGGCTAGGGCACCTTCAAGTTGCATGGATAGTGCATGGGTAGTGCTGGAGTTCCAAGAAATAGCACTCTTAGAATCACCTTCAACTATTAACTGCTCCAAAGGGCCTACAATTTCTCGAAACAGCTGGATGTCACACCTTTGTCACTTCCATTTCTGCCTGATTGGTGTCTCACATCTTGATCAGGCCCACAGATGGCAGAATGCAAGCTTGATTAAGTCTTCCTTGTCTCCTACTGCACTACCAACACTGGAAACCCCTGGTTTCCCAGCAAGCAGCCATTGACATTGAACTGGTGGGCCCATTCAACTCTTTCTAAGTACTTATTTTTCTCATGATTTCTAGGCTCCGAACTCCCACAGAGGTCAGACTCTGAAGCTCCTTGGAGACTATGCTTATCACTATTTTAAAAGCCTATGCTTTTCTGTCCAGCTTGTTAGCTATTCTGATGCTTTTTATTGGTCATCTGGTTTCATGTGTTTGTAATATGCATGAATATAGTCATTGGTTACCTTCTTGTATTTAAAGAATTTGTGCAGTCAATCCAGAGCAATTTTACCATATAACTTAATCTTGTGTTTTTGCAGCCCAGATAAAGGAAGCGGTTCTCAATGGTGTTTCCCTCGAAGATGATAAAAGAGACCAATTTAATAAAGTTGAGCAGGTGTGCATCACTGCATGATATTTCCATTTTGTTTTCTTTAATTAGACTGATCCTAGTGCTGTCATATGGGGTTGTTTTGGCATTTAAGAAGTTACTTGCCTCAGGCATTTTATCTGCATCTCCTCGAATTGTACTGCAGGAACTGGAAAAATTGTCACAAAAATTTGGAGAGAATGTTCTAGATGCCACCAAAAAGTTTGAAAAATTGATTACAGATAAGAAGGAAATTGAAGGCCTTCCTGCTACATCACTTGGTTTGGCAGCGCAAGCGGCTTTGTCCAAGGTATCTCTGTTTGAAAGGCCAGGAATGAGCATCTCATTGTTTCGTTGGTTGAAATATGTCCTACATAAAGTTTTGCTTTTTACGAAGTATTTTACTTTAATTACTTCATATGGTTAATATGCCTTCTGTTTTCACATTAGGGTCATGAAAATGCTACTGCTGAAAATGGGCCATGGTTGATTACATTGGACGCTCCATGCTATATGCCTGTTATGCAACATGCACGGAATCGATCTTTGCGTGAAGAGGTGTACCGTGCTTTTGTAACCCGTGCCTCAAGTGGAGACCTTGATAATACACCAATTATTGATAAAATTCTGAAACTTAGATTGGAGAAGGCTAAGCTTCTTGGATACAATAACTATGCCGAGGTATGATGCACTGCTGCTTTGCATTGCCCCTCTCTTACAAACTAATTAAGTTTTTTCTTCTGTCAAGGTAAGCATGGCAATGAAAATGGCTACAGTTGAAAAGGCAGAAGAGCTCCTGGAAAAGCTGCGTATTGCTTCTTGGGATGCTTCAGTCCAAGGTAGTGTGCTGCTTGTTTTGTACATATTAATTCTCTCATATAACGCTGAGGATCATTCTTTCAACAATTCTCACTCTCTGTGAGTCTGAAGCTTATACGGTGGATGTCTGTAATCTGCTTCAAATCATATGAAAAACTGCATAGTTCCTCTATTAGAAGTTTTTATTTTTATTTTTATTTATTTTATTGGTACTAATTTTTTATTCGAAGATCACTATTGCTTAGATAGATACACGTGATTGAAACATTTTGGAATTACCTTATAACCGTGAATGCCAAAGACAACTGTATGAGGCCAAGATTGTCTCCAATAGCCTCACCAGGATATAGGAAAATCTGTCATATTAGCATGACTATGTGGTTCCCATTTGAAAGCGGCCATGATCCAATGAAGCATGGTGAATTCTTGAAAGTTTTTTGGTGGAAAATACTTTCCAAGGAAAATGACATTCACCTCTGATTGGGAGTTCACTTTTGGTGGAAAACATTTTCAAGAATGTGTTTTCATAGAAAAAGTATCAAAAGATTTCCTATGTGTTTTCATAGAAAAAGTATCATATATATATATATATATATATATATATATATATATATATATATATATATATATATATATATATATATGATTTTCCCTTCAAAGTTCAAATGCTTTCTTGGAACCTTGATGGAGCAGAACGGCAGAACAGGATTCATGTAGCCAACCTCAATTACTTGGGATAGGGCTTAGATGATGATGATGTTTTCTTGGAAAATAACTTTCAAAGAAAGCATCACTATACTTTTATTTTCCAAGCTCCCAAACAGAACCTTAATAGAAAAACATTTAGGTCGTGATTTCTTTTTATTCTGAAATTGGTATTTTCCAAAGTTCTATGACCATGTCCAATTGTATGATAGCTAATTCAACATTTAGTCAATCAAAACTCTATCTTTCCATCTCTATATGCTTCAATGTTTGCCTCTTTGCCACAACAATCTAATAATGCAGAAAAGAGTTTCAGTGATCTAATTTTCTTTTGTTGTACGTAGATATGGAAGACCTGAAGACCTTTTCTAAAGATAAAGGCGCCGAAGAAGCTAATAATTTGAATCATTGGGACACTGGCTTTTGGAGTGAGAGGCTTCGTGAGGCAAAGTATGACATCAACGAGGTAGGCTTGATTCCATACCTCCCTTCTCTTCTAGTTATGAGTTCTGGTAAATTTGGGAGATTAGGAAGGATGACATTCAGTCCGTGTCTTGGAGTTCTGTTCAATGTTTTAGTGAAGGAGATTGGTGATTTTTGTTGGTGAATAGATGTTTCTTTCATGCTTCTTCTTTTGGAGGTAAATGGGTTGGTGAATTTGTCAGCCAATTAAGGTCTGTTGAGATCAACAGTGTACCTTTTTTTTTAATGAAAAAAACAGTGTACCCTTTTTATGTGTTATCGTGTCCAGAGATAATTTTTTAGCAATTTTTTTTTTTTTCAAGCTTCTAACATCAATCTCCAATGGTTAGCTTCATGAGGCTGTGATTTACTGTAGAGAACTAGTGGTTCTTATTACATAACTCGGAACTCAAGAGTAGTGGCTTACCTTTTCTATTACAGTCTTAAGTGTCTGAGATTTAACAATGCCATAATTAAGTAAAATGGATACTATAAGGTTTTGACTGCATGCATTGAAGGCAATTTGTTAACGGCATGCTCGGATAACTATTAAGGAGTGTGAATGAAAGTACATATTTCTTGATGTTGACAAATACTTGTGTGTGCATGCTTGCAGAGGCTGATGTTCTGGCTTAATGTTGTATGAGGTTCTTTGTGGTAAAAGAAGCTACTTAAAGCCTTGTTCAAATGGTTTATTTGTTTTCTTCTGTTTTTAACTCTGCAGGAAGAGTTACGCCCATTTTTCTCATTGCCAAAAGTTATGGATGGCCTTTTTAGTCTTGCCAAGATGCTTTTCGATATCAACATTGAATCAGCTGATGGCCTAGCCCCAGTAACATCTAAGCAGTCTCATCATTGCCTACTCTTTTGGTCCTTTTAATGTTAAACAGACATGCTGATCATACATCTTCACTTGTTTTCCAGGTTTGGAACAAAGACGTCAGATTTTACTGTGTCAAAGATTCAGCAGGAAATCCGATTTCGTACTTCTATTTTGACCCTTACTCTAGGCCTTCCGAAAAACGTGGTGGAGCATGGATGGATGAGGTTGTTGGCCGAAGTCGTGCACTTGCACGTGATGGTGCCTCTGTTAGGTTGCCTGTTGCCCACATGGTGTGCAATCAAACTCCTCCAGTAGGGGACAAACCTAGCCTTATGACATTCCGTGAGGTAAACATTGTTGCTTTCTGGAATTCGTTTGTTCAAACGGCATTTATATTTGGCTATTTCACCAAAGTGCTTTAGAAGAGCCTTACAAGTAACAACTTGTGTTAAGAATCTTTCAAAAAAAAAAAAAAAACACTTGTTCAGAATTAAGCCGTGCATTTAGCGAACACATGAGAAAATGGGTAGTGTGTGAATACTTTTGCAGATAGTTGTGTAATCAGTGAACGAGAACACCAATGCTCAACTGTGTAGATGACTTGGCCCGAAAGTCAGGACAGTCCACTTCTCGCTCAGGCTGATCTTGTATGTTGAATGTGGACTGTTGTCTTTTCTTGGAACCATCTATTTCTTTTTCTTGTATGTAGCCTACCTGATGAGTTGACTGGCCTGATTTTTGGGCTGGGTACAACGCGGTCCAATGCATGCCTTGGTACAACGCGGTCCAATGCATGCCTTGGATGTGTGTGGGGCTTGCAGAGCACTATGTTTTACGTCTTGGTAAAACTACCTTTTTTATTGCTAGCTGTGATCTTAACTGATTTCTATGTATGTAGGTTGAGACTGTCTTCCATGAGTTTGGTCATGCACTTCAGCATATGCTCACCAAGGAAGATGAAAGTCTAGTTTCAGGTATTCGGGGAATAGAGTGGGATGCTGTTGAACTGCCTTCCCAGTTCATGGAAAATTGGTGTTATCACAGGTACCATGGTCTAAAAGAAATTCCTCCCTACATTATATTTCTTAGACCAATTCCATTATTCTGTCACTGCGTTTTCTATCTGTTGTCAGATAATTCTGTGTGTTAGAACTAAATGCATCACGTTTTACAGCGTGTTGAAAATGAATTGCATCCTCCTATTGGTATTTACTGCGTATATTTTATTATCTTGTTGGATGCTGCAGGGATACTCTGTTGAGTATTGCAAAACACTATGAAACTGGAGAGAATCTTCCCGAAGAAGTTTATTTGAAGCTTCTTGCAGCGAGGACTTTCCGTGCAGGTTCACTAAGTCTTCGACAGGTTAGATTCATGTGCTCATTGATATTGGGCCAATGTATGAAGTTCTGCAAATTGACAGTTTTGATCGTGGTGCCTGCCATTTGAAATGTACAACTCTGATTATTTATTTATTTATTGATCCCTAATGCATTGTCGAACGCTGACCCAGTTAGCGCGGCAGGCAGATAAAAATGATCCGCCTGGACAAGCGGATTATTCTCATCTGCCCAGGCACTGATCTTCTAAAGCTCAAGGTGTGGCCCACCTTTTGTGGAGTCCATAGGTCACAATGATGGACAGTCCTTGCTGATGCAGGACAATTAACCACTTGCTCTAAAAGCAGCTCGAACTGTTAGAGCATGGTGAATCAATCCCTTTATCTCATTGCCCAGGCCCCATATCTCATGGGTTAGGACCTCGGCCGAACCCCCCTCGTGGGCCCCAAATTACATGGGTACTACCTCACACGGGCCACCCACCCCGAGTGTGCCTCTGCATCCCACAGGTAACCCCACTCAAGCCCGATGTGAAAATGCCCTTGCATTACTTGCCCTCCTTAATCCTTCATTGTGGACTTTATTTTAATGATTTATTCTACTAATTTTCTTTTATTTTTTAAACGTTGATCTTTGAATGAAGATGTACTCTTTAAAAAAATATATTTAATGAAGATGCATTTGATGCCCAATCCCTTCTGCATTTACTCATTAGGAGTTCTAGTTTTGATTTTAGAATGATACCTTCTATCATATGCAATACTATTACAATGTTAAACTTGCATTACTTTTTCCATGTTTTGAAAGATGGTACGGTGGAGCTCTGGTAGCACTTCTAGTTGCTTTTGGTTGTCTTGCTAATGATGATGCCCCCAATTTAGCGCAACGCATCATGCTATATATTTATCATAATTTTGATTGTATATTACTAAGCTATATTTATCCTAATGATGGAGTTCTTCAGTTGGGAAACTCATCTTGTGGCTGCATAGGCAGCTAGATACACAGACCTGTTTAATTTTACGCTTGCATCACAACTCTTTGTAGTTGGCAAAAACTTGAATTGGAATGAATATATAGCTCCAAACTTTGATGGAGTCCAAAGATTAGGGTCCACCTTGATCGCTGTCAGAACTGGATGTTGAAACACTGTCATTTACTTTCTGAAGAAATAACTTGGTACACACGATTTCTCCCATTCATAATTGCAAGATATGGTTCCTGCTATCCTGGAGCAAGTGGAGCTATAATTAATGCAGGTAATGTGCCACCTTGAAATTATTTGCAGAGCCCTGTTAATTGCTACCACCCCAATCCTAGATCCGAGCCATTTGCCAGGCTGGCTCTACTGAATTTGTACCATTGACAATCTTCAAAAAACTGAGAAAAACAAAAAGAAGAAGAAGCAGCAGCAGAAGAAGAAATCTGTACCATGGATCCTAAATCAGGCTCATCAATTCATTGATTGGGCTTCATGTGTGATTTTTTTAGACACATTGGGCCCACCTGATGATCTGACTGGCTTGACTTTTGGGTTACAGAACATAGGGCTGCAACTTGGGTTTGGGTCAACCTGAACCTGATTGACCCAACCTGTCTGTTGGGTGGGGTTGGGCTGTCATGGTCCTTGGGTTCGTGTTGGAAAACACCAACCTGATATGAATTGGGGTTGGGTTCGGGTTGAGCTTATTCACATTAGGTTACGTTGGATTGGGAATAATTAAATGTATTTCGGTTGGGTTGAGGTCAGATCAGGTCGAGTACATAGGACTTTTGCTCTGGGTTTGAGTTGGGCACCTCAATTGGGATTTGGGTCTGGTTGGGTTGTGGGTTGGGCTTGGGTTGACCCTCAACCCAACCCAACCTGCTCAAGTTGCACCCCTAACAGAACATACATGGTTGGGGTCCGCATCAACCCACTAGATGATCCGGGTCTCCCCAATCATGTGAAATTGGCATGTGTAGGTTTAGTAGGATTCAAATGGCTAACCTTTTGGGCCCCCTTTCTCATTTTAGTAGCTATCCTGCTATCTATGTTGTACTGTCCTTTTAATGCGTCCAGGTACATAATAATTTGCCACCTTGTTATTATTTTACAGATACGATTTGCAAGTGTAGATTTGGAACTGCACACAAAGTATGTTCCTGATGGGTCAGAATCTGTCTATGATATTGATCAAAGAATAAGTAAAAAGACACAAGTCCTTCCGCCGCTGCCAGAGGACAGGTTCCTTTGTAGTTTCAGCCATATATTTGCAGGTTTGTTTATTTTTTCTATTATTCTCAGTGTTCGAAATATCAATATTGTGTTACATATCGCATCCTTGGGATACAAATACGTATTGGTTATTGTATATTGTTTGTGCTGGGTAATTTATTGTACTTTTTAAGAAACATGGGGAAACATTGGGTAGATGGTTGAATTTTTCAATAAAACTTCATGGATTGTTAAGAAAGACCTTAATACACACTTTTAAATCATATCACTTTAAAAAAAAAAGAAGGTAACAGAGATTATATTGATAAAAGCGAAGAACAAGAGAAGAGGATCCTCCCGTTGAGTTAACGAGAAAGACAACCTCCGATGCTTAACATATTATATTCCTTTAAATTAATCAAATTATAACCCCATTCTGCTAAGTATTGTTGAACTCTCTGAATTGTTGAACCCGACGATTTAGAGGTTCTGTTGAAACATCTCCCATTTCTTTCTTCCTAAACCGACCACGAAACTGCCAATAGACACATTCTCCACATTGTGGTTATATGATTCCCTAATTTTGGCCCAAGCCAAGCTTTTAGCAGATCATCAGATGAGGGAGGGAAGCACCATGAAATATTGAAAGAACTGAGGATAGCTGACCACACGTGAACAGTGTAGGGGCAGTGAACAAAAAGATGATCCACCGATTCCTCATTGGCCATATAGCAAAGGCACATGTTAGTGATTATCATTCCCCTCCTCAAGTTGTCGACGGTCAGTACTTTCTTCTTCCCTACTAGCTAGTTGAAAAACCGAGATCTTTGGAGGAACTTTGAATTTCCAGACTTTTCCCATCATGATATTTTCCACCCTTGAAAAGTTTGAAGCTATGGACATATAAATAGATTTGACCGAAAACGGTTTAGATCTATCGCACCTCCAAACAAGCCTATCTTCACGCATACGATCTAGATTACAATTGATGATACGACGTTGTAGAGACACATTCGTCGATCTCCCAATCATGTAGATTTCTTCTACAGTTGATGTTCCAAACACCTTTGTCCTCGACTCTAGAATAGCAATCAGCGACCAGGATGGATCGGAACAGAGCGAGCTGATTCATGTTCGGGAAATCTTCTTTAAGAGGTGAGTCCCCCACCCAAATGTCTTCCCAGAAGCGAGTTTTGTCTCCTTTACCTATTGCAATGCTAATCCCTTTGAGAACCTCCCCTTTCAATGACAGGATGCCTCTCCATATAGTTGAGGCTTTGTAGGCTGAAGAATCTTTTGTCAACCATCCTCCCTCTAAGCAACCGTACTTACTTTTTATGAGCGAGTTCCACAACGTCCCATCTTCTGTTCCCAACGTCCACATCCATTTACCTAAGAGAGCCCTATTCATGATTTTTAGATCTCTGACCCTTGCACCCCCTTCCTGAATCTGCTTACCCACTTCCCTCCATTCGACCAGATGAATTTTCTTGTCCTCCTTACTGTGCCACAAGAAATTTCTTCTTAATCTTTATAGAGTTGCCAAATCGTTGTCAGACATTTGAGTAAGGACATGAAATATAGAGGTAGATCAGACAATTGATTTTATTAGAGTGAGGCGACCTCCCAGGGATAAATCATAAAATTTTAAAAACGAAGTGCACATAATAGGTTTCCTTTGTATATGGTCCTAAGCTATGCTTTGTTTGACTGAACTAATGTAACTATATTCAAATTGAATGCATAACATTTAGAGTGTATATGATGATCATTTCATCAAACACTCCTAAATACTTTAAAATTAGTCTCAATTGATAGCTCGTTGAAGGGAAATTTCGAGAAAAAATTAATATTTTAATAATTTTTAATTAAAAAATGATTTTTTATTTTCTAAAAATTGACGACAACTTGACAAATCAGTGGATTGGCCCTCATATATGCTTGATTTCATGTTTGGAGTGTAAAATTACAAGCAATTTAGGAAAAATTGGGGAAATTTCAAAAAAATTTCAAATTTTCCCAAATCGGACCTCCTGAACTCAAATTTCAAAATTAGAGTGTAAGTGATGATCATTTAATCAAATACTACTAAATACTTTGAAATTAGTCTCAATCGATAGCTGGTTGAAGTGAAATTTTGAAAAAAAAGTGGAGAACATGAAGAACCAATGGATATCGAAATCAAAGCTCCAATCCATGATTTTTCATACAAAACATGAAGAACCAATGAATTTGTAACCATTTGACACTGATTTAACATAATTTCGACCAAAAAAGGGATAGAAAATTGAAAATGCTCATCGGATTGAACATGTGGGATATATTGGCATTACTTGTGCATTTCGTATCGCACAGGTGAGAGACAAGATATATCGTGGGATACATCGGCTGATATTGTCGATATTTAAAACATTGATTATTCTTAAAATTTCCTATAATTTTCTATTACTTTTAGCTCATAAGATTCTCCTATGTTTTTATTTATTTATTACCTTTAAAAAAACTTATTTATTCATGATTTGTTCATTTATAGGTGGATATGCAGCTGGCTACTATAGCTACAAGGTATCTTTGTTACTCTTTTCATCTGTGTTTATATTGTCCTTTTGTGTTTATTGATCTTTCTTTAAATCTTATCCATAATGATTCACTTTTGCAGAGGCATGCTGTGTTTATTCACAACAGTAGATTCCTTTGGTTGTTAATTCCGAGCAAGTTTTTGGAAATTCTGTTTCTTGAATTTGAATTTTGAGACGTGCTTCAGATTTTTGTGTGTAAGAGTTGTCATGATCATGAAAAATAATTCCGTTTGAGAAATGCTATAGTGATTAGTGTGAAGGTTGAAGAGGTGAATTGAGGCCAACATGCCAACACGACACACTTATTCAAGCCTTCGAGGTCCAGGCCAACTGCGGACATGTCCGGTCCATCAGCCAATCCAATTGTCAGGTGTGCTACACCTGTTTGAGGAAAATGGACTGTTAGAAAGGAAATCAACAAAGGCCTATAGTCGATGTATGAGTGTGACCGACCTGATGACTGGACCAGCCTGGCTTTTAGGATAGGGGTGTGTTTAAGTTGAGCCGTACACGAACGTGGTCTAGATCTTGCACATGCATGCATCTTTGGCACGCGTTGGAATCCACCTCTTCAGTCACTCATGGTATTGGAATTGTCTACAACACCCTGTTTTACGCAATGCTTAAAACACCCCAGCATTTTGGGGCCACCGTGTCGTGCATGTGAAATCTTAATCTACCCATCACCTATAACCTTATTTTCTATACACACAAAAGATCAGCCCTGAAGTCTAAGCTTGACAGATTTCTAGTCTCCTTTTCATGGATCGAGCACTTCCCGACATTTTTGATGTAGGCGTTTTAAGGGTCTTATCATGGTGGTGGGAGTCATTTAAGGTGGAAGGATTCACGGGTTTTTGACTGTTTCAAAATATGAGAATGTGGAAATGGAAAATAATCGAGTGGAGGAAAAAGGGAGGATGAGTCAGATGCTATCTTGCTGGTCATCAGTTGAAGACAAGGTGGCTAGAGAGTCATTCTTGCGTGAATATAACAAGCGGTTAAAGGAAGATGACCAGAACAAAATTTTCCATGAGATTGCTAGTGCGCGAGCTGGAGCGAATCAAATCCAAAGTGTGAGGGTGAATGATATTTGAGTTGAAGGCAAAGTGTGAGGGTGAATGATACTCGAGTTGAAAGCAAAGTGTGAGGGTGAATGATACTCAAGTTGAAGGCAAGGAGCAAATATGCAAAGTAATAGTTAATTTCTACAAGGATTTATTATCTATTGGGGGTTGGTCTAGACCGCATCTAGACAACTTGCAGTTCAGTCGATTGTCCACTAGCTAGGCAGGTGAGTTGGAAAGGCCGATTCTAGAAATGTGAAATTAAAGCAGCGTGTTTGGCCTCAATTGAGGTGAAGCACCAGGTCTCCGGACAGTTTTCCCTTGGCTTTCTTTTAAGAGTTTTAGGGGTGGTGGAAGGTGATGTGGTGCGGTTCATTGAAATTTTTTTCTCAAGCGGCATGTTAGCTTCAGAAATGGGGAGTGCATTCATAGCCATCATCCCAAAGAAGAATGGAGCAGATTGCTTAAATTTTTTTAGACCTATTAGCTTGATAGGAAGCCCCTATAAAATGCTTGCTAATATTCTTGCCACTAGATTTAGAGCCGATCTCTCTAGTATCACTTCCATGACTCAGATTACTTTTATAGAAGGTAGGTAGATTATGGATTGTGCGTTTGTGGTGTTCAAATGCATCGATTTGTGCCATAGGGATGGGAGGAAGCTTATGATTGCTTGGATTGAGAGTTCTTAGATTATATGTTGGTTAGGTTAGGATGTGGGGCTTGGTGGAGAAGCTGGATTAAATCTTGTGTTTGGTCAGCAAGGTTCTTAGTTTTGGTTAATGGGTTGCCAAAAAGGCTTCTTTAGTGCCTTGAGAGGCCTAAGACAAGGGGACTCATTATCCCCTTATCTGTTTGTGGTGGTTGTAGAAACTTTGAATAAGATGCTAGGCAAGGGCTAGAAGGTTGGTCTCTTCAAGGACTTTTGAGTAGGATCCTCACCTTAATTAAATCAACTTTGTCAAATATGCCAATTTATTTCGTGTCCTGGTTTAAGTGCTCGAAGACGGTGGTGGAGCGGTAGGATAAGTTAAGCCGCGACTTCTTATGACAAGGGTTGTCTGAATCTCATAGATGTCACCTATTGAAGTGGGACGTAGTGTGTAGGCCGTTTCAGGAAGGGGGGTGTTGGATTATGAGATTGGAGCTCAATAGGGCTTTTTTGGGCAAATGGTTATGGAGGTTTGGGTCAAGGAAGATAGCCTATGGAGAAGGATGGTTGCTTCTAAATATGTGGTAGAAGGGTTCCTCTTTATATAAATCCTCCAGTCTGCGGAAGGATATAGTGGGCGAGGGAGAGTTTTAAGAAGGGGGTGAGCCTCGCAATAGGGAATGGGGAAAGGGTGCTCTTTTGGGAAGACGTCTGGCTAGGTGAAAAGTCTCTCTATGCCGAGTTCCTTAGGTTGGCTAGACATCTTCGTATGTCAAATCATTTGTGGTTGACTAGTCGGTTGCTTTTCACCTCTCAGAAAGAACATGATGTGGTCTCCCGCTTGTAGAAGAAATCTTTCTGATGAGGAGTTGGAAGAATTCTTAAGGGCCTCGGTGAAGCTTTGTGGATTTTGCTTGTCCCCAAGGGTGAAAGACCTTTTTCGTGTGGAGCTACAACGTTCCTTCAAAGTTAGTGGCTTTCGCATGGTTGATGAGCAGAAACCAGGTGCTCACTATTGACAATCTTCAAAAGAAAGCGATGTACATTCCTAATATGTGCTCCACATTCCCTTTTTTTTTTTTTTCGAAGACCAAATATTATTGAAAGAAACAAAAACAAACACTGACAACCCAAGAAGGGAAAAACAAAGAACAGAAAGGATATAGAAAAAGAAAAGGAAAACAAAGAAGAATCCTATATAACTCAAAATTAAGGCAGCAAAGGAGACTGCCAAACCTAAAGATGAGGGATCTGTCTTTTAGAGGATGACTGATGGACCATTCCCATGTGTCGCTGACAATATGAACAACAAGTCAACAACAGAAGGAGCAGAGTTGGAAGTGTTTTGGTAGCAATGCAGATTCCTTTTATACCAGATTGCCACAGAGAAGCCATCCTGGACAATCTCCATAGGAAAGAGGAGCCTCTGTCGTGACCAGAGTTGTGCCAAGCATGCTAGAAGCTTGAAATGCACCTTGGCATTACTCATTTAACAAAGAATTTGGAAGGGATGTCTGCCCAAATGACTGATGAATAAGAGCAATGGAGAAAATGTGACAGATTGTCTCTACATCCTTGAGGCAGAAGGGGTAAGCATTAGGAACGATCATCCTGCACCTCTGCAGGTTGTCTATGGTAGGAGTTCTCTCTCTAACCAAGTGAACGCTGCAACCTTCAGGGGGGCTTTATAATTCTAGAAGAAGGAAAAGATTGAACTTGAATCGAGGAGGCTGAGAGATGGTTGTAGAAGGTCTTAATGGAGAATGTCCTGGAGGGGGAAAGAGACCGATAGAGACTGTCGCCTGTATCTAGGGAGGGTTGAGTCCCTTGCAAATGGTGGAGGAGATTAAGAAAGGCCTGCTTCAAAAAGATCTCTTCTGCTCAGGGGACACTAGGCTCATGTTCCAACATGAGAGAAACAATTAGCTACAAAAAGGGTGATGTTTGAGGAGATATTGGCCAGATTGGAAAAGGCATCAGCAAGGGGTCTGTCCCAGATCCATCTTGTCCAATCAGAACTTGATCTTACCACTATTTTCCATAATGAAAGAGACTCCCTTGAGGAAGGACTCCTTAACCACCTGAAATGGCTTTCCAGATGTTGGAAGACCTATAGAGGGAGGAGAGTTTAGTGAACTAGCCACCTTCCTCAACACCATATTTAGTGGCAATAACTTCCCTCCTTGAATCCAAAGCGCCACAATCATTTCCCTAGTAGGGCAAAATTGACATTTGAGAGGGGACTCTAATTCCAGCCCCTCCCTTGGTAGAAGGTTTACACACCTCTTACCGACTAAGAAGATGAAATTTGTGGTGAGGGGAACTACCATTCAAGTGAAAGTCTCTTCGGATCTTCTCTGTCTTTAGAATAATGGATTTAGGGCGTCGGAATAGAGAAAGGAAACAGGAAGGAAGGTTGGAAAGGACGATTTAATAAGAACAAGGCAATCCCCCCAATGAGAGGTATGTGCTCTTCAAAGGGGCAAGCTTTCTTTCCATTCTTTCTATAACAACGTCCTGGAGGTGATTGACAGGCTTACCAATGCAAAGAGGGAGGCCTAAGTATTTAGAGGAGAAGGATCAAATTTTGCAACCAAAGATAATTGCAAGGGAAGACAGAGAATCATCAAAAATGTTTTTGCCTAGCATTTCACTTTTACAAGGATTAATCTTGACCCAAAAATGGCTTCAAAGCATCTATTAACCATTCTCAAACTAAGGGCCCATTTGGAAGCTTGGATTTGAAATGCATTGGAATCCAAATCGCAATTACATTGGAATCAAGATGATTCCGAATCATCATTTGTGTTTGGTTGAAATGCACTAGAATCCAAATCTTTCATTTGGAAGCTTGTCTTTATAGGGCATTGGAATTCTTCGGTACATTCACAAGACTTAGATTTGATTAACTAAATCAATTTTCATATCCCAAATTAGTATACATATGTGGTATTTGATAAAATGATTGTAATAAGCCCATTAAAAAATATATATTTTGGCCAAAAAAGAGGAAATTCCAAGCCTTGGGTGGGTCACAAATGCAAGGATCATAAACAAGCTACTCACCGACGTTTTCTAATCGTCCATTTAGATGTCCAACATTTGGATGGTACAGATCATTCTATTGATGTGATTTTAGTGTTGCATTCGATAATTGGATTATTTTGGGTATCATCAATGTGCCATGTGTCTAGTGGATTAGTAGCCTAAAGACAACTTTGTTACATGTGCAACTCTCCTGCCCTAAAAAAGGAGGCACAAAAGGCATTTCCTTTGGATTACATTGGAATCTCAACATTTTATTGAGATTTCAAAACACACCAAAAAGGTAGATTTGAAATATCTCCGATTCCATTTACCTCCAAATCCAAGGCCGCCAAACGCAAAAAAATAGCTATTTGGATTTTAACTACACCCATTTACCATCAAATCCAAGGTACTAAACGGGGTGTAAGAACTACAGACTCTGAGGTTTCATAGAATAACAAAGTATCATCGGCAAATTGTATGTGGGAGATAGGAGGGGAGGATCTAGCTACATTAAAACCTTTGAAGTAGCCTATAGAGCCCCCTTTAGATAGCATACGGTTAAGACCATTGGCCGCAACGACAAAGAGAAAGGGGATCCCTTTGTCTGAGGCCCTTCAAAAGGTTGGAAAAAACCTTTAAGGGAGCCATTAACCATGATAGAGCAAGCTGCTGAAGAAAGGCAAACTCTAATCCATCCTCCATTTATGACCAAAACCAAATTGACTTAACATATAATTAAGGTAATTCCAGTCAACGTGGTCAAAGGCCTTTTCGATTTTTATTTTGTGAACTGGACCTTCCTCCCTTGATCTATGGCGGGAGTTGATACATTCATGAGGCAACAGAGCACAGTCCAAGATTTGTCTATTAGTGAGAAAAGCTCCTTGAGCACTGGAGATGATGGAAGATAGAACAGGACACAGTATGGAGCCAAGATTGTATATGCAGACTAATGGGGCAAATATCCCTGAAGTTTGAAGCCCCTTCTAGTTTAGGCATGAGGGCTATAAAAGGAAGCTCTCATAGCCGCAAAACCTTCCCAAGAGAGTGGAATTTGATAATGAATGAAATTAAATCCTTTTTAATTAAGTTCCAAAACTTCTGAAAAAGGCCAAAGGAAAACCATCTGGACCTGAAGATTTGTCACTACCAGTGTTTTAAATAGCGGTAGCGTGTTGCGTAGCGTTCAACCCTCCGTAGCGTGTAGCGAAATAGCGTAAGCTACACGATACTTCTATTTTTTAATTTTAAAATTTTATATATATATATATATTAAATATTAAGAAAAAAGCAAAATATATAAATGTCACATTCTTCAAAATAAAAATCCCAAAGTTAAGAGCATTAAATACACAATACAAATGTCACATTCCTCAACATCAACATCTCAAATTCTCAATAATTAGTCTCTAGACTCTAGTGTCTAAACTCTAAAGGTCCTCTATATCTAATAGGTCATCGTCATTGTCGTCATCCTCATTCACTTCATTACCAGGTCTAGGCCTTTCATCATCAGCATCTACATCTACATGTACATCATCCACACCATGAACACTCGTTCCTATATCTCCTTCCTCTCTTATAGGATTAAGAAATCTTCCCATGGGACCACCTACACATTAAAAAAAAAAAAAGAAAAGAAAAAAAAAGAGATTCATTGGTCTTTTATTTTCTTTGTTAAAAATATTCATGTAACTTAGTCTATAACTATAAACACTTAGTTAAAGTAGTTGTCTTCCTTTTCTTTGAGGAAGGTGGGGGGCAAACTCCTTCAGAAATATTAGATGTTGATGGTGCATTGATGTCAACTGGATCATCAGACTCCAGAATAGTTGTAATGACACTAATATCAAAGGCCATATTTTGATCTTCGAGCCACGATGGATCAGTTGGGAGAACAGGGCCTTCTTTCTCAGCAATCCATTCATCATCTGATTCAATGTGGTCCACCAATATTAGATCCATTGCCGCCCTTCTCTTCATGCTTCTTTCTCTCAGTTTCATATTATACATCACATATACTAGAGAGTTGAGTTTTTGTTGCTCTAGCCGATTTCTCTTCTTTGTGTGGATTTGATCATGTGATGATATATGTCAGTCAATTATTAAAGACTTGCTAATCTACTAAATAAAAATTAGCCAATTTAGAATATTGAATGGTACAAAAGTCACCTGCTCGAAAGTACTCCAATTTCTCTCACAACCAGAAGCACTGCATGTGAGGCTTAAAACTCATACTGCAAACTTCGTAAGCTGTGGAGTTCTATCTCCAAAGCGTTCCCACCAATCAGCTACATAAATTAATTATAATTTATAAATTAATTAAATACTTTCATCAATTATAAAAATATAATTTACATAACAATGAAAATATCAAAATATAAAATTATAAATTACTTGGGGAATGCTTCGTCATGGTTTCGAGTGCAAGGCAAGAGCCAAAATCCCCTCTTCTTGTCATATTCATCCAACTGAATATCAGCATCAACATGCTCTTCACGGGGGATCATCCTATCCATGCACTAAAACAACCCCCTTTTTATCTCAGGGTGTGTAGAGAACTTTTCTGAGTACCGTATTTGAGGATTCAGATAGTACCCGGCTGCATGTAGAGGACGATGAAGCTGAGGAGTATCTTTCATCTATTTTGTTCCAAATTGGAATATATCTCTTTTTTATATCACTGTAATTAAATGCAATTTTCTCCTTCGCTGAGTCCATCTATTCATAAATGAACCCCATTGCTGGCCTCTCTTCTGAATCTACTTCTCTTAAAACGCTTACCAATGGCATGGTGCTCTTAACACATAAGGCATATGAGGCCAAAACTTCGGATCAAACATTATAATAGCCCGTACCTTTATTCCTTCAGGTTTTTTAGCCAAAGAACATGAGCACCATTGTTTCGATGCAAACATGGCTATAAGACCATTCTTTTGCTTGTAAATACTTCGAAGGGTGAGGTATGATGTTGCAAAGCGTGTTACTGCCGGCCGTAGAAGCTCATGGTTATTTGTGAAGCTTCTCATCACGCTCAATACAATTCTATGCCCATAAATAAACTTCGTCATTGTCCTTGTCTTTTCAAGTGTTTCAGAATATATTTTCATTTTTCTAATATTCTCCAACATCAGATCTATGCAATATGCAGCACACGGAGTCCAATATATCCTTTTCCTCTTATCCATCAACTTTTTCCCAGCACTCACATAGCTTGAATGGTTATCCATGATAACCTGGACCACATTTTCTTCCCCAATTTCTTCTACAATTTCATCAAGATATTTGAATAACAAATTTCCATCTTTTATTGAATCCGAAGCATTAATAGACTTGTAAAATATTGTTCTGATCGGAGAATTAATCAAAAAATTAATGATGCTTCTATTCTTTCCATCCGTCCAACCATCAGACATGATTGAACATCCATAAGTATTTCAGGAAGCTTTGTATGCTTTCATTAAGCTATCAGTATTAGCAACCTCCTCCTTTAGTATCCATGTTCTCATCTCATGCATGGATGGTGGCTTCAATCCCGGTCCAAACTTGCCAATAGCCTCACACATTGCTGAAAAGTATGGGCTATTACACAGGTTGAATGACAAAGCATTCCCAAAAAAAAATCTTTCAATCACCCTGCATACTTTTTTCTTTCTTCTTCCACCTTGAATTCAATGTCGATTGACGTTGCTCACTACTAACAAATTGATCCATAGGACCCCTTGCTCTTGCCGTTGGTTGATTACCAGAAGATCCACTACCAAGTTGGCTGCCAATGAAAGCATCATTACCCACACTAGCGCTATCACTTGTAGAGCCAGAACCAGAAAGATATGTCGATCCCCCTCTCCAAATATCTCGAAACACCTCATTTCTTTTATTTTTTCTATTATGATATTCCTTTAAAGCCTTTCTACACTCCTCCTTGGCTTCTTCCGTCACTTTTGGGCATGACTTTATCTCATTGTGGGTTCCGGCCAAATGATGCTTTAGGCGAGTCACGCCTCCCATACATCTTTGACTGCAAAATTTGCATAGCACATAATTTCTATGAGATTGTCCAAGTGGATTATCAGCCGCATATTTCCATGCGAAATCTCTCTTTTTCTTCAAACATTCTTCTCTCTTTAGTTCACTACTACCAAAAAAAAAAAAACCCACATCACAGATAAATCAATGAATCACAAAAATAAACATACGCACACCACTTACACTCATACGCACACCACAGTGGGCCCACCATAGAAAATAATGCAAATCCACCCCTTCACGCACCTCAGTGGGCCCCATGTGGGCCACACTATAGAAAATAATGCACATCCCACCCATTCACGCACCTCAGTGGGCCTCACGTGTGTCATACCATAGAAAATAATGCACATCCCACCCCTTCACGCACCTCAGTGGGGCCCACGTGAGCCATACCACATAAAAAAAAGGTATAAAGAACAACAAACCGATAGTAACTAGTATTTTAAAAGGGAAAAAAATGAGGAAAAAATTGAAAATACCTAGTTATTTTCATTGTACATCGAAAAAATTCGAAAAAAAGGAAGGAGCGTACCTGTTTTTGTCTTGAGATGAGGTCGGTTTGCGCCTAACAGTTGACTTTCGACTATAGCATTGAAGGGTGGGGAGAGAAGCAGCGTCGGCAGCGTCGGATGGCCTCTCTGAGACGATTTTGGGTCTCCAAATGGATCGAAAGGGAGAGTAGCAGCGTCGGATGGCCTCTCTGAGATGATTTTGGGTCTCCAAATGGATCGGAAGGGATAGAAGCTGCGTCAGTTGCTGTGGTTTGGGATCAGAAGCCCTTTAGAATTAGGTTTTTTATTTTTTTACTTAAGTTTTAGCTTGTGGTGTGAGTTCACCACTGTTTCCTGCACTGAAAAAGCAAAAAAAAGCAAACAGGTAGCGTACGCTACCTGCGCTACACGCTACATATCCGTAGCGTATGCTACGACCACTGTAGCGCACGCTACAGGGGAAAAATGCTATTTCCAGCGCTACGTAGCGAAATAGCTATGCTACGCTATGTAGCGTGCGCTACGAACGCTATTTGATACACTGGTCACTACTAAGGGGGAACTGCCCTTTTTACTTCTTCCCCAAAAAATGCTAATTCAAGAGCAAAAGAGTCCTCGGCAAAGAGCTGAGGAATCTCCAAAGCATCCAGATTAGGCCTTAACCAGTTGTTAGAGGAAAGCAAAGACAAATAAAAAGAGACTGTGAGTAGATACCAGAGTCTGATCTTCTATCTTAGAGACATTAATTGAAATGGAACTTATCTTGTTAGATGACGCTTTGGCATTGGCAATAACATGGAAGAACGTTGTATTCTTATCGCTTGCTTTAAGCCAGATGGCCTTGGTTCTTTGTCTCCACTTAACCTCTTGTTGATGACTGACTCTCGCATAGCCCGCCTTATTAGAATCCCATAGGGCTTGATCCTCCTCAAAGAGGAAACGATTCTTCCTGACGATCTAAAAGCTGAATGACTAAGAGGGAGTTAGAAGCTGCCAAATCGAGGTCCACCTGAGTCTCCATTCTCCATTTAATCAAATTGGATTTGAGCTTTTTTGGCTTCTGCCTCGGGATAAAACTTTAGTTGCTAGAAACCTGAAAAAAGGGGCTTACGGTCCTGGCTCTCCTCCATTGGCTCGAGAAGGATGGGATAATGGTTAGAGATCAGGTGGGAGAGGCCTCGTTGGGTGACCATCGGGAAGGAATCCAGTTGGTCCAAAGAGACTGTGAACCTATTAAGGCGGGAAAGGATCGGAGGGAACTGACCATTGGACCAAGTAAATTTAACATCTAGGAGTAGAAGCTCAATCAAATTGTTCCCTCCGACCTAATCCAAAAACATTCTCATACTTTTGGATAAATGAGAACCATTGGACTTTTCAAAAGAAAAGCGAGTGACATGAAGTCTCCTCCGATGCACCAAGGGAGGTCCCATTTAGATATAATGGCATTTAAATCATCTCACAGAAGATGTCTTGAGGAGGAAGAGCAGGAGCCATAGACCAAGGAGAAGATCCATTTGAATCTAGAAGAGGGACTTCTAAGAACACTACAGAGGCCGAAAAGGAACCCTTCAAGGAGTCCTCTAGGGTCCAAGAACAAGAGTCCTAGGCAACTAAAATCCCCTTGGAGGTTTCTTCGGCTTCCAAAGTGAAAAACTCTTTATGATGAGAGCTCCAAATGGTATTGAGGTCAACTCAACTTACCGAAGATTGCTTTCTTTCTTGAAGGCCAATAACGATTACTTTGAATTTGCGAAGGATGTCTTTTATCTGAGCATGCTTTGAATTGCTACCTAGTCGTCTGACGTTCCAAGAAATAGTCTTCATTTATCAACAGACTCATCGCTTCAACCTATTTTTGATGGTTGCGAGCTTCATCCTCCATGGTAGTTGATGGAGGATTCTAGACCGATTAGTTCTTTGAGTCCTCTGGGAGATCTAGATGTCTTTTTCACTTTTGTTGCAGCTTTGGCTTCACGGTCCTCTGTGAACTTCATCAGAGCAATGTAGTCTTCCTACCCGATCCCCGTCCCTAAAAGATATGCCTACCAAAGTTCCAAAGTCTACTAGTCCTTCCCTTATTTTTTGGGGATCCTTGCATTTAGCTGAAATAGATTTCGAATCCCATTGGGGTGATGGGCTAATGAGTTGAGGAGAAGAAGAGGTTGTCAAAACTCCTGGGATAACCTGAATGGGAGGAGTGTCTATATTGAAAGAGTTGGGGGAAATAGATAGGATGGTCAAGAGGAACCATAGCCCAATCCACTAAGGGCGTGTTTGGCCGGGCGCTGGATATGGTATTAGATGGAATTAGGAAGGTTATCCTGCGCCATCTCATCCCATACCCCGTTTGGGATGGCAAGATGTACCTCGCCCTCGTAAACACCGCCCTTAGCTAACATGGGTTCTGCCAATCCCAGGATGTGAATTTTCACCTCTATGTGGGGCCCACCAAGATATCAATGAGATACCCACTCCGTCCATCATTTTCATCGGCCTACATTTAGCCATAAACCTGTTTTAAGGCAAATATAAAACAGTGAGTGGGGCACACCACAAGAAGCAATGTAGATGCAAACCCATACATTTGGGACGGTCCAAACAGGCTACTGTATATCCCATGGGCTATACCAAACCCATGGTATCAAGGGACAAACACTGACACCACCATCATTACCTTAAAATCCATTCTATCCCTCCTAATCCCATGGGATTGGTCTGGCCAAACACACCCTAAAGGAGAGGATGGAGTTTGGCAGTTTCCGAGCGGGGGAGAGAATGGAAGGGAGATCCTTATGGGGGACAATGAAAGGGTGTCCCAACGGTAGAGTAGAGGCTTGGAGACTGCCCCAAATTCTACTAGAACAAGGAGAGGGCAAGGTGGTCAGGAGGTTAAGTAAAGGGACTGAGATTGAGAGTTGCGGTTTTCTGCAGCTAAGAGAGGAAGAGGAAGGTGATGCAACTGAGAAGCAGGATACTCTGACCGAGAAGCAAACGAAGATCGCCCGGGGAAGATGGTCGATCGAGATTACTAGGAAGATAGATGCGTGTCGATAGAGAAGGGCACATGGCAAGAGAGGAGCACGTCGTTCCCCTCTCTTGATGTTGTCACTATTAGAATCAAATAAAGACGACATAAGAGACGGTACCGGAGATGACGAAAGGGAGATGTGTCACATTAGGAGGAAGAGAGAGGAGTTATGTCGACATCCGATACACGTTGAATGAGGAGAGGGGGGAGGTCGACATTCGATACATGTGCTCCATGTGCCTTAGCGATTTGGAATTGGTAAACCACTTGTTCATTCATTGCCCACTTGCTAGGTCCATTTGGGAGGGCTTCTTAGGGGTGTTTAAGGTCTCTTAGGTGATGTCAGGGACCATTGAGGATTTATTTATTTCTTGGCAAGGTGGTGAATTAGAAGAGATGGAAAGAAGCTTTCGAGGCTTTCCTTGTTGGCCGTTTTGTGGTCTTTTGGGGGGGAAGAAATAATCAATGTTTTACGAACAAGAGTGGTTTGGTTTCTTTATTCTTAGGGAGGGCTAAGTCCTATGTAAAAAGTGGGCTTCTAATCTAAAATTCCTGCAAATTGTTTTTCCTAGCTCGGTTGGGGCTCCTTTTGTATGTTGGTGCTTGCGGTGCTTTTTTAATAATTAAAAATTTCATTGCCTTTCCAAAAAAAAAAAGAAAAAAAAAGAAGAGGTCAGCCCAATAAAAACCCTCAAATGAGCCACATCGCTAAGAACAATGTAAAATTGTGCCTACACCCACTAAGTTCATGCATTGTGATTTGTGACCGGCTTGAGTATTGGATCAATGTGATTTTTGTACATTCCCTTCATCTTGGTGAGTCATGCTCGATGAATGGGTTGATGAAAGATGCATGCCTTGGTGGCCCCACACACAAACATTGATATGAATATTGGTATCGTATCGGCCGATAAGGTCGTATTGTATCTGTATCGGCAAGGACGATACATGATACAAGGTCATATTAGCTCGATATGAAAATAAAAATAAAAATTGACCCGTATCGGCTCGCATCAGCCAATATGGTTGATACAGGCCGAGACGTCCATAAAAGTCCAGTTTTTATTTTTTCTGCTTCAAAATTTTACTCATGTCTCCTCTTCTTTTTTTTCATTTAAACCATGGAAGAAGCTTAAAAACCCATTTTTGGCTAGATCTAGACATATTTTGGGATCAAAATAATTAAACAAATGATTTGAATGAGATTTGACAAATCGAAGCGAACGCAAGACAACTAACCACTTGCTTTAAAAGATCGAACTGATAGAGCATGGCGAATCAATCCATTTATCTCATAGCCCAGACCTCACATACCATGGGTTAGGACCTCGGCCTAACCCCCCTTGTGTGCCCCACTTCAAATGGATTCCGCTTCACACGAGCCACCCACTTTACACAGGCCACCCACCCCAAGTGTACCCCTACATCCCACAAGCCACCCCATTCGAGCCCGATGTGAAAATGCCCCCTACATTAATTACTCCCGGTGAGGAGTCTCGAACACAAGACCTCCCACTTTGATACCACTCCCTATCGTGGGCCCCACTTCACATGGATTTCGCTTCACACGAGTCACTTGCCTCACATGGGCCGCCCACCCGAGTGTGCCCCTTCATTCCACAGGCCATCCCACTCGAGCCTGGTGTGAAAATGCCCCTGCATTAGGACCATTATGGGAAAAGTTGGAAAGAAGGGTAAACCTTCACATTCTTTTTCATATTTTCATCTTCTTTTTGTTGTATTTCAATGTAATGGGCCCAATTCACCAAATCATGCTTGATTTGTGTTCAATTAGGGCCCAATGAGTTGACCTTCCACAAGTCAAACCAACAAACAACATTCTCATCAATGAATGGTCCGATACACCATCATATGTATATCCAAAAAAAATATTGATTCTTGAATATCTTATTATCCTCCCTTTTTTTTTTCCCCCAGGCTGATACACTGACCGATACCGACATTTAGAACCATGCACACAAACCTATGGTTGGCGTCTCATCCCCATTGTTTCCTAGTTTGCGACCCACCTGAGTCATGGATCTGGCCAATTTTTCGCTCCATGGCCTAGCATCGAGGAGCTCACCTAATGGACGGTATGGATTTTAAATATAAAACATGGTGGGCCCCACAGAGCTTGGGTGTTTTATGCACTGCGTAAAATAGGCGTTGACATATTGCAAAGGATTTAGGTTCAGATCTATTCAACTAGTGCTTCACAATTGCTGCTATTGCTAGTCGTGCTTTTATTTGAAAGAGCTATGTTCTACATGCATAATCTGTTGGACCTTATGTTCATCATCTATGGGTGAGGGTTAACTTTTTTACTTTATACTTTATTTAATATAAAATATTCGGGTAGGGCAGAGCTGCACATACAACAGGCTCCATTTCCATTTCCATAAGGGATTTGAAGGATCTGGGTATAATAGGTTGGACCTGCTGACTGATAAAATGGAAAGATATCATTCTTTCCTACCCCTCAGAAAGGAAAAAGAAAAAGAAAAAGAAAAAGAAAAAAAAGACATCCATCCTTCCTAATCACGGGCGGTCATTCCTTCCTACCACTCAGAAAGGAAAAAAAGGCATCCATCCTTCCTAATCGTGGGTGGTCTTTATGATGATGATGTAACCGCAGGCTCTCTGTTATTTGTTTTCTTCTTCTTATTTTTTGCTATTATTTTTCACGCTTCTTTTTTATACTTGGATATGTTAACATGCAGTGGGCCGAGGTGTTGTCAGCTGATGCTTTCTCGGCATTTGAAGATGCTGGGTTGGACAACCATAAGGTGTGCCTCTATTCTTAGAATGCCCTCCGTAAAACACACATTTGACTGCTTTTCAAACAATATTTCTTGGCATGATCAGTTTTTCTGAATGATTTCGGTTTCTTCTCTAATGTTATTAATATTGCTTCTAGTAGTCACTTTCCTTTTGTGAGTTCATATGAATCTTTTGCATGTTAAATCCATCATCTTGAATTTGGTATGATTGGTTGATTGATTGATTGATCTTATGTACTGCAACAGGCTGTTGTAGAAACAGGTCACAAGTTCCGAGAAACCATTCTTGCTCTAGGGGGTGGAAAATCACCGCTCGAGGTAAGACATTAATTGAAAGGTTTACCTTGACATTTTCAGATGGAAACAATCAAATCTACATGGTTGCCCCATTGTCTGAAGTCGGGTTTGAGCACACCTCTGATCCTTCTTTGCATCGGCAATGCCTTTCATGTGTTTGGGTTGTTTTTGCATAATTCCTGATTCCTGTGGCTGTGCTCCCAAATCATGTTTTATGGGGCTTCCTAAGCCCATACATAATACATTGGTGATCTTAGGGTGATGGAAACAGTACTGCCTTTTCCATTATTAGCTCAACCATGATTTGGTGGCATTGCATTTCATTGGCCTTGAACAGAGAACCCCCAAAAGTTTTAGTAGATTTGTTAAATCAATGACCCTATGAGATTTGAAGGAGAGTTAATGTACCCAATTTCGTGTGTTGTTTTCAGGTTTTTGTGAAATTCCGTGGGCGTGAACCTTCCCCAGATCCCCTGCTCAGGCACAATGGCCTATTACCGGTTCCCATGTCTGCTTGAGGTTAACCCAAGATGGCGGCCAAATGGTGCATGTACACCTACATTTCTAAAATCCGTTCCATGTTTGGTGAAATCTGCAGAATGTCTACTTGTTAAGATTTGGGGCAGGTTTTAGCAAAATCCAGGCACTGAATAAAAGCTTATACAAGTGATTGGAGGTTTACAACTCTGGGTACGACTCGACACAAGTCACATAGAATCGATTTGCATGCACTCTTTGTAGAGTTCCATACTTTTGATACTGCTTTATATTAGGGCAACAAACAGTCTAAATATTGGCAGATGCAAATTTGATGGTTGAGATTGTATCGACCTGCCGCAAACTCAACAGCAGCAATCATATCAGTAGTTTACTTGGATGATTGGACACATGACTTTGGAAGTGTGACCCTAACTTCCATTGCTCATTGTAGGCGTTTTCAACCTTATTTTGAACGTGTCATGAAAACTGCGTGGTTTTGCCATTTGCAAACCCGTGGAATGGATCTTTGTTGGGTCCTTTACAAGGGGAATGATATAGTAGAGCTGGTCGAACTGTAACATGGTAGAGCGGTGGTCAATATAAGCCATATGGTGTAACTAAAAGCAATGTTTTCAAATGCTTTTACATGCTGCATGGCATACACTGGTATGTACTGTATCATTTCCCCATTTGCAGTTGGGGATATGCATATCTATGTCTCCACAGTAACCCTCTTTCGATTTGCCAACACACTATTGGATTCTATGACCACGTCTGAAATTGTGTAATTCTTCTCAGCTTCTGCTCTCGCCTCTCCCATGAGTCTCATCCCTTAACACAGACTTGGAGCTGATGGACGGTTGGTAATGACCACTGGCCATAATCAAGGCAGTCTGTGCTCAGATTGATGCCATTGAAATCGGTAGGGCATCTGATCCTGTCTTTTCCATGAAGCTCGGCACTTAGGAGCATAGCCACATATACAATATTCATGATTTTAGAGGTTCATTTGTACTAGTCCATTGTTCCAAGGGAAGAACTTGGATACTCTGCCATGTGTGAGGTTTGATACGCAGGCACTAAGGAATTGTACATATGGCATGCAAGTTGCTCATATTAAACCCTTCAAATTGTGAGCCCCAGGTTAGATGGATCATGAACCAGGGGATTTGGTTACTTAACTAGGCCCTTGGTGGACATTTAATAGAAGGTTGAGATGAGAAATATCCAATGGTTGTAATTCAGAAAACAGGTGTCCATGGATCAGAGGTAAGAATTTAGGGTGGGCCCTGCAATTCAGAGAATTTAATTTGAGTTGATGTATTGCAAGCGTGTAGACACTGTGATTGCCTGCGTATCAACCATCTCTCCGCTAGGGCAGTAAGTATGGGCATTTGAAACGGCGATTTATCATTTGGTATCGCGGATCTAGTTACACTTGCATGTTGAATGGTTGAGTCGTCAGGGATCGAGGAAACTAGCCATCTGATCAGGGCACCTCCACTGGTGAACGGTCAAACATCCACTGGGGGATATTGAATAAAAGTGATGGACGGGATTGTCTGGTAAATGTAATTTTTAAGCATAAGCCGTCCATGATGGGGCCCAGTAAATGGATGGACCCTAATTATACATCACAAAGCCACGTCTGGCGTGGAGAGATGGCTCTACCATTTGGATACATGGCCCTGAAACTGGGGTTCGAGAAGAGAAAGTCAGCAATGGTCCCATTTAATTGAAAATTTCAAAATTTGTGGTTAAGATCTTACAATGTTAGGGGGTTCGAGAAGAGAAAGTCAGCAATGGTCCCATTTAATTGAAAATTTCCAAATTTGTGGTTAAGATCTTACAATGTTGGAAATTTAAAGGTCACATCCCGTCCAATCAGCAGTGGGGGCAATAGAACAAGGGTCCGGAATACCGACGCTGATTGCCTGCAGCCCTATCTGATATCCCTGAGCACAAGTTCTGTGGGGCCTACTGTGATGCATGTGTTTTATATACACTGTCCATCCACCCTGCCAGCTGATTCTAGGACATGATACAAAAAGTCCGGCAGATCCGAAACTCAAGTGTACCACACCAAGGAAACAATGGGAACAAAGGAGGCCCACGGTTGAAAACTTCCTGGCCCACACTGTACGCGATCCAATACTTAAGGGAAGTGGATTGCCCTGCCCTGGACGATAATTCGCCTAGGCAGGGCTCTGTGGGGCCCACCGTGATGTATGAGTTTTATCTGTGCAGTCCATCCATTTTATTAGATCATTTTATAACATGAACTCAAAAATGACGATTGAACTCTCATTTCTTGTGATCGGCAGAAGTTTTGGATCAATCCAATATTTGTGTTTTCCCTTCATCTAGGTCGATACGGCCTTTCGAACAGGTGGGAGCAAATAAGCATAACCGTGGTCCCTAGGACTCGGATTGCCTGTAGCATGACGTGGCCAAAGCTCTGTGGAGCCACTGTGATGTACGTGTTTTATCCTCGCCGTCCATTCGTTTCCTAGCTCATTTAGGGCATGAATCCAAAAAGGAAGCAGATCCAAAGCTCAAGTGGACCACACCACCTGAAACACTGATCAAAGTACGAAATGGAACCGTCCAGGCGAGTCCGACGATTTCAACCGTCCACCTTTTTACTGCTCTAGTTTGAGATGTTTACTAAGCCCACACGTGTGCGCAATAATGCTCATGTACACACCAGACGTGCTAACATGCACAATAGGTCCGAGATCTGATCCATCCATCGGAATGGCACCACTGTATCGAGGTCCTAGACGAAGAATTAGGTTTATCCACTGGTCAGGTAGGCCACAGTTCGCAACAAAAAAAAAATAATAATAATAAATAAATAAAATGTACCGAAGCTGTCTAACCCATCCACCTATTTCAAGGCCCACACGCGGAGTGGACCAGATATATTGTTGGAAAAGCATGTAATAGGTGGGACCAATCTGATGGATGGACTGGATCTTGCACCCAAGTGACATGCTGGCACACGTGTGGTCTATGCATGAGCTTTATGGCACACGCGAAAGGTCCTAATTTTATCTACAGAAAGTGTCGGTCACAATCGTACGTTTATTTTAAGGCCTTTTTTCTACAGTGGCTACATAACATAGGCTCCACAACATGGACGGTTGTGATCATTGGATAACTCTGCCTGTGGGCCCCAGTGGCAGCATAGACGCAGCAACGTAATTTGCGACGGACGCGCAATGCCTACCGACGCTGTCAGTCGCCAGTAGCTACTGGAGGGTCCTCTGTGGGCCACGCCATGACGTGTGTGTTTTAATCAGGCCGTCCATCCAGTTTTATAGATCATTTTAGGGCATGGTCACAAAAATGAGGTAGATCCAGATCTCATGTGGACTACACCACTGGAAAAAATGGTGATTGAACCCCACCATTAAAAAATTCTCGAGGGCCAAAAAAGTTCTGGATGAAACTGATATTTGTTGTTTTCCCTTCATCCATGACTTTTTGACTTAATCAACAGGTTAGATGGAAAATAAACATTACAGTGGGACCTAGGAAGTTTTTAATGGTGGGCATTCAATCTCCACTGTTTTCTTGTGGTGTGGTCCACTTAAGATTTATATCTATCTAATGTTTTAGCTCACACCATAAAATGATCTGAAAAAATAGATGGACGTCGTGGATAAAACAAATACATCATGGTGGGTCTCACAGAGCACTGTCCAGTAGCCACCTGGCTGCTGACAGCGGCCGTAGGCAATCGCGTCCGGCTGCGACTGAGGAAAGACGAACACTAACGAGAAAAACTTTGAAATGTGAGTAATGGTTGATGCTCATGCACTCAGGAACCGTACACGTGGCACACAATTAATTTAAACTAACGATCCAACTTTTGGGTCCTGAGTTAGATAGGTCGTAAAACGGACAACGATTTTGATCCCTTAATTGGGGGACACAGAAATGAAAATCAATCAACGGTCCCTGATTCAAAAAATTATTGCCCATGTATCGGAGGTTAGAGCTTTAAAATCAATCTGAAATTTGGAACATAAAATACCTATAGTGGGACCCACAATTTGATCGGTTTAATTATAGTTTATATTTATCACGTCCATAGCTTCTGAGTGTCTGTGTATCAAACATCACACTCGGACGTGTATCAAATAACTCCCCTCCGTATAATTCCTCTCTCTCTCTCTCTCTAAAACCCTAAAACCCGGAGCCCGGAAGAAGAAGAAGAAGAAGAAGAAGAAGAAGAACAGATAAGATACCCCTGCAATGACGGTATCTCTTCTCTCTCTCTCTCTCTCTCTCTCGTTTTGGCCCGTGGCCTACCGCTGGGAATGGCGATGATGGCTAGGTTAGAGAGATTTCTTGCAGGCATGATCCACCCACTATTGGGTGGGGCCCGCCATCATCGCATTCTCTTGGCTCATGCTCCAAATTGCATTTATGTTACTTTCAAGTTGGATTTGAATGTTTTGTAAGTGCGATTCGAGGGCTGCTTCTCTATTGTAAGTGCTGAGAAATGCGGTAAAAGAGAAAAACTTTGTTACTTGGGCGGAGTGTGATGGATGATACGCAGGCACTCGGAAACAGTACTCTAGGCAAATTAGACCGCTCAGATAGTGGCCCAACTATCTGAGCGGTCTAATTGTGCCTTGACCGGTTGATTAATCAACGTCTAATAAACGGTCAATACGAAGTACAATTGCTGTTTCTGATTCAACGAACAAATCTCCATAAATCAGAGATTACGAACATGCAATTTGATATTGTTGTAATATTGTAAAATATCTACAGTTGGTTGCATAATTTGGAAGGTCTTAGAGAGTTTTATTTATTCATACACACATACATACATGAACCATTTGTACAAAAGCAAGTGCATGTGTATCATTGTTCACACTCAGCCAGAGTATCAAATGTTTCCTCGGCACTAAACATAAATGAATTGATTATTTCACTTAGTTGAACTAGTTATAGCAATTCAATTCTAAAGTGCATCCAAACACAATTGGAACTTCTCGGTTGGGTGATTACTAGGATAAATTCTTGAAACTTGTGAGCTTGACTTCAAGTTAGTGATGCAAACAAACCAAGAAGTCAAGCTTGCTCCCAATCGGAACTTTTTGGGATATTATTGGGAAATTCTTTGTAAAAAAATTGTTATAAATGAAAATTAGTTTGAGGTTTTTAGTATGGGTTCTTATGGGGACGTTAGCAATGTCCCCAAATCTTCTAAATGCCATATGGGATGCCTATCGTCGATTTGAACCATCCAATACAACTAGGGGCAACCCATGATGAAAATCACACCATTAGAGGATCATAAACATCTGATCAATGGCATGGAAAATGGGCAGGCAAGATTGAGTGGAGGAACAAGGTAGTTCAAATCATCATCTTGAAACATCTATTTGTTATATTCCACTCTCTACTGCTTATGATTCCCAAGTAGCACTTTGGTTTGATGATTTTGACCATGTGATCTGTGGCTAGTAAGCAGTGGACGGTTGCAACAACTTGGCTCATTCAAAGAGTTAGGATAATCTTATCGGTGTGATTCTAGCATCATGGCTTGCTCCCAATGGTACTATTGAATGAACCGTCTCAATTGAGGATTGGGCATACCACGTGTCATTCAAAAGGATTGGGGACATTGCTCACCTTTTAAATATAATTATATAGTTATTTAGTTAATATTCAAGTAATGTTAGCATAAATATTGGGGACATTGCTCACCTTTTAAATATAATTATATAGTTATTTAGTTAATATTCAAGTAATGTTAGCATAAATATTGGGATAATTTCTTGATAAAATTGTGTTAAAGAACTGGCGATATTGATGTTGTTATTGATGATTCCTCATCATCTTAGCTGTTTTTTGGGCTTTTGTTTTTTTTTTTTGGACTTTTTTCTGTTAATAAAATCTCTGCACAATTCAGATGGGTATACGCGAGTATGACATCAAACCAAATGTTACCTAAATCGCCAACCCCCCTATGTTTTCCCATGATCGGGAATATGGTAGCCGATGAGATAATTAATGAGGGACTTGGTAGATTTGGTGCCACACGAGGATCGTAGACCTAGACACTGAGTCGAGCAGGCCAGCAGCCTACCCCAGCTCGAGTTCGGCTCGGCTCGGTCCTCGAGCCTGACTGGCCAGCTCAAGCCAAGCTCAAGCTTTTGAGTCAAGTTTGAGTTTTTCTTTTAGTTTTTATACAGGCAGGCCCTTTTTTAATATAAAATATAATATATTAATTAAGTTATATATAGCTCAAGCCGAGTTCAAGTTTTCTTTTTAGTTTTTATAAGAGCAAGCCCTTTTTTAATATTATATAAAATATAAAATATAATATATTAATTAAGTTATATATTATATTATTAGCTTATAACTCAAGCTAAGCCGAGCCAAATCGAGTCGAGTTCAAGCCGAGCCAACTTGAACTCGGCTTGAAATTCTTCTGAGCTCAAAAAATCAGCTCAGCCCAAACCCAACTTTCAAGACAAGCCGAGCAGCGTCTCATGATAACTTTAGAAACTTTGATTTTTTCTTTCTTTCTTGATGTTTTGGTCCATCTTCTCGACGGACCTTCTCTTTTGCTGCTTTATGTTTGTTTTGTGTTTTTTCCTGTTCTTTGTTTTCTTTGTGTTCTCCCAGTTTTGTCTTCCTTTTCTTCTCTATGAATTTCAGTAATCTTTCAAAAAAAAAAAGACAAGCCGAGCGAGTTAACCGAGCTAGCTTGGTTCATCTCTAACTCTAGTTATCAACGATGGGGCAACATGCTAACTCCTTACATAAGGTAGCCACAACACCTCACACAGGTCGAAGGACAATCGGCCAATGCCCAACAATGAAGCCGAGCCCCAACCCGAGGGGAGGTGGTTATGGACGAGGGGCTAATACACCTAAGATGGGGTAAAAACAACTCATTTTGCATGCTTTAAGTGCGAGCAGCAGGAATATTGCTCTTTTCAATGTCATGAACATCAATCCACAATTAATGAATTTGGTTGAAGGAGGAGAATATATTGAAGATACTCTCAACCATATGAAAACAAATGATGACATAATATGAAAAACATGCATATGAGGATGGGATGCATGCTGGGAAAGATTTTTTTTTGAAAGATAACGAGAACTTTATTGATGCAAAGAAGAAAAACAGAAAGAAAAGGGTGAGTTGGACCGCTAAGATAGCCGACTAGCTACTCTCCTAAAAAGAGCAAATTACAACCCTTAAGCTTTTCAACAAAAGAGGCCCACTCAGCTATAAAGTGAATCACCCTATGAACAGTAACCTCCACCGAGTTCGAAATACCATTAAAATATATCCCATTCCTTTCTTCCCACACGACCCACCAAACAGCCAAGAGAGACGTTCTCCAAAGCTTAGACCTTTGCTTTCCACACCTCATACCATGCCAAGCCTGAAGCAAGTCACGAGCTGAATTTGGAAAGGTCCAAGGAACCTGAAAGTGAGATAGAATCTGTCCAAATCTGGTATGTGAACACACAATGGACAAAGAGGTGGTCCACCATTTCTTCATTTGCCATGCAGCGTAAGCAGACATTAGTGATGAAGATGCCCCTTTTTCTCAGGTTGTCAACTGTGGGGACCTTTCTCTTGCCAACCAACCATCCAAAGATTGCTATCTTCGGGGGAAGTTGATATTTCCAAACATGATATGGTGACACCTCTTTGACTGAAGGAGGATTGCTAGCAATATAATTGTAGAGGGACTTAACCGAGAATTTTCCTGATTTTTCTAGACGCCAAACTAGTGTATCTGCGGTAGACTGATCCGGTTGCTGCTGTGAATGCGATTAAGGAGCGCTACATATTCTTCGACCTCCCGATTTCGAAGATTTCTTCTACACACCGGATTCCACACCACTACTCCCCCAAGGATCGAATAGCAAGCATCCACTGTGATGGACTGATTATAGGCGAGATGGAAAATACGCCGGAAAGCGACTCTAAGTGCTTCTTCGCCCACCCAAATGTCTTCCCAAAAACGAGTGCATTCGTCGTTACCAATTGCGATACCAATACCTTTAAGGACCACTGCCTTGATGGACAAGACTCCTTTCCAATGAGTCGAAGCTTTGTTGTTTGAGAAATTCTTTGTGCACCAACCCCCCGTCAAGTGCCCATATATGCTTTTGACCAGCTTGTTCCAAAGAGTTTTGTTCTCGGTCCCTAGCTTCTGAGTCCATTTGCCTAACAGAGCCCGATTCATACTTTTAAGATCTTTTACACCTGCCCATCCTTCTTGGATATGCTTGCAAACTTCCTTCCAATTGACTAGGTGGAATTTTTTCTTGTCTTCCTTCTCATGCCATAGAAAATCCCGTCTAAGCCTTTCTAGTATTACCAATGTCGACGCCGGACATTTGAATAGAGACATAAAATAAAGAGGGAGATTCGACATCGTTGCCTTGAGGAGGGTGAGCCAACTGCCCAGAGATAGGTATTTGCATTTCCATCTAGCGAGATACGATCCAAATTTGTCGATGACCTTGTCCCATAATGACTTCGGAGGCTTTCCGATACACAGCGGGAGGCCCACAAACATGGTTGAGAAACGACCCGCCAAACATCGAAAGAAATCTGCATATTTCTTTATCTCATCTTCCTCCATATTTACCCCGAACATTTTGGACTTCGCCATGTTAACTCTCAAACCTGAGATTGCTTTCAAAGCATGCTAGGAAAGATATAACAAATGCGTATAGTGATGGGGGTGAGTTGTTGGTTATCTAACGGACCATGCTATTAGTTGCCTCAGGTGGTTGATGAGGAGCGATGGTTGCAACTTAATATCTTACACTACTGCATTTTTGGCAGGAAGATATGCATGATTTTGGCAAACATAGGAGTGGTGAGAACATTGTCTCACAAGAAACGTTGAATAAATTAAGACTCAAGGATCATAAGCATCTATATCCATACTAGGTTTGTTGGTTCAAGAAAGGTAAAGAAGTTTCTATTAACTCCAACTGATTAGTTTTCTTCTCTATTGGGTTACACGGATGAGGTGTGGGGTGATATGATCCCTATGAATGCATGTCCCATTTTGTTAGAGAGACGATGGTTGTGGGACCAAAATATGATGCATTTGACTTGGATGTCGAGATCTCATTGACTTGATAACCAGGTTGCACCAGTATTATACCGCGTAGATGTTCCTGTATCATAGCAACTCGTGATCTAGGTAGCCTTGCATAAGACTATACTTGCTTATGATATAAGACGGCATGTATGCAAAAACCATACATGAATGCATGATCATACAACTGTGTATGCAACCATACCCATAACATGCATGCTATATTTCAACAAGTAGAATAATATCTATAGTTATGTAACCTCTTTTAGGTTATTTTAGAAAGATCAGATTGTCTTCTAATTAGTAAAGATGTTTGAGTTGAAAAAGGAAACTCTTTAAAGTCTATAAGTATGGCCTAGGGCTATACATATGAGATGGATGATGAATATGTCGTATAAAATTGAGTTTCTGTGATGGGAATCATATCTGTATTGGTGTGATGCGTTTAAAAGCCCTAGGGCTCAATGTGTTGAGTTTGGTGATCTACGAGCCTTTAAAAAAATTCTCTACGTTAATTCTAATCCGCAATTGGTTTCTTCCTTTTCATTCTAGCTGCATTACAACTGGAATGAAGCATTCCCATTAGCTCAGCAGTATTCGAGCAATTGATCAAGTAAAAAAACATTTCAGGTCAGATGTGTGCCCTTTGAGAAATGAGTTACTGTAGATGATTTATATGTGGTGGATTGCCTATGGTTATCAGGTTATGTGGTTGATGGAGAGCCGATTGAGATGGCTTGCGATGTGTTATCTATGGCAGCAGGAAGTGGCCCCAATAAGATAGGGAACTTCGATTTGGATTGAAAGGCATGAGAAGAGAACGAGGGGAAGATCTAAAAGGACTTGGATGTAGGTGGTAACAATGATAATGATTATATTCAATGTCTGCTTTTAGTATTAAAAAGAGATAGATGATTATATTCAATGTCTGCTTTAAGGGCTTCCAGTCCTTGCCTTAGTGGTACTCTGAGGAGTTTCAACACGAGTTCTTGGGTTCGATACCCGTAGGTGGTGAAATCCCACTACGGCGTGCATGAGTGTGTGTCGGGTGCGTGTGTTAAAAAATAAATAAATAAATAATTAAAAAAAACATCTGCTTTAAGTGTTAAAAAGAGAGACTAAGTGATGGATCCACTAGATATATGGTTTTCACAATTAGAAGGGAGAAGAAAAAGGTTTTCTAGGTTAAAATTTGAGTATTCCAATTTCTTGACCATGGAAAGGATAGCATATATGAGAAGACAATGTGGCCCCATGCATCTGTATGTTTAGCATATATGAGAAGACGATGTGGCCCCATGCATCTGTATGTTTTCTCCCCTTGAATATGTAGTTCTCTTATGTTTAGCATTCTGCCTTTTCTCATTTGTGCTCCATGCTGTCTATTATTCATCACTTTCATGTGTGTGTGTGTGTGTGTGTGTGTGTTGATTGGAAAACAAAACACTATTCTCTGAACTGATTGCTTGATGTAATTTCCCAGCTTCGATGTTGCATTAGTGTTTGAGAAGCTTATTACAATTTAAAAGCTGGACCCAGACTTCTGGAGAAGGCTAAGATGATGAATGCTATTTAGTGTTTGCTGGTTTTGATGATAGTCATTTGAAATTGCAGACACCTGTCAACCCGAAGCCTTTCTTGAACAATCTTACTGGGAAGCCTGTCATTGCGAAGCTTAAGTGGGGAATGGAATACAAAGGTATTTCGTAGTTACTACATTGCTATAGTTTGGGGGCTTGCACAAGTGGGATGAGAAGTGGAAATAACAATAAATCAGGCCATCTGTGAATTGTGGCAAACTAATGCAGAAAAACCACTTGCCAAGCTGCAAAATTCATGTTATGCTAGATGCGAGAAACAGTCTCGTTCAATTTGCAGATTCGAAGATTTGTGCATCCCGTGATCTACAGTTTGTCATCTGTCCAAGCAGCTTTGAGATGATTCCGTTGGGAAAATACATTTTATTTTAACTCTCAGAAAATACATTTTATTTTGTCATGGAATCTATAAGCCATGTCTGGAGATGTTTTGCTTCTTTTTGGAGAGCAATACATGTACTCAGTTGCCATTGATTATGGAATGAAACGCATATCTAGGTATGCAAATGGGCCAGACCTTTGCTAGTTTGAGCCCAAATTTTGAACTGATCGTGCTGGGCCTATTCCAAAATATGATTTTGTTGTCCTGGTTGCAGCCCATTCGCTATCTTACACATATCCAAGTCATCAGCAACTGCATTTTGTAGATGTGGCACATGGAAAGGGAACCAAACCAATCACCTGACAGGGTCCCACTTAGATGGACCAGAGTCCAAATCACACAGACTGGACAATCCCGAGCTTAAGCTTAGGGTATCTTTGAGGAAAGGTCAATGGTTAAGGAAAATTTTAACTGAAGTTTCATTGATTGCCCATTTTCTCTAAGAAAATCCTACAGCTAAAAGCATAGGATTGCCCAAATAGTGTGAGTTTCAGCCTATTATGGCCCATTGCGGTAAGACTGGCACAATCAATGGTTCGACCCTCATACACACATGCCATATGTATTGGGAAAGAATTGCCTTGTTCTTACACAAACACAAGTAACCAATATTTATGTTTTTCTGTTCTCAATCCAAATATTATTCATCTTATGTGCTTCTTTCAGGTTACCTTGTTTCAGTAGATTCGTACATGAACTTGCAGGTAATACATTTGAGTTTTATCACGTCATTATAGAGTCGTATTAGATTTTAATTGCTTGTCCTAGCTACAGTAATATTATGTAATAGTGACCAAAACCCTGTGTGCGTAAGTTTAGGGACTAAAGAATCTCTGTGTTCATTAATGTATTAAAAAGGCCCCCTACTTTTGAAGTTTGGTATAAAGAGCCCCTGTTGTTAAATTCTATCAGCTTAGCAATTTTTATTCCACGTACCCTTGCTTGACGTGAAAAGCCAAAAGCAGTTTACATTCAACCAATAAAATGCAGGATTCTGGAAACCTTCAACCTTGGAGATCTTGTGCATGGGCCATCCATCATGGGCCTCCGATATCAACATTCTAGATCATTGAACCATGGGCCTGTTATTCAAAATAAAAACCCACTCTTACTCTACAAATATACACTCGCCATTGTTTCTAATGTAACTACGTATTTCGTAGGATAGAAAACCATTGTATGATGATTGTTACGCGTGCCCTAAGTCCATATACATGGCATACATGTAACTTAAATCGAACCATTCAAATCTTGGGCCCTAATTTTGATGAATTGTGTGGAGTCGATGGATCATCTTTTTATTCACTGCTCCTCCAGGATTGTGTGGTTAGGCATATTCCGATCTTCCGGTATTTCGTGGGTTATGCTACATTGATTGATGCTTTGTTTGCTCCTATTACAGGGTGTTCTCATTGTTATCTGAGTGGGCGCCTTGGTTTGTTCTAAGTTTGGAGTTGGGGTTTTGCATTTTCCTTTTATGTTTGTTTGCTTTCTTTGCTTTTTCTTTATGCTTTGTATAGCTTCTCTCTTTTTGGCCTTTGGCCCTAGTAAATTGAATTGTCTTTTAAAAAAAATATTGATGGATCATAAACCAAATTAAAACTACTAATTTTTAAGTAATTTTACAAAATAAAAAACTACCTAATTAATATAGAATTTAAGTTCCGGTACCTTTTTCAAAAAGGTTTTCAATAAGCTACCTCATTAATATAAGTAATTATCATTAGAGTCCCATCCATTAGATTTATTACCCGCGGTTCAGGTGGGCCCATGTGTGCAAAGGAGTCTGCGGCTCAGGTGAGCCCCATAGTGATGTTTATATAAAATAAACCCCAACCACCCTCTGTTAGGCCCAGAGCCCAAACTCAAATCTATCTGCCATTCAAGTGGACCACACGATTGGAGATAGCATACAGGGCAACACGCACCCTCCAAACCATTTCCCTTGTTGTGGTCCATATGAATCATGGATGAGCCTGATTTTTCGGCCCCAGGCGTAGATTTTCGTGTCACATCTAATGGTTGGAGTTAATTTCATATAATCATCACGGTGGATCTTGTAAAAATTAAAGGGTGGACATCTTTCTCCCAGCTGTTTCCTTTGGTGTGGCCCACTTGAATCCATATGTCAATCTAATGTTTTTTCCCTATACCTAACGTGGGATTACATATCTACTGGTCGGAGTGGATTTTACACACACATTACGGTGGGCCCTGCCAAAAATCAAGGGCAGCATACCTCTCGCAATTGTTCTTAAAAATCAGATATTTCAATTGATGTATTAAAAAAAAAAAAAGGAATTTCATGGGATGCCCCACCTTGATTTTTGACGGGATCCACTGATGTATTTATGAGATCCACTTCAACCATTAGATGCATAGTCCTATGTTAGGCTCAGGGCCAAGACATCGTGTTGACCCATGATTTAGGTGGACCACACCTAAGGAAGCAGTTAAAAGAGACGTTCACCCTTGAGTTTTACAGGGCTTACCATGATGATATATGAAATCCACTCCAATCATTAGAAGCCACACCAAAATTTAGGCCTCAGGCCCAAAAATCAAGCCCATATGAGATTCAGGTGGGCCACACCAAGGGAAACAGTTTGAAGGGTGACTATTTCTCTGTACACTATTTCCAATTGTGTCGTCCACACGAATCACAGATGGAGCTGATTTTTGGGCCCTGGGCCTAACAGGGGATGACGGACTTGGTGATCAGGGTGGATTTTTCATAAACATCAGGGTGGGGCCAATGCCTTTGCTTGCATGGCTAACCCGAACCGCAGTTAAGAAATCTAACAAAGGTACTCTAATGAGCATTACTTGGATTCATGAGATAGCTTATTGAAAACCTTTTTGAAAAAAAGGTACCTAAATGTAAATTCTATATTAAGTAGATAGTTTTCTGTAAAGGGAAAAGGTTCTATGCGGTCGAGCTCATGGGAACTTCCCATGAGGTCGAGTTGTGTGGCCCCACCGTGATGCGTGTCGAACATCTACCCCATTAGTCAAATGCACCATTCCATGGTGGGCCTAGGGCTTAAAAATCAAGTCAATCCGTGACTTGAGTGGGCCATACCACATACAAAAGTTGAGAGGGGTTACCCTCCATTAAAACATTCATAATTATTTTTTGGTCCCACCGAGATGTGTTTCACAAATCCAGCCTATCCATTATGTGTGTCCCACTTCGATGCGGGGTTAGACCAAGTTTCAGACACATCCAAATTTCAGGTGGGCCCCACCAAGTGCTTTTATATGTTTTAGGACATCTTCACATGATTTTAGATGGTATGGCCCACCTGAGTTCCATATATGGCTGATTTTTGGGATATCCCATAATTTCAAGGGGACCCATCAAATGCATGGTGTTGATGTTCGACATACATCATGGTGGGGCCCACACAACTCGACCTCATGGGAAGTTCCCTTGAGCTCGACCGCATAGAACCTTTTCCCTACTGTAAAATTCCCTAATTTTTAACTTGATAATTGGTGGGCATCTGTTGTCAGTTGAAATGAAAAAATAGCAAACGGTCCTAATCCAATAAGCAAATATTTATTAATCAGAGTTTAGTATTGCTCAATCGACTAGATTTTGTGATGATGGCCTCTCATTGATAGTTACAGTATGAGATACCAAATAACCCCTCATTTTGTAAAGAGATGTTTCTGCTTCTCCTTTTTCTCCCGTGCACTGTTTCTCATGCGGATCTCAAAGTGTATGTGATTTGTCCCAAAAATCAGGGTAGTCTATCTCAAGTAAGCCACACTACTTATGTTGAATTTAGTTTTTAGTCAATCTTTTTTAATCATTCATTTTTTCTCACAAAGCTTTTGCCCATTTATAAGCCAATCATCTAGATCTCAATCTACATCACATAAATGGTTGATACCATTAGACGAACAGGTCAGATTGAACATAAAGGTATCAGATTTACAAGAGCAGTAGGATTTGTTAGGTGATTCCTCACAGAACTGCACTAGGTGCCTACCAAGGTTTCCTTCATAAACTGAGAACCACAGGTTGAACTTTCATGAGATCCACACTGTGCATCAGGCACACTGCCTCATGTTATTCATTTACCCCAAAATCATGATGATCCAAAACTCAGGTAGGCACAACATAGCAAACAATTGGGATGGTATGCTAATCATTAGTTTTGAGTACGGCCCACTGTGGTGTTTATATGCCATTCAATCCATTCATCTAATGTGCCTTATTAGGATGAAGGAATTGCCCCAAATTACACTATTTCCAAAACTCAAGTGGGCCATAACATGTAATTTAGAGGTTTTAGGTATAAATTTTTTTGGGTGGCCCACCTTAGTGTTGAATCACCTGATTTTTGGGATCAAGGACAAACGAGGGGTGGTGATCCTGATGGATGGGACAGATTTCATGCACATTAGGTCGTTTCCCCCATGTTAGAGATGGCACCCCAAGTAGGTGCCTAGCGCAAGGGTTTTTTTTTTTTTTTTTTTTCGTCTAGGCAACGAGAAAATTCATTAAAAAAGAAAAAAGGAGAACAGGAAGAGGAGGGGGAGAGGAGCGGATCCGCTGAGATAGCAGAAAGGCTCTAAATCCCTAAAAAACAAAGATCAACATCTTTTAAACCCTTTACATTAGCTGCCCATTCGACAATATGCCTCTTGGCTCTAAACCCAACGGTAGAAGGAGAGGAAGAGGTGTTATTGAAGCATCTCTCATTCCTTTCAAACCAAACTGACCACCAAATGGCCAAAATGGCCATTCTCCAAATGGAGGATCTTTGCTTTTTGAGTCTGAGTCTGTGCCAAGAAGCCAAGAGGAGATGAGCTGAATGAGGAAGGCACTAGGATATACTGAAACGTTGACAGAAGTTGAGCCATATTTGGGAGATGAATGGGCAATGCACCAGAAGATGATCCACTGATTCCGTGTTTTGCATGCAGCAAAAACAAATGTTAACTATCTGCATACCTCTCTTTCTGATATTGTCAATTGTTAAGATTCGATTACGGTCTGCAAGCCAACCGAAACAAATAACTTTACGAGGAGCCGGGGTTCTCCAGATAAAGGGGGAAGCATGAAATGGGGAGGTTGGAGAGGGGGATAAAGAGGCATAGAGGGATTTCACTGTGAAGGATCCTAACTGATGAAGCTTCTAGATAAGTTTATCTGGAGCTGAGGGCTGCGACATCGATTTAGAGATACAGTCCATGAGATCCACGAATTCAGAGATCTCGTTATCGTTGAGGTTCCTAGTGTATCTCATTTCCCAAACCGTATTATTCCCTGATAGGGAGTAGCAATTAGAGATGAATCTGTTCTTGACAGATTCCAGACGGAAGATGTTGGGGAACTGATCTTTCAACAACGTGTCGCCCATCCAAGGGTTCTCCCAAAAGCGGATAGCGGACCCACTGCCTAGCTCAAAACTGATGTGATGAAGAACAGCTTGCTTAGCTTTGAGAATTCCTCTCCACAGGTGGGATGCCCTGTAGCGAGTTGAATCTTTAGTCCACCAACCTCCCTTAGAATGCCCATATTTACCTTTGACTAACCTCATCCACAAGGCCTCAGGCTCTATCCCTAGACGCCATGTCCATTTGCCTAGAAGAGCAAGATTCATTCGCCTCAAATTTTTGACATTTGCTCTGCCTTCCCGATAGATCTTGCAAACTTCCTTCCAGTCGAGGAGATGAAAGCTGTGCTGATTATCTTTGCCGGACCATAAGAAATCCCTTCTAATGACTTCAATGGCATTCAATACAGAAGGGGGGCATCTGAGAAGAGACATAAAGTAGAGGGGAAGATTTGTCAGAGCCGCGTTAATTAGAGTGAGGCGACCTCCAAGGGATAGGTAGCGAGATTTCCAACGCGGTAGATGATTTTGAAATTTCCCTACTATTTTGTTCCACATTAACTTGGGCGAAGAACCGATCGAGAGAGGAAGGCCCACAAAAGTGGTTGGAAAAGAGTCTGGACCACAACCAAGAGAAGCAACAAAGGAGCGGAGAGTATCATGCTGGACGTTGATCCCAAATAGTTTGGATTTTGCCATATTAATACGAAGACTGGAAACCGCTTCAAAGCAGAAGAGAGCAGTTCACAAGTTGGATATGTAGGGAGAGGAAGCTTTGGAGAAAATAAGAGTATCATCAACGAATTGAATATGGGTGATGGGGTGAGTTAGCCCAGGCATAGCAAGACCTTTTAGGATGCCTTCTTCCCGACCTTTTGTCATCATTTTAGAGAAAGCTTCTTTGATAAGAAGAAAAAAGAAAGGGGACAAGGGGTCCCCCTGACGAAGACCTCTGGTGCTCTGGAAGAACCCCTTGGGTGAACCGTTCAGCAGGACTGAAAAATGGGCGGAACTGACGCAGGCCTGGATCCAATTTCTCCACTGAGCCCCAAATTCCATCCGAACAAGCATATATTGGAGAAAGTTCCAGTCAACATGGTCATAGGCCTTAGCTATGTCTAATTTGCAGAATATACCTTCTCTGGAGGATTTCTGGTAAGAATGGAGGATCTCGTTAGCTATTAGAGCGCAATCTGTGATTTGTCTGCCTTTGATGAACGCGTTCTGATTAATAGAGATCAGCTTCCCAATGACCTTGGCGAGACAAGCTGAAAGCACTTTGGCGAGGATTTTGTAGGGGGCTCCAATCAGACTGATTGGTTTGAAATCAGCAAAAGAACTCGCGCCCGAGACCTTAGGGATTAGGGCGATGAAGGAAGCACCTAGACTCTTGGAGAGATGACCTCATCTATGGAATTCCTGGAAGAAAAGGAGCACATCATGGCAAACGATGTCCCAAAAAGTTTGGAAGAAAATAATGGGGAAGCCATCTGGACCGGGAGATTTGTCGCCTCCCAAAGAGTCGACTACCTCCTTGATTTCCTCGAAAGAGAAGCCGACTTCGAGAAGGGCGGCCTCCGTTGTCTGCAAGTGACTGAAATGGATATTGTCCAGGCGACATCTATCCCAAGATTCAGCAGAGAGCAGGTGTTTGAAGTCGACAATAGCCTTTGATCGAGCACGCATATTGGCTATACTATGGAAGTATTTAGTATTTTTGTCTCCCTCAGCAATCCATCTAGCCTTGGATTTGATTTTCCAGGATACCTCTTCTTAAAAGACAGCGATCGAGAGAGCTTGAATAATATCGATACACCTTCGCAGAACTGCATTAGAGATCTGATCATCATTGTGGTTGGCATCAATTTGCTGAAGCTCGGAGAGGAGAGCTTCCGTTTCAGCTTCTTTCATACGAGATTCCTCGTGGAACCATTCCTTGATCTTCAACTTAAGAAGTTTTAGTTTACTTAGCAGCCTGTGGCCTGCAAACCCTTCGACTTGAAAAGAAGACCACCAGACTGAGATCTTCTACCTGAAGCCATCTTTACTGAACCATGAAGAATTGATACGGAAGGGTTTTGAGCCCCAATTTTCCCCTGCCAGGAGCAACAACAGAGGGCAATGGTCCGAAGTCATGCGAGGCAACGCCGTCTGAAGGACCGAGGGAAAGGCCTCTAGCCAATCCGGAGAGACAAGGAACCTGTCCAACCTGGATTGGATGGGGAATCTACGGCCATTCGTCCAAGTATACTTGGCTCCTAGAAGCAGCAGATCTACAAGCCCTTGAGATTGAATCCAAGATGACAAGCGATTCATAGCGGGAGACACCCTTCTAGGCCGGGAATGTTCTTTCGCGAAACGAACAGCATTGAAGTCGCCAACCGCGCAATAGGGGCCTGAGAAGGAGTCTCTAACAAGAGTTAATTCGTCCCAAAAATCGGGGCTACCAGACTCTACGGAAGGGCCATACACAACTGAAAGAAGGCAGGTAAAGTTAGAAGACGTATCTTTTAGGATAACCGAGATGGAAAAGGATCTCTTAGAGACGGATTGGAGGTGCCATTTAGAAGCTTTCCAAGCAATGAGGATGCCCCCCGAAGATCCTGAAGCATCGAGCGTAACCCACTTAGTGTCCGACGTCGACCACAGAGATGCGAGAATACTTTGTTTGAAGACTGACACCTTAGTCTCCTGAAGACAGAGAATATCTGGGTTCTTTCTATTGACAGAGGCTTTAATGAGAGTTCGTTTTTGTCTAGAGCCCATCCCCCTAACATTCTAAGAAAAGATCTTCATGGAGCAACTGAACTTCCCCGGGAACCCTACCTCCTGTGCTTGGATGAGGAGTCGAGTTTGAGACCTAGACTTGGTTCTAGTTTTCTCAGTTTGCAATTGCTGCTTGATTTAGGCGAGGGTCTTGCATAAGAGCGGGATTCTGATAGCGGTCTCCCTTTGTTTTCAATGCATTGGAATAATGCGATATAATCCTCCAGCCTATTTCCAAAAGACAGCCCAAGAGATCTTCCTACGCATCTGAGGGCGTCCCGGATCCAGCGCTTATTGTGCATCTTATCTAGGAGTTCAACTTTGTCGACGGTAGAAGATGAAGCGATGCTCGCTTCCTGCTGATGGAGGTGAATATTTGCACAGATTTGAAGAGGTTTTGCGTAGATGACTTCGCTGTTGGTGTCTTGAAAGAGAGTAATGGGGCCCATGTCGAGAATGTCCTCTAGAGAATAGAGAGGAGTAGGTGGGGAGGATGGGCGGGACTGGAAATCGGAATAGTTAGACAACTTGCATCCTTAGAGTTCTTCATCTGAATAGCTACGAGGGAGACGGTCCTGGTCCGGACCCGAACCTGATGAAGGGGCGCCGATAGAAAGTGGGGGAGTGCACGTGCGAAGGGCTAATCGGAAACACGTGTCAGTGCAAGGGGCTCATAGAGAGCTTTTTGAGAGACACGCGTCTCCTCAAGAGATGGGAAGGAGCCTCAGAAGTCAGCTGGGTGTCGACGGTTGTTGGCTGATGACGTGTCGAAACTAGAAGCTCACGCTTAACAGCCACCTAATGAGATGTTGATTGAAGGTCAACAGCCACCTAATGAGATGTTGATTGAAGGTCATGAGAACCTGCTCCAGGTGTCGCCATACTGTGGTCTTTGGAAGATCGAGGCGATACTCGAAGATCTTTTGATGTAGGATCTGGAAGGCACTCGCCATCGATGCTACCAGGTGTCGTATTAATATCGGCGTCCGCTGGGATATCTGACGTGCTGACGGGCGAAGGGCTGCTGGCGGTAGGAATGAATTGACGTAAAGTCGACGTCGGGAGCTGAGAAGCCACGCGTCGTAAGATCTTGAGATGCCGTCTAATCGCTCGTCTATCGAAGGCGTGCTTGAGCAGAGGAGGGTGGCTAAAGCAGGCAAGTGGGGACACGTGTCGAAAGGTTTGATCGACCGTCCAGAGAACCGTGGGAGCATGGAATCAACTGAAGAGCGTAAGCATCCGGAGTCGGAGCCTCGGCCGGAGTCGGAGGAGGGCCTTCTCTGAGGTGCCAGAGATCACCCCATCGAGGATAAAGGTCTTCTTGTATTTCGTGCAACACAGGGAATTCCAACGGTCGGTTGTCGATGAGAACCCGGACATGGGAGGGAGGTGGAGAGCCCTTCTTCCTCTTAACCTGCACTCTGATAACTCCGAGTTCGTCACCTAACTTCGTCTTAGGGTCGAGGTCAAGGAAAGACCCTAAGTAAGTCGCCACTAAGATGAAAAATTCATCCAACCAGAGTTCCAGAGGGATGCCCCATACCCGGAACCAAACTATCTCCGATCCGAAGATGGAGAACTCCCAGTTCAATAACTTTGCGATCGGAACTCCAGAATGCAAGTGTCCGGCCATGAGCAACATTTCTGGATTGATACCAGGACAGACTTTCACCCATAGTTCGTTATAACCCAGGGGCTTGATAATATAGTTACCGGGGCGGAAGCCTATAGTTTCGGCGTTCCAATCTTTAACCTATGACAGGGTAGCACCGCCCTTAGAGATGATGACTATTGTATCCTTGAGGTCTGCTCTAGCCGTATTGAAGGATGAAAGGTCGATGAGAATGGACTGCCCTTCTTTGGTAGGGGTGGGAGAGGAGGTGCATGTGTCGGGTGGGGGATTGGATGGGTAGAGGACGCGGGGTGTTTGGGTTGCTTGGAATGCTAGAGAAGGACGTCCTTAAAAGAGGGATTGGCCGCTGATCTTTCTGAATGAGGGACGAAAGCAGGGTCCGAAGGACGGGGAGTAGGTTTGGGTCGGAATACTGTGGGAGGTTTAGGGTTGGGAAGAAGGGAGAAGGAAGGGCTAATCTTTCTGTAAGAGGAGCCGAATCGAGCCCTCTGGACGAGAAGAGGGTTAGCCTCGAACAGCACCCCATGCAACATTTCAATCGCCCTAGCCAGTTCCATTTCAGAGCTCATGCGAACTAGGGCAAAACCCCTGTAGGCACCAATGTTCTTGTCCCTCAGCATGACGATATCCATTACTGCACTAGCACGTCCGAAAATTCTCTCGATGTTAAGAGGGTACCAACCATGAGGATACCCCCTAACGAAGAGGTTAGGGAAAGCACTCCATCTCTTAGCAGACGAAGAGGCTGACTTGAGGCTGGATTTCTTGCCTGGAACAACTTTCCATCCGATTTTGTCCGTCTCGTCTTCGTTGTCGAAGATGTTTTCCTCTTCATTCGCTGAGATTACGGTCGTCGGCGTCCGGTTTGCTGTGGAGTTAGTCGTCGTCCGATTTGCTGTAGTGTTCGTCTTCCGCATAGTGTTTGTTCGTCCGATTTGCATGCATGTGTTTATGTCTTCCGCATAGTGTTCGTTCCTCTCTTGGGTTTGGCCTAGCGCAAGGTATCCCAAATGTTTTCCATTTCTTCAAGACTCTTGCTTTGCCATGAGGGCAAATGTGGAACTCAATTAACGGAAGTGTATGGCGGGGGCTCTTTAATACCTATAATAAAACTGGGTGCTTTTTTGGACATTAATTTAGACTGGAATTTTTATTTATTTTTTTTTTTTTTTGTGAGAGAGATTTAGACTGGGATTTTCATGACCCGATGCTTATAAGCAGGGGATCTTTGGTCATTCTACCTAATATTATTTACTGTTTTGGTCTTTTCCTGCAGCTGGCCAATACAGAAGAATACATTGATGGACAATTTACGGGAAATCTTGGAGAAATTCTGATAAGGTAACTGCCTCTAACAACATAAGTTCTTTCTGTTTTGGTTCTTGGTAAGATTTTTATACAAATCCAAATTATTGTAACCATTCCTATTACAGTTTCATTTTGCACATGCCATGATTTGGAGGTTTCAAATCTTCACCTCAGGCTAGAGTAGGATTTTGGATCCCGCTCACATCCCGATGGGGCATGTGAGTGGGATCTGGGCCTTTCATCAGGCAGGACCCACTATGCGTCATGCCACAGGAACCATGCTGGTCCGTTTATCAGGTGAATCACAAGCATATGAGGAAAAAAATGAGGACAGTGAGAAAGGAATTAATCAAGAGCCCATGTTCAATGGGCACATTGAGCCCACCAGGTGACTGGACCTGCCAGATATTCAGCCAATGAAAATACATGGTGGCCACTTGATGAATGGCCTGGATCTTGCATTGTGTGAACTAGCATGGTGGCCTTAGCAGGGTTCAACTATCTGTATACAGATCTTTGTGCTACAGGGTACGTGCCTGAACATCAACCAATGCACATTTCCCTTCAATAAAAATATTTGCCCAATCTATCTATGGTGTATGATATTATTAAAGGAGAAACTTTGATACTCTGGCCAATTGTGATGGTTCATATGCATGCACTCGGAAATTTTACCTGTGGCACATATGCAATTCAACTCAAACTGTCCAAATCATGGGCCACACTCTGATGGGTCATAAACAAAAGATTACACAAAAACTGTCGCCATAATTGATTGATTGGTGGACATCTTGCAGGCAGTTGAGATGAAAGATGATCCATCGTCTATCGATTAATCAGAGATTAGGATTGTCCTAATCAAATATGGTTTTGGGGCAATGACCTGACCACATTAGGTCCCATGACTTCGATGGTTTTAATTTGAGCTGCATGTGTGCAGTGTTTAGCTTTCATACTACACATCCAATCTCTGCCTCACATTCATATGGGCTGTTACCTCATCTCCACTGTATTACACAGATGCAACAATGTTCTTTATCTTCGAGGTGTACCAGAGGATGAAGAAATCGAAGATGCAGACAAAGATTAAAAGTGAGAATTTTTTCCATGGAGAAGCTGGTCTTCCATTTTACTCTCATTCTTCAATCGGTCTGTAACTTCGATGTTAGATTCTATCTCATGTCTCACTAAAAATCACTGTTGTTGCAAGCTTCCAAGTTTCAAGTAAGATTATAGTTTGGCATCCTGTGTTAGGTTGCAGTATATTGGTTTTGTTACGCAGATCCTTTTCTTTGGATATAATACAAGCTGTTTGGGAATTTTTCTATGCTCTGATGTTATTCATTGGATACTGCTTTGCTTAAGCCCACACACAACACATTATAAGGTAGCTTATGTACATGTCACAGTCTCCCATGTTGTTGAAGTACCGCCTGCACAAATATCAGCACCAATGTGTTTGAAATCATCCTGCACTTTCGTCAGTATTCATATTCACTCAGCTAGGCTCCAAATCTTTAGTTGCAGGATTCACCTAACTAGATGCCACTCCCACATCGAAACATGGTTCGGACTCACACCGCCGCTCCCACTTGCAGGTGTTTACCTGCCCCACGCCATGATCTGTTGGCTGCATCTTGCAACTATACCGCAAACTGCAATTGTGTTCTTTTTCATGCTGGAGTTGAAAGCGTGAATCTAATGCTGTTTGAGGCCTCATTCTGAACACTAAAAGCAACTGTGATTTTATCATTTGCCTTGATTGAACTGAATGTTTATGACTCGATTCAGTTGTTTATTCAAACGTTCCCCCATCTAAAAAAACAAGTCATTCCAATACTTTGATCTACATTCCGCCCCACTTTCTATTTGGGAAAGAAACGAAGAAATCCCACAGTTCAAGTTCCAGGGTGGACCTCCAGATGACAATGACAATTCAATTGCTAATCTGTTGTTTTGGGGCCCAGACGTCCCACCAAACCTCTAGAAAAGAGGATTTATCCCAATTTTGTTGAAGGCCCTAAAAGGGTGGGAGAAAGCCTGGATGAGCTATGCTCTAACTGAAGTTATGGCCCTAGATAGAGGGAGCGGCATAAAAGGATTCTTGTAGCCAATCCCAATTAGTTAGGATAAGGCTTGGATGATGACAATGACAATTCAATTGCCCATTTGGTGTTGTGGACCCAGACATTCCACCGAATTGATAGAAAAGAGGATTTATCCAAATTTTGTTGAAGGCCCTAAAAGGGTAGGGCACAGGCCCAAAAGGACGTGGGTGGAAGTAGTAAGAAAAGACTGGAAGACCTATGGTCTAACTGAAGTTATGGCCCTAGGTAGAGGGAACGGGGGAAAAGGATTCATGTAGCCAACCCCGATTAATAGGGATAAGGCTTGGATGATGATGATGATAATGAACATTCCCCGACACCCCACCCAAAATCATCACACCCATGATGCAATGCTTTCTAGATCATAATCACAATGCAAGATTTGGGGTGCGTTTGGTTGGACCAAATATCATAAATTTCATTCTCAGTCCAAATTCGAGGAAACTTGGTGCAAGCAAACTCCCCCTACTGATTACTCCCCCATTTATAAAGCTTCAATCATTTGAATCATGAACTATCCCTTACCATTTAAATCAATGCCTTCTGATTTAAAGTAAAGGCATGTATTAATAACAACTAATTCAGTTGATTACACAGTATTTTTTCTTTCCCAAATACAGCCACACAAAATCTACCCAAGGAACTCGGTGTGAGTGTTCTTACCACCAACAAGATTCTCAACAACATACCAAACAGTTCAAATGTAACAGAACAATGTCTATAGAGAAAATGGAAATTATAGCAACCTAGCTTTATGATCTTTACGTCCTTTGATTCTTTGAGGCGAAGCGGAGGACCAAATAAAACAATATCCGATACAAGACAGCCCACCCCAATAGATACAGGATCATGTTCCACTTCTCCATCTTTTTAGTGTCGATCGCCATCTTCGTTAAGATGGAGGTGCCGTTCACTATCTCTCCGTCGGGATTAATCGCAAAGGTCTCGTTATTTTGGTATTGATTCATCAAGAGCCCTTCATATGGATACTTCATTGTTGAGACTGTGTTCATCCATTTCCACCATTTCGGAATATCGTGGCTATTCAAGAAGTAACCACAGAATAAGAAGAAGAGGGCAGTGAAGGCGATCACCGCGGCATAACCCAGTATGTAGTTTGGCACGATAGAACTGATGAAGACCACGAATGAGTTGGTGGACAGCAAGGAGGCATACAGTGCGAGCCAGAAGTAGGGGAAGCTTCCACTTAAGTCCAATGCCTTCCACACGATCGCTGCATATGTGGCCGCCTGGATGGCAAGGAAAGGGAGGTTGGTGATGATGCCTGATATGGTGTAGGTAGAGGTCCTGTAGGCATTGTGGGAGGTCTCGCGGATGAAGATGAAGCGCTCCTGGATGAAGGCAGGGACGGCGTCATTGGACGAGAAGAAGAAGAGGCAGACAGTGAAGATGAAGAAGCTGATGCGGTTCGTAATCCCTTGCATGTTATCCTTCGGGTGAATGAACATGGTTGCCATCATGATGCCCATGACTGTGAGGACCATTTGCCTGGAGAGGAAAAGCTCCGGCGTGCGCCGGATGTTGATGAAGTTGCGGCGTATGAGGACCCATATCTCTGGGAAGAATGAGTTGGAGAACTTGGGACCAAGGTGGTGGCAGGCCCTGTTGTACCTGGCAGAGAGGCTGGGGGTCAGGTAATCGTTCTCGTTGACAGTGTAGTCGCTGCTGTGAGGGGTTGGAGTGCCGGGAAGTATCTCACTGGAATATGTATAATACCCCGGCGAAGCACTGCAACATTTGAGATATTGTGACAGAAGCACATGTCAAGCTAGTGGAATTGTAACCAACCAACAAACGTATGATCTAGAAAATCCAAGCTTGGATTGATTGTTGCTGTCAGTATGAAGGAATGCATTTTTTACATCTAATTGATATAGAAGCCATTAGGGCCTGTTTGGCCCGGCAGATCCCATGGTATTAGGAGGGATGGGATCAATTTTAAGGTAATGATGGTGGTGTCAGTGGATTGTCTTAAGATCCATGGGATTGCTCATATCCCGGGACAAGTTCACTGGGTCTGTTTGGCATGCCCCTCATATCCCGGGATTTTACCTTCCAATCTATTCAACCAAGGGATAGGATCAATTTTCAGGTAATGATGGTGATGTCAGTGGATTGTCTTAAGATTCATGGGATGGCTTACATCCCGGGACAAAGTTCACCGGACCTGTTTGGCTTGTCATGCCTATCCAAGGATATTGCCGATCCCATCCCTCCTAATACCGTGGGATCTGCCTGGCCAAACAGGCCCTTAATGTCATCATTAGGGTTAAAGACTAGTGAGTTGGTAGTATGGTCTCAGGTTGACTCATGTCTCGCCTGACTTGACTGAGTCAGAGGTGCCTCGTCCAGGTTACTCATGGTGTGGAACCCGATTAGGTCTGACTGAGACCAAGTCGTCTCAGTCAGACTCTTATAAGTCACGAGGACTCTTCCAAGCCCTTTCTAAATTCTTAGGATCAATTTGAATGATGTCCTCCTATCATTTTCTATAATTTGTGCCCATGCAATCGCGCAGTTTGTAAAATGAATCTCAGTACAAAAATGATTTTCAGAGACGGTAATCTACCACCAACAGACATGGTGTTGCATTTGTTCAGAATCCGTCCATGCTGTCCATTGGGTGTGACGTATATCATGTGACCATACCCTCATTGAAAAATCAAATCCACCCATTCTTCGCACGAGCCATAGTAGTGAGGAAATGGGTTGAGGCATCAAGTATGTTTGTCGCGGAGAAATGAGTTGGAATGGTTTTTCATTGTCATCCAAGCAGAACCTTAGGGCTTGTTTGGATCCGCGGCATAACCTAATAGATTTTATAAAAGAGGTGTTGTTTGGATAGCAAGTAAATTAATTAAATGATTGTTATTTTGTATTTTGTTATAGATAAGGCTAATGATTACTTAGAAGAAATTACTATTTTTTATCTATTCAAATAATGACTCTTGTCTTAATTAAGATAATCTAATTTCTTTTTCGATTTCTGGTATCCAAATACACCATTTAAACTTTACGATTTTTTATTTTTTAATTCTTTTGAATCACATAAATTGTTAATCTACCTATATGAATGAATCAAATACCTGGGTGGATTTTGCATTTTCCGATTGACGGGTAGATTTTGCATCTTTTGGCCGCGCCCTTGCCTGGAAGGAGTGAAAGGGCGCCTGGAAGGAGTGAATCTCAGTGTCTCCAAGATCCCTTTCTGGCTCCCACTCCATGGAGACCTGGATGATGAGGTCCACGGGCTCCTAACGCTATGATCGAAATCGGTGGATGCCCTCTGGGTCCCGTTCCCTGCCGAGAGGTGGAGTCGCTTGCCTGATCTCCATCCATCACCAGCCCCTAATGCCCGATTGTGTGGAGTCTCCCCATGATGCGGTGGCCCAGGAGATGGTGTTTGCATTACCGATGATATCATTGACAGCTCCTCGTCTGTGATGGGTGGTGGCTTTAACCCTGTGAGGCAAAAATCGGCCAATGCTTCAATGCCTAGTTCGGATTGATCATATGCTTGGATCACATCTAGGAGGTGCTCGATCGCATTCTCCCCCCTAGGGATCTTGCGGCCCATGCGGCCGAGATGGCGGGGCACGTCCTTAGGGGACCCTTGGAACATAAGCTGCCCGCGTGCAAGTATTACAAGGTGGTCAAGGAGCATCTGAATTCGATACGAAGGTTGATGGATGGTGAGGATCACGGTGCTACCAGCACGGGCAATGTGGTGCACCTTTTCGATGACGCTGTGGGCACTGGTGGAGTCCAGTCCTGACGTGGGCTCATCCAAGAAGAGCAATGGGGGCCCGTGGATTATGTCGACACCAATTGAGACCCGGCGCCGCTCCCCACCGGACACACCACGGGTCCCTTCGTCACCAATGTAAGTGTTCTGAGATGTCTGCAACAGATGATTCAAATTTAGATTAACCAAGCCAAACAAGAACAAATCTAGCCACACAAATCGTGAATTAGAGACGATATCTTGTGTTTTAGTTGTGAATAAAACCATCTCCACTGTCTGTGGCCGTCGCTGTCAACCCGGGCCCTGGCCCACTTCTTGGATGGACCATTTCATATAGAGTAGAGAACTTGCAAATATAAATTTGCCAATGGCCTGATCAACATCCTACAGAGGGGAACTGTTATTGGTGATGTTGTCCAAGAGGAATTATAAGGTCTGCATCACAAGCGTCCATTTTTTAAAAAATTATAAGCAGGGCCCATGATCCAGTGATCCATACCGATGATATGATTTGCCCAACGGTGGATGGGGATATCCCAAAACTATTCCATATCCGATTATGCTAACCATGAGATACTGTTTTTGTCCTTGCAATCTATTTTTAAGCCACTAATCGAATGTAAGAATCTTCAAATGTATTGGGTATCAACCAATCCTTGTTAGGTTCCTTCATATCAACGGTCAGGATTCCCAAAACGTGGCCCCACATGGACAAATTAGCGGTTCTGATGCATGACGACCCTATAACTCCCCCACAAAGGTGTCCCACTATGGACGATTCAGATCAATTTTGGGTTGTTCTATCCTAGAATGATTTGGGTCAATCAGAAATTGAATTTTGATGGGCCATGTCCATCAAAGATGTAGTCAGTGAGTTGGATCGACCAAGTTTATGAAAGCCCAAGTGGGCCCCACCGCATCTTGAAAAATCAAAGCAAGTGGGGCCCATGTTCTTATCAACGTTGGATCTTGATTGGATACTGATAACTTTGATCAGTACTGCATCATGTCCCATTAATCTAACCAATAACTGAATTTTGAATCACATACCGCCAATCCCAGCTGTTCGATCAGCTTCTCGACCCGCTGCCGCTTATCAGCCCGTGAGATGGACCCGAGTCGGAAATCCGCAGCGAACATCAGCGTCTCGTAAACGGTCAGCATCGGGAAAAGCCGGTCCTCTTGCATTATGTATGCAGATGTCCGTTTGATCAAGCTGGGCCCCACTTCAGCTCCATCCAACGACACCCGTCCCTTGAGACTCCCACTCGCAATCCTGCCCGCTAATCCATCCAAGAATGTAGACTTCCCAGCCCCACTGGGCCCCATCACCGCAGTTACACATCCCTTCGGTGCATAGCCGGTGATCTGGTGCAACAGGTCCACTTCTTGTGTGGTCCACTCATCATCCACCTTCAGCTTCTTCGTGACTGAGTACGTTAGATTGGTGAATTCCAGCCCGCCTGTGTAATTGGACGGCTTGATGATGTCGATGACTGCATCGCCACCGTTGATGTTGATATTACCGTGACCATGGTGATCGGGCATGGTGAAGATGAAACGAGGAGATTATTTAGGGAAATCTATGATTTTCCCCACTAGGGGTTGAAGGGATTGAAGGGTTATAAAAAGGGTGGGAGAGAGTATACCAAATACAGCTGGTGGGACATGTTAGAGGAGGTCCTTCCAAGGTTTTGGTGGATTGGCTTCATTGAAATAGCCGTTGGGGTCGTTTTAATCAAAGAGGATTTATACGTCCTCGACCCAACGAGATGTATGGTATACTCTGGTTTTCAGTTTGCATAACTTGTGTCTATGTTCATAGATCCAGACCATTGATGAGTTTGATCTCTCCATGGATGGACTTCACCTTAAATTTTTTTCTCTATGGGATAATCCTAAGATTTCAATTTTGAGATTGGATGATAGATGGTTGAGAATATAAGTAACAGCAGCGGTCCATATTTAGCTGAAAAAAGAGATCAAGATTGATGGCTAGGATATTGATAGTGGGACCAACTATCAACGGTCTTGATCACTGACCACGTGTGGTCCACTTGTACTAAATGGAAACCCGAGTACGGTGTCGATATCGTCGTGTGGAGGATCTTGTAATTCCTGGAAGTCTACTTGATTCTCGTTATCTTCATTTTAGGTTTTGGGGTTTGTGGGAGTAAGATTACCAAAATGCCCATTGTGGCCTGTTTGGGTACATTTTTTAAAAAAAAATTACGTGGCCGTGTTTTTCATGCAGTTTGGTTGTATCTTGTAGTTGTTTGATGATGTTATAAACATGGAGAACTCAGGCATGGTAACAAGCTATCGTGGGGCCCACGTAGTGGGTACATTAGCCCATGTACCTACTACATTCAATGTTAGGCCTGAGGCCAAAAATCAGCAAATTTTAAAACTTACATAGGACACACATCATAAGGAGCTAGAAGGGACACCTACCCACAAAGACTTTCTAAATTTATTGTGGGACCATCTTATCATGCATATGTTGTTTGTTAGGATATTTCAGAAAAAAATAATAATAATGATAAAAGTTTTTTTTTAATCTTAAAATGAATTTTTATTTTTATTTTACTATTGTACAAAAAGTTTAGTCATATATGATTGTAACGGAACGGTAAAGTTTTACTCGACTTTTATCTTTTGAAGAGTGTAACATTATACTTTAGCTGGTAGGTGCATATGAGGCTGGTCTGGAGGAAAAATTAGATTGGAAACCAATTAACCAAGCCTGCACACATGGATACTCAGAAACCATGGTGCACATGTTCTGCACTAGAAAAATCCTACTGAAGGACATGAACTATCTCAACGAGAGAGATTGAGCCGGCACATCTCGTCGACTAAGATTACTACTTTCAAATCATCTAAATAGTGCGCCTATATCTCATACAATTATTTTTAACAATCATGATAGAGTTTAGAAACAACATAAGCAAAATAATATCAAATTTGATTTACTTTTATTCAAGCATGAGTAATATAAACATAAAGCGTAACTTCAATGGAGAATGGGATGGACGTTTGACGCTTGTTTTCTCTCCCCTTCTTTGTATAAACTAGTTACTCTAGAATCTTTGTATGTTAAGGGAGATTTTTTTAGCATGGAACTCTATGGGACTTATTAGGCTACCCTTCCATATTTGTATACTCATATCATAACCCATGACATCTAGTGTTCCTTATTGTAAAGGGATTTCTCTTAAGCACTCCATATAGATTTTGTAAACTTTAAAGCAATACTTATAATATATTACGATGTCGTATCTTTAGAATTTGGGTACTTCGAAGTTTGTTGGTACCCCGGCATCCAAGAAAGGATACATGTCTTTGAATTTTGTGGAAGGGAGTTCCACCTCATGTTGTATTTGGAGCTTGTTTCTCACGGCCCTAAGTTAGTCCTTGAAATGCTCCTGGAGATAATCAATTTCAGATGGTTAAAGAGGAAGTTATTGTTGTCTAGATGTCTTCAATCTATATAGAAGCAGGGGATTTCGATCAATTGAACAAACTATTCAATCAATCGAGTGAACTCTGAATTAAACAAATTTCTCTCTAAACAGTTTTGGACAAGTTTAATCGATTGACCGACCTTAGAGGTTCGAACAATTGACGTAATTCAAAAAAATCATGTTAACTCTCTAAACACTTTTGAACATGTTTGATTGATTAAACATGGGGGATCAATCGATCGAAGGTTGCTCGATCGATGCTTAGATTGACGACATTTGCAGTTTTGTGTAATTGTGCGATTTGTTTCCTATTTTGAATATAATACTATATATATGGATGTAATATGGGATTAGGGTAGGACAATGAGATCTAAATCATTTTTAGAGTTTTTTTGAAGGGAGGAAACTTGAGTTTTTGTATTTTTAAGTTGATATATTTCTTATACTTTCGTTTTTATAGTAGATTGCTTATCACTATGCAATGATTTTTTTTTTGCAAGGGTTTTTTCATGTAAAATTATGTGTTCTTTATGTATATTTGTGTTTTTCTTTTGTTGTGTAATTCGTACTTGGGATCTGCTTCTGCGGCTCCATAGCTGTGCTCCTTATAGAGCTCGGTTCACATTCTTTTTGTAATAATCAAACCCTTCGACATTTCTATGATCCCCGGTGGGGGAATTTTGCTAGAAGGGAATTGTCGGATGAGAGAGTTGGAAAGAAACCCCGACTGTAGGGTGAGGTTGGCTACCGAGATATACATGAGTGGAGAGTAAAGGGCTGGGATTGACTTGATTGTAAATGTTATATTTATCGAGGTGTAAATGCTGCAGTTGGCTAGAATGTAAATGTTATGGTTGATTAGAAAGTATTGAGGATGCCCCTATTAGAATTAAAAAGAACTCCCATTAAGGGGAGGTTACTGGAATTGATTAGAATGAGATTGACTAAAGTGTGTCTGTTGAGACACTGGCTGGCTCTCTTTAAGGGAGAAAAATGGCCTAGTAACTAACTCTCTGCAAGGACCTGTTGTTGGTTCTTGTTAGGGGGAAGATGTATTGGAATTTGAATTTCTACTTTTAGTGTATTGAAAGTGAATCATGTTAGGAGTCTTGGAATTGATTGATGGTTGAGTCGAACAGACCCATGCGAATGATGGGTTGTTGTGCATTGCAGATGGATGGTGTGGCCCCTACTTGGAGGAAGCATGCCACAAGGTCCTCGACTCTTTATAAACTAAAGGCTAAATTAGCTATTGAGGGGTGGCAATGGGTTGCGCAGCCAGGAATCTGGGTGACTTGGGAGGATATGGCAAGTCAGATGTGTCTCCTAAGATAAACATGGCTGCTTGTACGCGGGTTCAGATGATGCTTTGGTAGGAGTGCATGGACCTTGAGGGGTAACAAACCTGCAGGCAGTTTTTTGGCGCAATGATGGCAGAGGGATTTACTGATATTCTTTTCTTGGTTCACTGTTTGTCGCCTTTCTTTTTCTCTTGTTTTATTTTATTTTTTTTATTTTTCTAATTACAACGAAAATTAAGTTAATTAGTAGAGAATAAATGGAACTAGTGGAGGGAAGTAAGCGGACAAGTAAAATTTGAATGCAAGATATGAGCAAGAAAGTAAATTGACTAGTGTGCACTAGAATGCAGGTGATGTATAAAAAGTAAATGGATTTGTGTGCACTGGAATGCATGATTCGAATACAGAAAGTAAATGGACTCATGTGCACTGGAATGCAAGATACACATACAGAAAATAAATGGACCATTGTGCATTGGAACGCAAGATGCTCGTACAAAAAGTAAATGAACTAGTATGCACTTGGAATGCAAGATGCTCTTACAGAAAGTCAATGGACCAGCGCACATTGAAATGTTAGTTAGCAATGTAGTAAGTGAGTTAGCATAAGACCAATAATTATTAGAACGTTAGTGGACCAGCATTACATTGGAATGGCTGAAGTTATGAAATCCCTTAAATTTTGAAAATTTCCATGTTTCTAGTTGAGCCTAGCTAGTGGCTAGTTAACTCCTCAATGGAGTTGACAGTTTTGTAAATGTCACAGGGAGCGTGAGCCTTACTTTGCTTTCACGTGCAATGGTTTGATTTGGCGAGATGGGGTTTGATATTAATTCAGATATGAAATATGTTTAGCCTAAAGTCACCACTAGCAAAATGAAGCTTTGAAATCTATGGTTGTCTGAAAATCATATAATCGCTCGTGGGTTGGAAGTTCATAAGATTCTCTCACTTATGTGACTTCCGTGGTTGATCTACACCGTAGATTTCAAGTAAGGGCATCAATTGCAGAAAAAGGAAGGGATTCTGAACTATTTTCACCCACATAAAGTGTGGTCTCTACTTTATAAGATTTTTTAAACTTTTTAGGGATTTAGTGGATCTTTAACATGCTACATTAAGTCATACTTCGCAGGGTGTCCAAATCTCGAGTAAGGAAAAGTAAAAGAGAGAGAGAGAGAGAGAGAGAGAGAGAGAGTCTGAATATGTGAACTTTGCAAGTATCTTAGAATGTGCGAAGAGCGCATGGGTTGATCTAAGATATGAGAAGGCAAGGGAGAAATCGAAATCCTTTTTTCAATAAAAGGGATGGTCAGATATCTTTGGTTCCAACCCTACTCTTCTAACTTTAATACTTTACTTCTATTCAGCACACTGAGTTAGACAAGTGAGCAACGTCATCAAGATCTTGCAATCAAAGCGAAAAGTATCATGTATAATAGCCTTTCGACAACTATGCACCAACTCCTGACAACCCTGGACTTCTCCGAACTAGCACAACTATGCTGCCTCTGCTCCTCAGATGGTCTATTGTGATGGGTTTAAATTGGCATTCAATCGGTGCCTCAGGCATCGGCTAAAGACCCATACCTTCATTTTTTGCAGCTTTGGTAGGCCCTCCTAGGGTGGCTATTATTACATCGGTTAGGTGGTGGTTTTGATAATCGGTGCCTCAGGCACCTGTTATGGGATTTTGCCATTTTTTGCATTGTAGTAATTATATTCAGTGGTTCCAAGGTCTATGGGGATCCATCTGTAATCAGGCTTGCGTGTTGGGTGCTTGAGTCAGATAGTTTCCTCTGAGAGGTGTTACAAACCCTCTGGTAGTTGACTTTTGACCCGACTTAGGAGGTCAACTTTTATCTCATTTAAACAACCCACAAGCTAGCTAATCTAACCTCTTAATAATCTTTGGGTTCTTGTCGTGGCTCCTTCCAGCCAGATCATCTCGGTTTTTGGGGCCGACCAGAGGTGGTTGTATTCATGTTATTCATGTTTGAGCTTTTAAAGGACCTTGATAATATGGCCGAAATTGGATTGGTCATCCACTTGATTTGTTGATATGATCTGTCAGCGTTTCTAAGACATTCCTGTGGTGCATCCTACCTAACTTGCATGGTCTCTTAATGCATATCAAGTTTCATGTAGTTTTTTTTTTTAAAGTTTTTTAGTTTTTTTCATTAAAAAATAATAATAAATAAATAAATAAATTTGCAGCCTTGTTGAGCTCGAAGAATAGATTTAATCTTATTTTGGGTGGGGTGTCTACATATACCTTGTCTAACAACATTGAAATTTGGAGATTTCCTCATATACACCACATAGACCCATGTAATCACCTTGTCACAAGGTACCATTCATATGCTTCTACATACTGCTTTAAGGCCCATTGTCCCAAGGCCTACCATATATGACAATCATTATTAATCATCCAAAAACAAATATAAACTATTAATTTTACATAGCAATGTATATGATAATTCTAAAATCAATTGTTTAACAAAAAATAAATTTATAAAAATAAGGTTGTCCATCTATATTTATTAATCATTTGGATTTGTGATATAAGCCAAACCCTTAAGGGTCATATATCCTTTGTTGAAAATCCTAGTGCATGTAAAAACGCAATCATCTACTCAACTCACTATCATCCACTGAAAGGTCCAAGGTCTTCTCAAGTATAAGAATAAGCCTAACAAGTGTATGAAATACAAGGTAATGCGAGAGAGTCAAATGTAACTTGATTTTCTAAATCTAACTAATATGTACACATGTACGCACCTACACATGTGAGATGATATCTTGTGACAGAGACTCAACATAACACAATAGTTACACTATAAATAGTGACTTATGGATTAAGTTATCTCAACTTATTTGTTAGCCATGATAATATTCTAAGTTTACGAAGAACTAAACAAGTTAGGTTTCAATGTATTTCACATTAAACTTGTCTTACTTTATTTCTCAAGGATATAAAAACCTTGGTAAAGTTTCTCAACTAAATTTGTCTCAATCATGTCCATTTCATATAAACAATTAATAATAAAATAATAAATAAAGTATTAATGAAAGAAATATATATATATATATATATATATATATATATATATATATATATATAAGAGCATATATTTCAATAGTTCACTCCATGCATATGGCATGCCCCACTAAGATGAAGGGACAAGCTAAAATTCAAGCCATTCCAAAACTCGGATGGACTTCTACACATGAATTTAGTTGTCTTCGGAGATTGATTTAAAATTATTTTATTTGATAGATAGAGGGCGTGTTTGGAAAGTCGAATTTGGAAGTAAGGTATTGCATTAATGCAATCATGACATTATGCAACCCTTTGGAAGAACTGGGATTACCTTGGGCCTGTTTGATTTGGTGTAAATATAGGTAATGGTAACAACATAATAACAAATGGTGACAATTGTTTGAAACATGTAAGGAATTTCATCTTGAATTTCAAATAGAAGCCAATATTATAGAAGCAAAAACTCTACAGGCCCCACTAAGATGTGTGTTATATCCACACCATCCATTCATTTTTCTGGTACCATTTTAGGGCTTTAGCCTAAAAACGAGGTAGATTCAAAGCTCAAGTGGACCACACCACAGAAAATAGTGAGTTCAATGGTGAGTATCATTATTCCCACTGCTTCCTTTGGTGTGGTCCACTTGAGCTTTGGATCTACCCAATTTTTGGCTCATTTCCTAAGAAGATCCGGCAAAATAAATTAATGGCCTGGATAAAACACATACATCATGGAGGAGCCCATACAGTTTTGCCATATAAGCATGTAAGTCAGTCATGCAAATCGAGTGAGAGCTTAAATTGCCCTGCCTTTCGAATCTTGGAGTAAATACAACAGTAAATAATTATTATTTATTTAAATTAATTTATAAATAATTACGTGGAAACAAATAAACCCCTAGTGTAGAACACAACACAGCCCCACCATTATGTGTGTTATATCCACACTGTCCATCCATTTTGCCAATCATTCCCATACATTAGCCCAAAAATGAGGCAGGTCCAAGGCTCATGTGGACCACACCATAAAAAGCAATGGAATAATCATGCCCACCATTGAAACCTTCTTAGGCCCACCATAATGTTTATTTTACATCCAATCTATTCAAATTTTTTTTTAACAAACGCAGAGACACCCCACACACTCACGCTATAATGGGTTTTAACAACCTATGGGTACTGAACCCCTGACCAGGTGTTGAAACTCCTTAGAGCGTACCACCGGAGCAAGAGTAAGGACATGTAGAATCTATTCATATGGTTACAAAGACACGAATGAAGAGAAAATACAAACATCAACTTCATCTAAAACTTTTGTGGCCCCTGAGAAGTTTTCAATGGTAGGGATTCAATCCTCCATTGATTTCTATGGTGTGGTCCACTTGAAGATTTGCTGCTTAATATTTCAAGGTATCAGCCGACATGTATTGCTGGAGATAATCATTATAGTTCTAAAGACTGATGGTTGGACTGTCCAAATCCACCATTCGCTGTCCCACGTGGCATTTGAAAGCATATTAGAGACATTGCTAATGTCCCTATAGAGGATACGACCTTGGCATTTTCCTTGCAATAAAAAAATGTCTATCTCAAAATAGCCTGCCTAAATAATACAAAACAAAACAAAATCCCTATAAAATATGCCTCTGAATGCCGGCCTGAATGCATGAATGCATTGGCTTATTATAAAGGGCAGGCGTTATGTAAAAATACAGGCGTGGATCCAAAGGGGGTCTCTTTTGAGGCCATGTTTATTTAACTGTGGTCTAGTACATCTAGGAAGTGGGTCAGGTGGTTCATGGGCTGACCGACCCTGCATTCATTTGGCCTCTTGTGATCTGAGCCATCCATCTTGTGGTATCCATCATGGATGGACCACAGCTGAAAAATAACACTGACCCACGATCACAGCTGGCTGACAGGTGACCCCCAAATGAATGGTTTGAATAAAAAGCAGGCGTGGTTCACATTGACCCACTCTGGCAGGTATTTGGCTAAGTTTGGCTGAGCCAAGGAGCCTGTGGGGTCAGACTCGGGCTTGAGCTTTAGGCCCATAAATTAATTGGGATGGACTACAGCTTGCGTCTGACTTGTTTAACACTATGGTTTTGGCTTGGGTGAGTCCCATGCAACTCATCTGAGTCGACTCGATCTCAGTTGGACCTGATCTGGTTTGGCACCATGAGTAACCTAGACGAAGCAGCCTCAAGTGGGGATGAGTCCGAACTTGATCGAGGCCAATCCAGGCGGTCCAAGCCCCCATGCTTTTAACCATGTATAACACAGGTGGCTCGGACCCGAAATGGTACGTATTGCTCCATAGCGAGCTGGTTTTGGCCATGAACGATTCAGCTGTATTGACCTGATATGGGCCCTAACACACTGATTTCGGTTGGGGACAACGCGGTGCACCAAAACCACTTGTTTAGGTCTTGTTTGAGAGTTTGTAGTGGGAATGCATTGGAATTCAAATCACAAATAAAGATAATTCTAAATTTTCAGTTGTGTTTGGCCACTTGTGATGGGAATAGACTATAATTCAAAAATAAAAATGTATTGAAAATTTGTAATTTAATTACTATATCAATTTTAACATTTTAAATTAGTGTATATGTCTAATATTTGACAAAATGATTGTAATAAGCCTATTAAAATATATACTTTAATAAAAAAAAACACACAATGAAGTTTGAGCTTCGAGTGGGCCACAATAATGGGAACACAAATAAGCAACTTGCCAATAGTTTGTAATTGTCGATTTACATGTCCAATGTTTGGTAAGGTAAGATAATTCTATTGATGTAATTTTAGCAATATAACCAATAATTTTATTGTTTTGTAGTATCATCAACATAATATGTGTACAATGAATTAGTAGCATAACAACATTTTTATTACACATAACCTTAAATTATGCCTTGTCCCCGTCGGGGGCCTAGCCCAACTCTGTTCCTTAATTCATTGGTTGGATTTAGACCTACTTCTGCCCAACCCGCATTTTCCACCCTTATCAAGGATGGTTTGATTTATTTTTTTCCCCGTCCTTTACTTCCTTTTATTGACCTCCCCTCGATCCACCTAGAAATGGTCCAGATTAAACAACACATGGCCATGTGGACATTGGAGATGGAGAATGAGCTCAACCTACAGCGCTATGTGTGGCATCCACCTCGATGTTTGGGTGACATCCAATTGGTCCATCATGTGTTCCCCCTAGGGTTATACTTGGTGCCCAAAAGTTGAGGTAGACACAAAACCAGAGTTGGCCCCACCAAAGCAAACGGTTGAGATGGGTGGGCACTGCCCCACCAGTACCTAGCTAGAGCCGGACAGTCCTGCAAAAGGGGCTTTGTGGGGACACCCTGATGTATATGTTTTGTCCATGCTAACCATCTATTGTGAAAGATTATTTTAAGCCATGAGCCCAAAAGGTAGGCAGATTGAAGGCTTAAATGGACCACACTATAGGAAACAGTGGGATTAAAGCATATTGTTAAAAACTTCGTAGGTCATGGAAGTTTTAGATAAAGCTGATATTTATGTATTCCCTTCATAGAAGTTTTGGTTACGAATTATATTTATGTTTTCCCTTCCTACATGTCCATGTAACTTTATAAACAATTTGGATGGCAAATAAATATAACGGTGGGCCTTAGGAAGTTTTCAATTATAAAAGTTCAATCCACACTCTATCCTATGGTGTAGTGCACTTGAGAATCTCATTTGCCTCCTTGCACTCATGTTCTAAATTGATTTGTCAAAATAGATGGGTGACATGGATAGAACATATACAACATGATAGACTCCACGGAGCCCTCGACATGGCCATACCTCTCTAGCTAGGTCACGTTTACATCTTGGTAGACTCCAAGCCCCTGGCATGACCATCCCTCTGTAGCTATGTCCTAGAGGGTAGTAGGAAAGTGGATTATGCTGGATTAAGCTAGTGTTACTCAATGCCTTAAGTGTACTCGGTAGACTTATCTAGTCTATCTATCCATCTTACAATATAATTTTAAGGACAGTCCAAAAATCAAGCATATCCAAAGCTCAAGTGGACCACATCATAGGAAACATGGGGCATTGAATGTCTATTGTTGAAAATTTCTTGGGGGCCGCATAAGCTTTGAATTCATATGATATTCATGTTTTACCTTCATCTATGTTGTGTAAGCTTATAAACATTGTCGGATGAAGAATAAACATCACAGTGGGCCTTAGAAAGGTTTCAATGATGGAAATCATTATTCTGACTATTTCCTTCCTACGGTATGGTCTACCTGAGCTCTTGCTATACTTCAATTTTGGGTTCAACTCCTAAAATGAGGTGGAAAAATGGATGGACAGAGTGGATAAACCACGTACTTTCACAAGGGCCCAACGATATTAATTAAAATAGTCCTCAATTATGACATCATAAAGGTGATGACAGCAGCATCTAAGTCATTATTATTTTAGCCATTTGGGCACTATTTGATTTCTTTTCAAGATGAAAATGATCATCTACCCGCTGCACTCTTTGATAGTTTTTCTCAAAAGTCAAAAAGGCCTTTTGAGAATGGGGTGGTGGGCTCCACTAAATCATGATTGAAGCCACCCCTCAGCCGATCTAATCCATTCACTTTCATCGAACATCTGAAAACCTATAGTAGGTCTATTTCAAAAAAAAAATAGAGTTGTCTGTGGCCCACAACTGCATTAATGATGTGCGTTAATTTTGAACTCTTTCCTCTGGTGTGGTCCATTGATGAAGAGTTTTTTCCTTCAACTTGGGCCAGTGGCATAAAATTAAAATTCATTTTCATGTAGATGGGTTCTATCGGTTCTAAGACAATCAGCTAGGCTCCACATAGTGTAAGACCCGTATCCTAGTCCGTACTGTTTCGTCAACTCCCGCGATCCTTCCGGTCGAATTCCGGTGACCCACGACCAGTTATCGGCGTTTGCGCGATCACGAGTCGTGTCTCATATATTAGAGTCGGCTCGACCTGAGACTTGTACTAGTGCGATCGCGGTGTCGCTGCGGTTCCGATGCCATGTCTCGCGGGCCGAGGCGATACCCAGGCTAGGAGATGTGGGCCCGCGTTCAGTTTGTAGAAAACGCCGCGTGTTGCGAGTATGATGGAATCTCTACAAAATGTCACATCAATCAATCTCATCCATTAGTCAATGTCAAGTACACCTCCTATCACAACCATACCCTTCTCTCATCCAAGTCAACACAACCCATACTCCTCTCTCACCCAAGTCAACATAACCCATACCTAGTCAAATACATACATCACTCTCACCCATCACACCCATCCCTCTCCATACATCACTCTACCTCTCTCTCATTCTCTAATCCATTCCCCAAGCACCAAGAGAGGAGCAACCGTCCATGGCTTCCATGGAGAGCAAGTGTGGCCCACTTTCCTATATCTCATCCCCACCATCCTAAGTCGATCTCAACCGTTGAAGTGCATCCATTGGATCTCTGACATACATTGATGGAAGAAAAAGTCCAAAAAGATCAAGGGTAGGTGCCTCTCTTTCTCTTTTCCTCATTCTCTCTCCCTCTCTTGTTCATTTTCTATTGTATTTGAAGATGTGGCCATGTGGCCCACCCGGATGGACCCCACCATGAAGCATATATTTTAGCCAAGCCATCTATAAGTGGGGCCCACTTCACGAATGTGTTGTACCCACACCATCCACCGGTGGCCCACCTGTGCAGGGCCCACCTTACATTATGCACGACATGCCAAGCTGTCCAGCGTCTACGGACGCTGGACGTGAATTGTTTAAAAAAAAAAAAAGAAAAAAAGATTTCTTTTGGTTTTGGGGTGGACCGCTCGCATAGGCTCCACCTTGATGTATAAATTTAATCCAATCCGTCTATCCTTCTCCTCAGATCATTTTAGGCGTTGATCCAGAATTTGAGATCAATTCGATAATAAAGCGGGCCGAACCACAGAAAATTGTGTTTTTCCACCATTAAAGGCTATTAGGACCCACTTTGCTTTTTCTACATGCCAAACATGCCGGATATTGGACTTGTTTGGTGTGTTTTGAGCCCTAGAGTCCATTGGACGGACTGGATTCTCAAGAAACGGGCCCCACCTGTGAAAAACCACAGAAAATCTATATTAAAAAAAAAAAAAGGGAAAGAGATGCAACAGCCGCAGGCGCTGCTGCTGTCAGAAGCAGCAGGCGCTGCCTGCGCACTGGCGGGCGAACGGACGGGTGGACCCACGGGCCCAGCCGTGGGCCCCACCATGATGTATGTTGATTATCCACACCGTTCGTTGGGTGGTCCACTTTCTGAAGTGGGCCCCCTCTAAAAATCAAACTCATCCGGAACTTAGGCGGCCCACACGATAAGAAACAGTGGGATTGAGCAACTACCATTGAAACTCCTTTTTTTGTGGCCATAGAAGTTTTGGATCAAAATGAAATTTGTTATTCCTCTTTATTCAAGACTCTGTGACCTTATGAACGGATGAGATGTAAAATAAAAGTTACAGTGGGCCCCACGTGTGGACCCACACCAGCAAATAGGTGCGTTGACGTCACAAAGTTTTGTGGAAGCCCATGATATATGTACTGTGAATGTACGTGGATTCACCCCACACGTGTGAGGGTGGGGTCCACCTTATAATATGTATTTATCATATCCTAGCCGTCAGTCCGTTGTGGACGGGCGGGGCCCACGTTAATGTATTTATTATATCCTTACCGTCCATCCGACTTTGAGGACGGTGGATCCCACTGCTGACTGATGTCAGCAAGTCCTGTGGGGCCCACATGAAGGGTTGTATCCAAACCATGCAGAGGACGGTGGGCTCCAATAGTTTCGTGCTTACTGTGGACCACAACGATGTATGTTTTTTGCACACATCGTCCATCTGGCGGTGGGTCCCATTCATGTGGGACGCACCTTGATGTTTTTATGCCATCCACCCCGTCCATGCAGGGGACGTGGGGACCACCTGATGACGTAAGGCCATCATGTTGTACGTGTTTTATCCCAGCCGTCCATCTGTTTGGACGATGGTGGGTGAATCCACCATGGCTCACATATTTTATCCCCTTTGCCCATCCGTTTTTCTGGGTGTAGGACCCACCTCACACGTGCTACACATGTGAGGGTGGGGCCCACCTTGAGACACGCATGATGTATATGTTTTTAAATCTACACCGTCCAGTTGTTTTCAACGGTATTGACGGTCAGCAAGTTCTGTGGGTCCCACGGCTACACAGCAGCATGTAGCTGCTGTGGTATTGACGTCAACAATTGTTATGGGCCCACGCAGCTCTCAGACGTCAGTAAGTGTGGCCCGATCATGAGGTACTGCAATATCTAATCGTCCATCCATGATTGACGTGGTCCATATGATATATGTGTGAGATCCACACCATCCACTGCCATGTGGGATTTTCCCATGATGCACGCTTTTCATCCATGCCTACTATCCATTTGATTGGGTGGGGCGCACTTTGATGACGTGTTGTATGTTTACATTGACCGTCACATGATTGATGTGGCCCCACCATGATGAATGTATTGTATATCCGCACTGGATGGTGGGGCTCGCCCCGATGTATGTATTTCATACCTGCAATGTCTACCCATTTTGATGGCGCAGGGTCTACTTGCTGCATGTGCTGGGTCCGCCTACTCCGTACAGACCCACCAGGCTATGTGTGTTTCATCTATGCCATCCACTTGTGCGGCCACTGCAATGTATGTTGCACCCCCCACTTGTTGTGTACGAGGCCCGTGTGGGAGGCCCATCACGATGTATACTAGCCCCTTTGTGTGAGGCCCATCATGATGTATATGCAGCCATGTTTTGGGCCCAATAAGATACATTCGAGGTCCATATATGTGGCCTAATGTGATGTATTCATGGCCCATTTGACGGGGCCCATCTGTTTGTATTTGAGGCCCATGAGCAGGGCCCACCTGTTATGTATATGAGGTCCATTGGTGCGGCCCAAGCAGTGCGGCCCACTTGTTGTAGTTAGGAGGCCAAAAATGACGTATTCGGGGCCCATGGGTTGAGGCCCATTGTAATGTATTTGGGGCCCATGGGTTGAGGCCCATAGTGATCTGTATTGATCCATTGATTTGGCCAATTTAATCGGCCCAATTGATTTGACCCATTTGTATTGGCCCATTTGATTCGGCCCATTTGATCAGCCCATTTGATTTGACCCATTTGTACTGGCCCATTTGATTCGGTCCATTTGATCGGCCCAATTGATTCGACCTATTTGTACCAGCCCATTGATTCGGCTCTTTTGATTCGGCCCATTTGATTTATATGAGGTCCAAAGAGACGTATATGAGGCCTTTTGTGTGGGCCGACTGTAATGTATTCGGGGCCCATCGGTAAAGCCCAATGTGATGCATTCGAGGCCCATGAGCGAGGCCCAATGTGATGTATTCGAGGCCCATGAGCGAGGCCCATTGTGGTGTATTTGAGGCCCATGCGATGCGGCCCGCTTGATGTATATATGACCCTTATGTGAGGCCATGAGTTCATTATACGTTTTTGGCCCTATATGTAGGCCATTCCTTGGGGAGCAATGTTGGTTAAATGTCCACATTGATGGGCAATGGTGGTTGAATGTCGACATTGTGACCTTCCATTAGGCCTTGTTAGACTCATTCTCACCAATTACCGATTCCGATTGTTGTGACTGATTGTCGATTGTCGTGACCGATTGATGTGACTGATTGTCGATTGACATGGCTGATTGCCGACTCTGCGTGTCGAGGCCGATTGACCGATTACCGATCGAGGCCGATTATCGAGACTGATTACCGATCGTGGCCGATTGTCGATTGATGTGGCCGATTGTCGATTCTCCTTGTCATGGCCGATTGAGCGATTCTGATTATCGAGGCCGATTACCGATCGAGGCCAATTATCGTGGCCGATTGTCATTCCAATTATCGTGGCTGATCGTCGATTCCGATTATCGAGGCCCAATGTGATGTATATGCGCCCCGTTGTGATGTGTACCCAGCCCGTGTTTAAGACCCAATGTGATGTATATGAGGCTTATGTGATGAGGCCCACTGTGATGCATTTGAGGGCTGGGCGATGGAACCCATTATAATGTATGTTAGGCCCATGTGAAAGGCCCATCGTGATGTGTATTAAACTCTTGAGTGAGGCCCATGGTGTTATATATTTGGCCCTTGTGTGAGGCCATGAGTCCACTATATGTTAGGCTTTATGTGAGCTATTCCTTGGGGGACAATGTTGGTTAAATGTCCACATGGTCGATGTCGATTGTCAATGTCGGTTATTGATACCGATTATGAGTATGTGACTGCATAGCATCATGATACATGGCTATACGCATCATCTGTATGTCTGTTATGAGATATGATTGACCATTGCATATGTCATAGTGCTGGTTGTTATGAGACTCTCTGATAGGCGGTGATTGTCTCACATGTATGCACGGTATGCGTAGGATTGATGCATGATTGGATTGTATGACTCATGCATCTCGCATTGTGTGTTGTGATTACTATATGCCCTAGCGACATCAGGGCCGTAGCCTCCACACGCATATCGTGGATGGTCAGATGGGATACCGAAAATCTGTTCTACATGGGGTACTATAGATATCTCTGGGCGAAAGTCCTTAAACCCTCTTGGTTCCAGAGGTTGCTCCAACGTCTAGACCGAGTGGGTAGACGAGCGCCGGGTGCCGATTACCAGATGACTACGCTCTCCACTGTGTCGTGGTCGGTTGGAAGGGGGTGCGGCCTTACCTGCCCGAGAGGAGGGGGCAATGCTAGGCTGAGTCTGACCAGCTCGAGGAATGGGTCCGCTATTGACGAGTCGGGCCCGTTGTTGGTAGGCGGATAGTGAAGTCTCTTCCACTCACCTTGTTGTGCGCGATGGGGTGGCAATCTGGTTTGGAGTGTAATAGACCCCGGTGATTTTTCAGAGATGAACTGTACTGATATGTAACTTATTAAGTAGGAGTTGCATGTTCATTCATTCATTCATTCATTCACTATCCACTAGGGCTGGTGGGGCACAACTAATTATTGTATACCTTCGTTATGGCAAGGATTTCGGTTGGGCGCACGACTAACCTGAGATCAGGAGTTTACCACGATGAGTCTGACTATCCAAATTTAGGTATAGGACTGGTTTGGATAGAAGTCCCTTGTGGTGGGCCTCGTAGCCTACGATACTACGTACTATCATCCCGACTTCACACTCCAAGCATGGTCATTTCATTCACATCGCATATTGCATTATATCCGCAGGCATATGACATTTTGAGTTACTATGTTTCTGCACTTATATGGCCTAGATAGACTTATCAGGATTTGTATATTGCATTGCATCCTCGACATCTGATATGTAGCTCTTTATGATTCTTTATTGCATAATTGTTTTATATTGTGTATCCTGATATTTATTGACTTATGGACTTGTCATTATTTCTGTTTATTCCGATGATGTACAAATTATGAATTACCAGTAATTCCGATATTGTATGATTATGACATTGTATTGAATACTTGGCACTTACCTTGTGCACATACTTACACCACCCTCTAAGCTTTCTATAAGCTTATGCACGATAGATGCGTGCAGGTGATGTTAGGCTACAGCAGTGTTGAGCTTGAAGCGTGCGGTGGTTTTCTGGAGCTTGATTATCTATTTATGTATTTTCCTTTCAGTATTGTGTTCAAATGATTATATTAGTGGATATGTGATGACGATGTTGTCGTTTTGAATTGAGTAATCTTATGGTTATGCTTATTACTAGTTTAATGTACATTTCAAAAAAAAAAAATCCTCCTTATAGGATCCCAGGATCGAAATCTGGCATATGAATGCTAGGAGCTGAGAATGAGGTACTACAGAGGCTGTCGGCACCGGATTCGACGATCGGGATTCCTATGAATCTGATTTTTGGGTTTGGGGCGTGACACATAGGATCCCATGTGGGTTTAAAAGGTGAGGCCTTTTGGCCTCTTCTTCTTTTTTCTTCATTTTCTTTTTCACAAGAGGGGACCATAAGAAAAGTCGAAGCCTCTTCAATAGTTAGTAGTTATATGGATGGACACTACACTCCTCGGTGATGAGAAAAAACTCCTGTCAACCTCTAGTGAAGCTTTGACAAAGCTTCGGATGCATATATATATATATATATATATATATATATATATATATATATATATATATATATATATATATATATATAAAATTTTCTCTAGCCATAATATCCGACGTAGAAGCTATGGCGGCTAAACATGGGTTCCTCTGTGTATTGTGTTTGTTTTTATTGGAAAATATCAATGGTGGGAGTTTGTGATATGGAAGAGAGTATGGTATTTTCCTTTGTAGTTGATTTTTTATTTGGTTTGGTATAAATGGTGAGAGTTTATAAAAGGAATTAGGGTGTGGAAGAATGTTATAATTGATAAATTTTTTCAATTAAAAAATGTTGTAATAGAATAATGTTGTAATGGATAAATGCGATGAATGTTAGAATGGATGAATATTGTAATGAAAAATTATGTCCAAATAAGATGATTCTAAAGTCATTTAAAATTCCATCAAGTTATATTTCCAATGAGCACAAGATGACCCAAATTGGACATATAACAAGGGAGTTATGACCATTTTCATCGGATCGACAATTCATAGTGCATATTGGCAATCTACAGTCCCTGATGAACTTTGGGCCCAATTTTAGGCAATAAAATAATGTCCAAATGAGGTGATTCTGAAGGAATTTTAAAGTTCATTAAATTATCTTTTTAAAAAGTACAAGATCACCCAAATCAAACATGTAACGAGGGACTTATGACCGTTTTTGTGGGACCGATAATCCACGATGCGTATCAGCGATATACAGTAATTGATGAACTTTTGGCCCACTTTTGAAAAATCGAATATTCAAATGAGGTAATTCCAAATTCATTTGAAAGCTCATCAAAGTACATTTTCAACGAGTATAAGAGTACCCAAATTAAACATGTAACAAGGGAGTCATGACCGTTTTTTATTAGATCGACATCCATGGTGAGTATTGAAAACCACAGTTAATATCGGCGATTTATATTGAATATCGACGATCCACAGTTAATATCAGTGATCCTTAGTATGGATCATTGATACTCATCGTGGATCGTTGATATGCACTATGGATCATCGATCTAACAAAAACGTTCATAACTTCATCGCTACATGTCCGATTTTGGTGATCTTATACTCGTTGGAAACGTAGTTTGATGAAATTTCAAATGGCTTTAGAATCACTTAATTTGGACACCATTCAATTACTCAAAATTGGACCCAAAGTTCATCAAGGACTGTCGATTGCTGGTACGCATTGTGGATCGTCGGTCTCACAAAAATTTTCGTAACTCTCTTATTGCATGTCCGATTTACGTGATCTTGTTCTTATTGAAAAAATAATTTAATAAAATTTCATATGTATTTATAATCAACTCATTTGGATCCCATTTGTTTGCAAAATGAGCCTAAAGTTACTATGGGTCACCAATATTCACTGCGGATCACCAATACTCACTGTGGATCATCGGTCCCACAAAAATGGTCATAACTCCTTCATTACATGTTTAAATTGGATGATCTTATTCTCAATCTGATGAAATTTAAAATGACTTTGAAATCATCTCATTTAGGCACTATTTAATTGTCTAAAATTGAGCCCAAAATTACTATGGGTTGTCGATACTCATTATGGATTGTCGATACTCACTTTGGATTGTCAATCTCACGAAAATGGTCATAACTCCCTTGTTACATATCTTATTTAGGTGATCTTAAACTTTTTGAAAAGGTAATTTGATTGTATTTTGAATAAATTTGGAATTACTTCATTTAAATCCCAAAAGTCGTCCTAAAACTACTATGGGTCGCTGATACTCATTATGGATCATTGGTCTCATAAAATTGTCATAACTCCCTCCTTACATATTCGATTTAGATTATCTTATACTTGTTGGAAAGGTAATTTGATAAATTTTCAAATGAATTTGAAATTATTTTATTTGGACACCATTTGATTATCCAAAATTAGGTTTGAAGTTCAACTATTTAGATATCTCATTCGGTGATAAATGTCATGGTGAACTTTGGGTCTACTTTTGGGCAATAAAGTAGAAGTGATTCAAAAGTTACTTAAATGTTTATTAAACTACATGTCCAATAATTATAAGATCACTCAAATCAGACATGTAACGAGCGAGTTATGACCATTTTCGTGGGACTGGTGATTTACAATGATTACCTGCAATCTACAATGATTATTGATAACCCACAGTAACTTTGGGCCTTTTTTGTGAAAAAATAAATAGTATCCAAATGAGGTGCTTCCAAAGACATTTGAAAGTTTAACAAATTACATTTTGTGAGTAGAAGATAACTAAAATCAGACATGTAACGAGAGAGTTATATGATCATTTTTGAGGATTTACGACCCATGGGAAGTTATGACAATTATAACCATTCATCTATTTCAACATTATTCTATTATAACATTCATCCATTTCAAAATTCATCATATTTAATTATAACATTCTTATATTTAAGATTCATCCATTACAACATTATTCCATTAGAAAATTTATCTCTTTCACAAACTCCTACCATTCATATCCATATATATATATATATATATATATATATATATATATATATATATATATATATATATATATATGGAACCACCACACCCTTCTCCCTTTCATAAACTCCCACGATTAATATCCACCAACAAAAATAAAAAAACACACAAAAGTTACTATTATCCTAACATAAACCTACCTTTGGTCGTTATGGTTTATACGTCAAAGAGCGTGATCGAAAATAATAATAAAAAACTTATGGGCTCATTAGAATGGAGGGAATGACATTGAATGCATGCCAAAAGCTTGTCGGAGTAGTCCTATGGAGCTAACAATGGTCCTAACGGCCAAATGGTCCCCTTTCATGAAAAAAAGAAATAAGAAAATAAGAAAATGCTAAATGGCCTTTCTTGCGCAAGGGATCCACCAATTGAATTCATCTTACAACTTAAGTAGGGCCCACTAGATCATCTTGGAGCATATCTAAGTCATGCACATGAAAATGGGTTTTGATTTCATGACACCTGCCGAAGTTTGAAGGAAAAACTCACCATAGATACACTACACTGGAAAAAACGGTTTGTAATTAACGCACAACATTAATGCAATTGTGGGCTCAAATAACTCTATTTTTTTAAAATGACTTATCGTGAGTTTTTGGATATTTGATGAAAGTGAACGAATTAGATCAGCCGAAGGATAACCCCAATCATTAATTTAGTGGGGCCCACACTTCATTCCCAAAAGGTTCTTTCGACTTCTGTGAACTGCTACGACTCTATGAGCGGACAACTAGCAGGGAGACATTTTCATTTTTAAAAAAGCTAATTGTGTCCAGAGGGCTAAAATAATAACAACTTTGGATGATGAAGTCATCATCTTTATCACATTTTAATAAATGACTATTTTAATTAATATCACATGCAAAGCTTGGATCCAACCTCTTAAGGAGTTGTTTGGCACCATGGATTTGGGGGGGATTTCGAATCCCCTAGTTGTTTAGCACCATAAAGCAACCTGGGGTTTTAAATCCTCCCAAAGAGAGGGTTTGAAATCCAGGTGAGAGATTGAGTTACATCTAAAATCACTCTAAGAGTTGCATGTGTAACATGCATGTATGTCACCAGACTATTATTCTATTAGGCACATGGCCCACTAATGGTGTCCTAAAATAATAAAATATCACTCGCATCACTATAACTACTTCAATATAATGATCAGCATTGTCCAAACATTGTCCATGTAAAGCGCAGCGGTTAAAAATCGTTGGTTAGTCACTCGGACATGATTTTGTGCTTATGGCCCATCCAAGACTTGAAATTTTATCAATTTAAAGACAAACCACATGTTCCAGTGGACTTATTACATCCGTTGTGTCAAACATTATATGCATTCAATAATTAGAGATATTAAATTTGATTTAGTAATTAAATTTAAGCCCCCGTGAGTATACTAATACGTTTGAAATTTTTGTGTGTATTGTATTGGAGGAAAAACACTCTCTTTATAGTATGATTACAACCTATTGATAGGCAATATGCATAACTGTAAGAAAGATCCTACGTGCTAAATATAGGATATTACATAGCTGGATATTTACAATCTAATACTCCCCCTTAAGGTGGAGAGTGAGCATTAAAGACTCTCAACTTGGAGCTCAAAGGTTTGGTGAAATAGTTCTTTTCCCAAAGGTTTGGTGAATAAATCAGCAATTTGAAGATGTGATGGAACATATGATGTCCAAAGTAATCCTGATTGAATCTTGTCACGAACGAGATGGCAATCAAGCTCAATGTGTTTTGTTCATTCATAAAAGACAGGATTAACAGCTATATGAAGAGCAGCTTGATTATCGCAAAATAATAAGGCTGGGCCGACATTTCGAACATTAAGACCGTGAAGCAAATAAAGGAGCCAAGTGAGTTCACAACTCTTAGAGGCCATGGAGTGATACTCAGCGTCTGCAGAAGAATGAGAAACAGTTAATTGCTTCTTTATTTTCCAAGAAAGTGGAGAGTCACCAAGAAAAGTACAATAACCGGTCAGAGAGCGACAAGTCATAAGACAGTTGGTCCAATCAGAATCACAATAGGCCTTCAAGGTGAAAGGACTGGAAGAAGACATAAGCAACCTTGTCCTGGTGTTCCTTTGAGATAACGAAGAATTCGAAGTGTTGCATCCCAATGTGGTCGTCGTGGTTTGCTCATACATTGACTAAGTGCCTAGACCGAGTAGACAATATCGGGTCGAGTAATATTAAAGTAGATAAGGGGGCCAACCAAACGACGATAGGGGGTCGAATCAGAGAGCAGATCGCCGATATCAGCAGAAAGCTTGGTGTTAACATCCATAGGTAACTCAGTCGGTCAAGCACCAATTAATCCAGAATCAGAAAGGATATCAAAGGTATATTTACGTTGGCTGAGATAAATACCGCGACAGGAACGAAATACCTCAATACCAAGAAAGAATTTAAGTGATCCAAGATCCTTAATCTGAAACTAGCGATGCAAGAAGGATTTAAGAGCATTGATGGCAAAGAAATCATTACCAGTAATAATAACATCATCAACATAAACCAAAATGACAGTAAATGTTTTGTCATGGTGCCGTGTGAAAAGAGAATAGTCAGGCTTGGATTGTATGTAGCATGCAGTATGCAAGGCGGTCGAAAATTTCGCAAACCATTGTCAATATGCCTGTTAGAGTCCATAAAGAGACTTGTGGGGAAAGCAAACTCGAAACTCCCCCTTTCGAGAAAAAATGGGCGGAAGGGACATATAAACCTCTTCATTTAGGTCACCATGTAGGAAAGCATTATGAACATCCAATTGGAAGAGGGGCCATTTGCGAATGCAGCAATGGCGAGGAGGCAACGGATGGTGACCATAGCGACAAGAGCAAATATCTCATGATAATCCAATCCCTCTCGTTGAGTAAAGCCTTTAGCGACAAGGTGAGCTTTGTACCTTTTAAGAGTACCATCTAAACGAAACTTGAATTTATACACCCATTTACAACCAATTAGAGTTTTGCCAAGAGACAATGAAGTGAGAGTCCACATCTTATTGTGCTCAAAAGCTTTTATTTCAGCGGCCATAGCTTCGCGCCAATTTGGGTCTTTTACGGCCTGAGAATAGCTGGTAGGTTCGACAAGAAAAGAAATACTAGTAAGGAAAGATTTATGGAAGGAAGAAAAATTAGTGTAAAAAAGAAAATTAGATATGGGGAAGGGACAGACCTTCATGAAAATAGACAAGGCCTGTGAAAGAGGCATGACCGCATTAGAGCATTCAAAATTATGAAGCCAAATTGGTGGATGCCTGGGACGAGCAGTGCGACGAAGGGGAGGAGGAGGAGATGGAGAAGGTACCATTAGAAGTGAGGTAGGGGGTGGGTTGGATGAAGGTTTGTCAAGGATGGAAGGGTCCAAAATATTTGGAGTAGGAAATGAAATAACTTGAGGAGTAGAGAGGGAAAGATTGTCCATATGAAAAATGCCCTCATGAAAATAACATCTCGAGTGATAAAAAGTTGACGAGAAGAAATGTCAAAAACCCGATAACCTTTTTGTGCATATGGATAGCCCAAAAAAAGACATTTTTGAGCACGAGGCTGAAAATTGTCATGATGACTACACAAAGTGGAGACATAGTAAAGACAACCAAAAATCTGGAGATGTGTGTATGAAGGGGGTTTTGTGGTGAGTTTTTAGAATGGAGTAATACCAGAAAGGAGGGGAGTTAGAATGCAATTAATAAGATACATAGCAGTAAGAATGCATTCTCCCCAAAATTCAAGCAGAAAGTATGCATGGAACCGTAATGCACGGGTAACTTCAAGGAGGTGGCGATGTTTTTTTTCTACGATGTCATTTTGTTGCGGAGTGGCAACGCAAGAATGTTAATAGATAACACTAATGTCTTGAAAGTATGAGCGAATTCTATAAGGAAAAAAATTTCATTTCATTATCTATGCGAATTTGTCTAACTTGTGTTTGGAATTGGGTTTTAACCATTGCAAAAAAAGATTTAAGAAAAAAATAGGTATCAGATTTAGATTGCATGAGATATGTCCAAGTTGCTCATGAAAAATCATTAACTATTGTTAAAAAAACAACAAGCACCAGAATGAGAGGGAACTGAGTAGGATCCCCAAATATCACAATGAATTAAATTAAACATACCAATAGTAGAAATAGAACTGGAAGAGAAAAGTAGACGAGTCTGTTTTGCTAGTAGACAAACATCATAATGAAGTTGTTTAGAAAAAACAATAAAAGGTAAAGTGGTTGATAAAGCGTGGATTCGAGCTTATGAGGGATGGCCCAGGCGTCGATGCCATAACTAAGGAGAAGAAGGAGAAGATGTGGATAGAGTAGTGGAAAAAGCTTGTAGAAGAAAATGGTAGAGACTGCCTTGCTCCTTATTCAGTCTAATCGTTATCTTCGTAGTTAGGTCCTGAAAAAGGTAAAGGTCAGCAAAAAAGGTAATGGAATAGTTTAATGAACGAGTCAATTGACTAACGGATAGAAGATTACAACGAAAAGATGAAACACAGAGTGCATCAGTAAGGGAAATGGATGGGGTGAGAGGAACGGTCCCTATATGCGTAACAGGGGCAAGATGACCATTATGTACTATGATGGGGGGGAAAGGTGGTGGATTGGGAGGAAGAATGAAATAAAGATAGAGAATGAGACATATGGGTTGTGGCACCGGTGTCGATAATCCATGTGGAATGAGAGGAGGAAGTAGAGAGACAAGATGAATTACTTGCAAGATATGCCTTAGGCTGTGTTGTACCTTTATTAAGTAGAGATAAAAGCTATTGATACTACTTTGAAGTAAGAGATGGAATGGATGGGGCAGAAGTGGTAGCACTTGTATTGTCACGAGATGGTGCTCTGATTGGTCTTGATGGAGTGGAGTCATGTAAACGATGTCCAGGTGGATATCCATGAAAGGCATGACATCTGTCTCTTGTGTGACCAATCCAGGCACAATGATCACATGTGAGATGTTGTCTTTGTAAGAGTTACGTCCAGGATTGCGATTGGGAACCATAGAAGATGGAGGATTGGCAGCGACCAGTTCCATGGTAACGTCAGAAGGCTGGGGAGAGTAGCGACTTCGCGTTATTTCTCTTTTTAGAGTAATAAGGAATATGCTTTATTAATCGTCAGGAAACGATTCATAAGAAGCAATTGTCCTCGTATAGCGGAATAACTTTCATTAAGTCCCATAAGGAATTGCATGAGACGTTCCTTCTGTTGATGAGAAGTGAGATCTTTTGATGCACTACAAGTACACGTGAGAAGTGTAGAGAAATAAGATAATTCATCCCAGTATGATTTCAACTCATAAAAATATGAAGCAATGGTGGACTAATTTTGTGTATGAGAGTGGATGGAACGTTAGAGCTGGAATATACGTGGACCATTGCTTTGAGCATAGCGGTCATGTAAATCAATCCAAACATTATAAGCATTGTCAGTGTAAACAACACTATTGGATAACTCCTTTGTGAGGGCATTGAAAACCCAAGAAAGAATCATATGATTGCATCGAGTTCAAAAGGAAAAATCATATGAAGTAGTGAGTAGTGGTGGGTAGCAACCATCAACGAAGCACAATTTATTTTTCGCGCTAAGAGCAACAATCATAGCACGATTCCAGGTAGTATAGTTATCTTCATTAAGTTGTTGAGAAATAAGCACAATACCTGGCTGATCTAAATGAAAAATGTAGAGTGGATTGGAAGAATCTTGTGATGCAAGAGTACTGCTTATAGTAGTCTCATGAGACTTTGAAGTGGCTATATTGTTATTGTCTTGAATTCTAATGCTGGCGGATGTCGGACAGCTTATAATGAAATTGTAGCAGATTATGAAATTAGAGCAATGGAGAGATGGGTCGTAGCAGAGGATGAGAACCGCCATGCTAATGGGGTTGGTGGGAGTAGAGATGGATTGAGGAAGATTATACACTGAAGATCGATGTATACTCTGATCAGTTAAGAGATTTAATCAAACTTAGCTCTGATACCATAATACGTGTGGAATTTCTGTGTGTATTATATTGGAGGAAAAATATCCTATTTATAGTATGATTACAACCTATTAACGGGAATATCCATACCTGTAAGAAAGATCGTAGGTGCTAAATATATGATATTACATGGCTGGAGAGAATTTTACTTAGCTGAAGATTTACAATCTAATACCATGCATAGCTACTCTTGGATTCACGGTTCCAAATCTACGCTCCCAAGTGGGCCCTTTATGCTGTACATAGCCCGTGTGTGTGTGTGGTATACATAAACTTTCACTGACAAAGTGGCCCCATGCCACAGCAATCCATACCAGTCGATATTCTTTCCCACCGTGTATGGACTGTGCCTCAGAATTATTCTCGATACAACAATCTTCGCCTTTTGATTTTTGACCTACAGATAGGCTGTTAAGAAGAGAAATATATCACCGGTCCAAATTTAACTAAAAAGAACTCATAAGATCGTTGTCTGGAACCTTTCATCTAGGAGAATTTTTTCACTCATATTCCATCATGGTGGTAATCAACGGATCAATGGTCTGGATTACTGAAACATGGGCCCCACTTATCAGAATTTGGAACTCGTGGCCCACATTAGATGAACCCTTTACGTAGTTTTCTAATTACATACGCGTGAGGAAGACATATGAAATCACGCACGGGTGTATTCGCCACAATGTAAAACTTATATGACATCTGAGCCTTCAATCAGGTGTTCAAAAATATTTAAATATTCCACTTAAAAAATCAGGCCATTTTTCTTATCATTTGGGCCACAATACATCAAAAACATTATAGGCTACAAAAATTGTAACCTCGTTTTGTGGCATAAATGAAGATTAAAATTATTTTATTTATAAGAAAAATATTTAATTATAATTACCAACATTATGGAAGGATCAGATATTATAAATGTGTGTAATATATGTACGTTTTCCCGCGTGTGTATTTGTACGTATCTACGCGCGTGTGGAATTAGCAAGCCTTGTTCTTTCACCTCATCTAAATTTCTCTTCCCTTCTCTCTGAAACAGAGATCCCAAACAAGCCATGGCCCAATCCTTGAGTTTTGAAGTACCCATCTCATTCCATGGAGAAATCTCCACCGCTCATCATCATCTGAAAAGGCCCACCTCTTCATTATCATCATCTGGTTCTTTTCCCCATCTCACCACCAAACACACTCACATGAGAAAAAACCACAGAATCAAACCAACAAGGCCACTCTCTGACTTCTCTTCCCAATGTAAGAAAGTCCTTCTGCTGTTTCTGCATTCAAACCAAACCTTCTGTTGGTTTTGGGAAATGATATTTGCATCCCTCATACACCCACTCCTTTTTCTCATCCCAATGTAGAAAAACGGTGTTTGCATAAATAAGAGAGGGTGTAAATATCAATTTTGTTTGTTTTATGAGTTTCTGGATAATGGGTCTTTGAGAAAGCTAACTGTTTTTTTGTTCGTCCTGGCTTTCTTTTCTTCTTCTTCTTCTTCTTCTTCTTTTGAGTTTGATTTCAGCATATTTTCAATTTCTGATTTATGGGTTTTGAGAAAACTGCATTCTTCGATTGTCTTTTCTTTTAAGATTTTTTAACGATTGGTTTCTGCAATTTTCATGTTTTTAGTTGATGGGCGCTGAGTTCAGCTTATTTTCTATGAGAAAAACTTTGATACACTGGCAGGGTGTGATGGATGATACACAGGCACTTAGAAATTGCACATGTGGCTTACAAGTAGTCAAATTAAATTGTCCAAATTATGGTACTCCTTGAGATGTATCAAAAAAAAAGAGTTAAGCTTATTCTATTATCTGAGTATGGATTTGTGGACGTTTATTGGATGGTTAAGAATGAAAAATACCCAACAGTCCTATTTATGTAAACAAGTGTCCACAAATCAGAGGTTTGGAGTGTTCAACCAATCTGATATTATGATTGTGACTCCAAAAAAGTGGACTGCATAATCTAGTTGCCGTTGTTGTTTACACTCAATAAAATAAATCAGTGATTAAATGGAACGCCACACCTTATTTGAAAATCGGCAAAGGCAGCAATCATACGATGATGATTCAGATTTTTTGCCAAGTCGAGGTGCAGACTAAGTTGCTCTCTTTAAGATAGCTCGCCCCCCTCCCAATGTAGTAGGCTCCCAATTTGCTATCCCCAATATACAATTACCCAGTGTAAAGAGTTTCATAGTGTGCATGGACTGTGAAAACTTAATACCAAAACCACTATAAAAACATCTTCCTCCATATGCCATAAATAGAGAGAGAGAGAGAGAGAGAGAGAGAGAGAGAGAGAGAGAGAGAGAGAGAGAGAGAGAGAGAGAGAGAGAGACGCACAGATGATTTAGAGAAAAAGAGGATTTGGCTGCGTAAGAAATACTAAGGGGAAAATCCTTTTTTTTTTTTTAATTTATATAAAAACTCTAATGAACATGCCCATTATTAAATGGTCACATTTGTTGGGATGTGCCTGAATAAAGAGGCACGTCTTGCACGACGGAAAGGGACCTACTTGCGCCTGCTACCATGCAGATGTACCCAATTAACTGGTTTTCTGGCTGGTTTGCCCCTCGAGCTTGCCTCATGCATATGCATGGACTAGAGGATAATGCGAGCATTTTTCGTAACCACTAAGAATGGAATGCTTTATAAACACTTCACTTATTCGTTTCCAATGAGGGACAAACTTTTACACTTGAAATGTGAAAAGTGACTCTTGAAAAGACTTTAAAATAACATAACAACTTGTATTTTTTTAAATACTTTAACAATCTTATTTCAAAATAATGTAAAAAAATTGGGCATAAATGAAGAGCTACTGTGCATAAATTACAATGAGGAATTATCTTGAACCTCACCTGGTGAAACATGTTTGGACTACAAGAAAATTTGTGGACTAGATCTTGAACTAAATTTCTTTAACATAGACCGCATATGAGACAATTATTTTGAGTTTTTACAAGATGTTCAAAGCTACACCTTAAAGCCATATGTATTATCCTTATTTCATGAGTGCTTTAGAGAATTAGCCCAATTCTCATAGAAAGCCCCAAAGAAAAAAAAAAAAAAAACATACGACTTTATCAAGGGTGTCTCCGTAACAAATGTTACGCCACCTTAAAGACTATAAAGACATTGAGGGATGTAGCCAACCTTAGTCTGCTACAACGAATTGCATTACTTATACCATAAAGAGGGACTTGGAGAGATCATTTTTTTTTCTTTCTTAAATTCGTGTAATGCATTTTAACCAAGAATCACAGGGTAACTTATTTTTTCCATTAATCTTAATTCTTGGGATCTTCAATCCTTATATTACTATTACTTGCGATTCAATTTTCTATGGGCTTAACTCTCATCTCCCTTGATGTTTTTCAGACTTTTTTTTTTTCATAGTTAGGCCTTTAGGTAATAGATCCGTTATATTCTCAATGGATCTTATAAAGTGTAGAGTTATTGCACCATTTTTCGATAGTTGTCTCACACAACTATGTTTCAGGAGGATTTGTCTAGATCTGCCATTATAATACTTATTATTTACTTTTCCTATGGCAATCAAACTATCGTAATTAATGGATATGGGTGGTACTGATTTCACCCAAAAAGGTATATCTATTGATAATGTTTTTATCCATTTCGCCTCCTCACCAGCTGCTTCCAAAGCAATCAATTTTAATTCCATAGTGGAATGAGATATATAAGTTTGTTTCTTTCATTTTCATGAAACAACTTTGCCTACCATGGTGAAAATTTAACTACTCGTAGATTTAGAGTCATTTGACCCTAAGTTCCATTTGGCATTACTGTAATCTTCAATTATGGCAGGGGACTATCTGGTGATGAGGACCAAATATCTTAAGAACCTATATATAGTATTGAAATGTTCATATTCAACTTGTGAGCACTTTTTGACACGTGATGTGTACACAGAATCTAAACGGTCCATTAGATGAATCACCTCATAAAAACCCACAGAGCCCAAAATTTAGCTTGATCTAAAAACGTAGTGGGCCATAGCAAAGCGAGAGGTAATTTCCTCCCTTGATTTGCCTCTCATTTTGCTATGGCCCATCAAATTTTTGGATTAGGCTAACTTTTTGGATATGGAGGTTTCATGAGGTGTCTCATCTAGTGGACCGTTCAGATTACATAGACAGCATGTGAGATGTGTTTTCAAAAAGTGCTCACGAGTTTTCGTGAGAACTGGTTCCTAGGAGAGCATTACTCTCTCTCTCTCTCTCTCTCTCTCTCTCTCTCTCTCTCTCTCTCTCTCTTTCTTGTGTGTGTGTGTGTGTGTGTGGGCATACAAAGAAAGGTATTTTTCTAGTAGTTTTGGTGTTGGTTTTTTTTTTTTTTTACAATCTATGCATGTCGTAAAACTCCATTCGCTAGGCAATTGTAAATTGGGGATAGTGCATTGGGAGCCTACTATATTGATCGATATCACTGAGGGGCACGAAATATTTCAAAGTGAGTGACCTAGTCTGTACCTTGACTCGGAAAAAAAATAAATTTGAATTAACATCATCTGTATTGTTGCCTTTGTTGATCTTTAAATCATGTCTAGCGTTCCATTTAGTCATTTTATTTGTATTTTTCATATAGCATTAGTTTCAATAACAAATTTGAGAGATGTCGTTATATGACTTCATGAAATAATCAGAATGATAATCTGTTCACTCTGAGATTTTCAATAGATGACACTTCAAAAGGTGAAAACAAAAATTGTGCTTTTATCTAACCACACTTAAAAGTGGCGTATATTATCAATCATCCTAAACCGATAAATCTTTATGAACTTAAGACAAGTAAACGGTCTATGATTGTCAAGGACTATGATCCTGATTTTCATGTGTTCTAGCTCAACTAAAATGTGACCCTGCGACATTCAAGGAGGCAATGTCTTCTCATGATGCTATCTTCTGGAAAGTAGTAGTGATGAAATAGAATCTATTAGATTAAATAATACATGGAAATTAGTTGATCTACCTCCTGAGGAAAAGACTATAGGTTGTAAATGGATATTCAAGAAGAAACGAAGGGTTGATGGCTCGATTGAAAAATGCTAGGTTAGGTAGTCAAGGGTTCAAATAGAAAGAATGCATCGATTACTTTGATCTCTATTCCTTGTGTCAAAGATGATTGATTCACATCTTAATTGTCATTGCTTCCATATATAACCTTCTAGTTCACCAAATGAACATTAAAATTACATTTTTAAATTGTAAGTAGACGAAGAAATATACGTGGTTCAATCTGAAGGATTCGTAGTGTCAGGTCAAGAACATAAGGTGTGTAGGCTTTTAAGTCCTTATATGGACTTAAACAAACTCCTAGGCAGTGCCACAAAAAGTTTATCCAAGTTATGATATCTAATGAGTTTAGCTTCAATCAATGTGAAAGATGCCACTACTCTAGGGTTTATGAAAACTCTGGTGTCTCGCTTTATTTTTGTGTTCTCACTTTGACATAAAAGACCTTAGAGAAGCCGATGTCATTTTAGGAATTAAAATTACTCTAGTGAAACTGGTATAACATTAACTCAATCCTGTTAGATAGAAAAGAGTGTGATTCTATTCTTGTAATGTCGAATCACAATAAAATAACTTCACTAACGTCGAACTGCAACCTGAATTTGACCTCTTGCAGATTTATGAGAAAATATAATTACTTTGAATATAAACCTACATACAGTCATGTACACCTTATGACCCTAGTGAAAGTGTATATCAATTAGAATATGCTAGTGTCATTGGTGGCTTGGCTTATGCTATGAATTGCATGAGACTTAATATCACATCTGTTGTGAGCAAACTAAGTAGATAGTCTAACAACTGATTATGAAACAATTGGTTTATTTAAGTTAATATATGCCACGTGTACAATTTCTGATTGCCTACATATCAAGCACCATACACAAACCTAAGTATCATTTCAGTCCTCATTACCCTTTCTTTTTTTCTTTTCTTTTTTTGGTTTTTCATGGGTAATTGTGGAGTAAGAGCATGCTAAGCTTATCATGTTGCAGTGCTACTACTCCCTTTTGCCCAAAAAAATGTATTACGCGTCGAGCATCCGAGCAGTACAAAAGTTGGGCTCCGTTATGAAGATCACCCAGTGAAAATTCGGCAGATCGACTTAGGTGGGCATGCCATTTAATCAATGGGCAACCGATGATCTCACCCTATGTGTAGGTGTTGCCCACCTGATGAGTGGATTGACTTATTTTCAGGTGAGGTGATCTTCATGATGGGGTCCATCCTTTGCATGGTTCAGATGTACTACGCATGCGACATGTTGGCATGTGCCTTGGTTGAAGAGGAAATCTGTATAGAGTTGGCTGATGATTGGTATCGATATTTTTTTTCCCTATTGTTAGTTAACGAGTATCGGTGGAAAGAGGAATTATATGATCCATGTGCTGAGGGCATGTCTATTCACCTTTGCCATTTGAGTCTGGGCAAGAAGGGCCCATGTTTTGGCAATACAGATCGTTCATCTGATGGGCCACGCTGTGAATGGGTCACAACCCGAAAAATCTTCCCCATGGGACCTTCCTAAACCCTTACAATCTGTGGCTTGCAAATAGCAAGAGAAGAGTTCAGAGATTGTATGTCGAGGATCTTCCAATCTTGGGGATATTAGATGCATGGTCTGTCCATGGTGCAACACTCTGGACCATAGAACCATGGGCACACTTGCATGGACTCAATGGTAGTGTCTTGAGTGCATGGACTCAGTGGTAAGGTTGTTTTATTTATTCATTTATGTTTCTCGGGACAACTGGTTTCTGATTATTTCCATGTCTGATTCACGGAAATCTGGAAATACTATTGAGTTCAGATCCACGAGCAAGTAACGTCAGCACCACCCAAGTGGAAGAACAAGCTGAGGTTGAAGTAGCAGAAGGTTACACCATGACCAAATTCTGCGATAAGATGATTGATGTTTTCATGACTGAGAAACCCCGAACAAAGGATTGGAGGAAGCTTCTCGTGTTCAGGGATGAATGGAACAAGTACAAAGATAATTTCTACAATCGATGTCAAGCACGGGCAGATGCTGAGAATGATTCAATTCGAAAGCAGGAGTTCATCAGACTCGCGAGAAAAGTAAAGAAGGTATCAGCTTGTTTCTCAATCATGATTTTGTAGTGTTCTGTCCTCAACATCATGAGAATCTAACAATATGTTTGGGCAGACTTGAAATTCCGAGTAGAAAGATTCTTTCTGCCTTCGTTCAAAAAAAAAAAAAAAAAAAAAAGATTCTTTCTGCTTGATTTCTCATGAAAAAGAAAAGGATTCTGCTTGCTCGAGTCATGACTCTTGAAGCTACTATGCTTAGAGCTAGACATGAACCAAGCTAGCTCAATTAACTCACTCGACTCAGCTCGAAGCTCGGCCTGAACTTCATTCGGGTGGAGTTATAACTTAATTATATAATATTGTCTCTCTCTCTCTCTCTCTCTCTCTCTCTCTCTCTATATATATATATATATATATATATATATATATATAACTTAATTAATATATTATATATAATATAAAAAAAATGGCCCGCCAGTATAAAAACTAAAAAGAAAATGTTTGACTCGAAAGCTTGAACTCAAACTTGGCTTGAAAGCTTGAGCTCGAACTCGGCTCCAGCTGACCCAAGCTGCTGACCGAACCGAGCCGAGCTGGCCAGTCAGGCTCGAGGACCGAGCCGAGCCAAACTCGAGCTGGGATAGACTGCTGGCCGAACCGAGCCGAGCTGTGCCAAGCTCGACTCAGTTCGGCTCGTGTACACCTCTAACTATGCTTGTTATTTAGGAAGAAATGTGCTTTGTTGGTTTTTTCAAATTCTTTAAGAAAGCACAGAATCTGTTCCAATTTGTATCAGCAGACACCCAAACATGTCTAGGAATGCTAGTGTCATTACTCTTAAGGAATGCTAGTGTCTTTTTTTCCAAAATTTGCAGTTCCCTTAACTTGACAAGATATCAGTTCAGATCCTTGAATTTATTGGTGAATAAAGGTTATATACTTCGAATGGTTTTTTCCCTCTATCTGGGTTATGTCTCTCTTAGTTGTTTTGAGACTTGAGGACTGTTTGGCTGCCACTGGAAAATGGGTTCATCTCAATTTAGTTAATTGCGATTATGTATTAGAGATGCAATCATAATTTCAATACATAACTACAATTAACTAAAATGGGATGAACTCATTTTTTTAAGTGACACCCAAAAAGGTCTTTAGTTTTTTTAGCTCTGTTTGCCTAAGTAGGAAATTTGCAGATTGATGATGAAATGGAAAGGCACGCAGATCTTCTCAAAGAGATTCAAGAGAACCCAACCGACATCAATGCAGTTGTAGCGAGGCGTCGTGATGACTTCACGGGGGAATTTTTCCGTCACCTTAACGTACTTTCAGAGACCTATGACAGCCTGGAGGATCGCGATGGTAACCCATTAAGTGTTACCTGCAGCTAACATGGGTGTTTAGAACAGCTATTGACTTATGGGCTGCGTTTGGATGCACAAGTGAATTGAATCACGAACGGTCAGTTTAATTGAGAGGAAATGATAAAAATAGTGATCTTTCCTAGTATTCATAGTGAAGAAGTGGCCCTTAAATTGCAGTTGCATCTCTCTCTTGTCCAACTTGAAAGTAAACTAATTGTAGTTTGGACCTCAGATCATCAATATGAATGCAAGGATGGTATCACAATCTGGTCATTTCCACTTAATTAGACTAAAAAGTGCAAATCAATTCGATAGTTGCATCCAAATGCGCCCATAGTGAGTGATGGTGAACATCTGCTTCACTGGAATCACATTCTCATGTCATGCTTATGGATAGGAGTGGCAATGGGTCAAGTCGGCTCGCGGGTCAGCTGGCCTTACCCACTTCTGATGTGGGTTTGGGCCAAGCTAAATGGGTAGTGGGTCGGGCTTGGGTTAGAAAATGTGGATTGTTTAAGGGGTCATGCTCAGGTTGAACTCTATCCAACCTAACCCACCTATGTAGTTCATCAATGGGCTGGGCAAGATGACCCGACCCAACCAGGCCTCAAACCAGAAACAAATTAATAGACAATAAGTATAGATACACGCAGATGATTTATGTACGTTTGCATGTATCCACTAGATGGGCAGGGCTGGCATGCCTTTAGCCCCATGTTTAGTTCTTAAACCTGAGTGTCGTTGTGCTGCGTTGGGTCAATTGGTTGAGCATGACCCTATTACAATTATAGGGGTCGGTCTGGCTGGGCTTCAGCTTGATGAATTTTAAGCAGGTCAGGTCAGGCCATGGCATAATGGATCACAGGTCTCAGTCTGACCCCAATCCGACCCAAAACTGACCCAGTGCCACTCCAACACTCCTACTTATGGGTTGCCTCTATGTGCATGACACTTCTGAGCACTCATGCATATTCCCATTTGCTAAAAAATACCTGTATCTGCTTTTATTCACTTTATGTGCACCCTGGCATGCACTTCTAGCAATTCACATGAATATCTTATTTTTCTGATGCTGCCTTGTTTAGTTTTATGCTCATGCCTTACACGGCACATATTGGTGATTATTACCTTCTGAAAGTTGGATTTCCGTCAAGATAACTATGGAAGGGATACAGTGGATGAAGAGTTTTTCTGATCCTGTTGCATTAGGATATGAGTGCCTGATGCACTCAGTTGTACAAGTGGGTCCATGGTTCGGTGATCCAAAAGAAAATCCTTCATTGGAAGATCCTAACCATCCAATCTTTGTCCCCTTTTGCTGTTGCTGTATTTATATCTTTAATGTGTATTTGCGGGCCATCGATATGTAAGGATTAGGATCTTCCTATCATGGAGATTTTTGGGCATCCCCTATCCACAGTGGAGCCAACCAGATCAACACTCAGAATCACTGAACCATGAGCCCCACTATTACTGAATTGCACATGGGACGCTATTACATCCATGATGTGTTGGGACATATACAAAATCTTGCATGCTTCAAATGTCTACTAAAGAATCGAACATGTGCACAATTCCATGTGTAGCCTTCCTCTCCAGATATGGCTTATCAGACCCTTCCATGTGTGAGCAGCAATGGCCAGGCTCGGAGCTAAATGCTTGTCTGCAGTCTCTGCATACGATAACGCAGTGGAAAATGTAGAGATGTTAGACGTTGCTCAATCCAAGTTCAATGATATCCTGAACTCTCCTTCACTAGACACAGCATGTGAAAAGATAAAAAGCTTGGCTAAGGCGAAGGAGCTCGATTCATCATTGATTCTATTGATAAACAAAGCTTGGGCGTCAGCGAAGGAGTCCACGACAATGAAGAATGAGGTACACATAAAAATCCTAGAAATCTTGTACTTCTTTATTGAAACAAAGCTTGCCTACGCAAGTCACGCTAGCACAGTTCCAACATCTGCTGTTGTAAAGTCGAGGAAAGAGAAATCCTTGTGGGTTTTTACAAAACATTTTCCACCACAATATGCCGCAGGTATTAACCATGGTTCACAAGCATTACCCTAGTCTCAGCTAGAAAGTGAAAAGAAAAAGAGCTTCGATCCGGTTTTGGATATGTGCACAGTCATGGATAAACCAACAACAGCAATCAGATTACTCTAACTGGATCTAACATGTCTTGGAAAGGTATCGTTCATAGTCCAACTTGAAATGGCTCTGTCGGCTCCTACTCCGACGCCGAAGACGACTCCGTTTCCGACGCCTACGACGACGATAGTAGCTCTCTAGTTTTTCCTTCTCTTCTCCTTTCTTCATCTTTTCTTCATGTCTGCAGTAGTTGATAAAAGGAACAGGATAATCGGGGACCACATAGAATCTAACGGAGAGGATGACTGGAGGTCAGTTCGCTCAAGGAATAGGAACCGAAAGGTGGCAGGGAAAAGGAAACAGTTAGGGGAAGGCCGACGTAAATATGCTTCTTTCCCTACCCTCTTCGTTAAAGGATATCTTCACAGATGGTTCCCCCTAAATCTTGAAAGGTTTTTCGGCTAAGCAGGAGTAGTGATGGATGTCGTGATGCCTAGAGATAAAGATACTGGCGAATATCGTGGTTTTGCTCTAGTTCGCATGGGTAGTGAAGCCAAACTGGCACGGGCAGTGTTGATGTTACATGGGGTTAGCTATGGCGGAAAGAAGCTGCTTGTGCAGCGAGCGCGTTATGGACCCGAAACCTTGCCTGCTTCACTCTTACAGAAGCGAGCTCCTAGGGTCGCTGAAGGCTCTAAACAACTGCCAGCACCTCTGTCCTAGGTCTCACATCCGGTACCTCAGTCCAAGGGTTGCTCTTTCAGAGACGCCCTTCTCAATGACCCAAAGGAAAAATCAGTTCCTCCCCAGTAGCTGGATTCCCCAGTGAGAGACCACTTCGACTCTGATGGGGTTGGTAGGGTCAATGATCTATCAGACTCTCCTCTTGAAGTTGACCAACGGGTCTTTGATAATAACAGGGCCGAGTTGGCAAAATCTGTGGTCATCTTCACCGTTGAAGGAGCGTCCATCTCGGAAGTTAGGGACTGGATTTGTCTTTGCATGGGTTTTGAGCTTGGGTTGTCCGAGTTCAAACCATTGGGTCACGACGTCTTATGGCTGACCCGGCTTCCTTAACTATGGCAGACCACCTGTGTGCTGAAGGGTCCATCACCAGAATCATTCTGTGGGAGGAATTTTCCTTGTTTGGCAAAGAAAACATTTGGATCTTGATTTGGGATGTTCCTTTAGAATGTTGGTATGATGAGTTTCTCATTCAGGCTGCCTCCCGAGTTGGTTTTCTTCTTGAGCTCGATCCGAAGACGAAGCTAGGAACGGAACTCGGCGTCATCTGTGCTCAGGTAAGGAGGAAGAAAGGTCTCCCTTTTCCGTCGCATATCCGCGTGAAAATTGAAGATCGTCTATTCTGCTCCCTACTCAAAAGGAATCTTCTCGTTTGGCGCAGCCCCGGTGGGGTGATGTGTGGAGAGCTAAGGAAGTGGTCAGTTAGCCTGTGCAGAATGTCCAGGGAGCTCGGTGGGAAGACAGTTCACACCAGCCATACTCCAACGGACCACCGTATCGTAGGAGCGTCAGATCTACTGCAGTGCCTGTACACGGAGTCAGCATCCGTCCTCTTCAATCGACACGCGGCAGCATCTCTTCTCCTCTCGGGTCTCGTCTTGCAGAGGAGATCGCCGACGCAGGCATAGCAGGATTCGCGGCTGCTACTGTCTCGATGCATGTTCGGGTTCCCTCGTCTTCCCCTAGAGATTCGGACCCATGCGAGCACCAAGTCGTTAGGGTGCTGACACGTGGTGCCCCCGGTCTCCTTCGGCCGCCCTCCTTTAATGCAAACGGCTGCATTGATACAAGATCACGACACGTGTCGTCGGGGGATCCCCTTGATGGTTGCAATAACGCCAGCTGGGAAGTCCGCTTGCCAGGACTGAAGTTGACGTCTCTTATTGACGTCCGTTCGATTGAAGCAGATCCCTTTCGTATATCGCCAGCTAAATGGGGCCCACTTAAGATATCTGCCCGTCCCGCGAAATCCCAGCCCTACAAGTCTCGCCCATCCGATAAACATGCATTACAGACTCAACAGACCCGATTGTGAAAAACACCCCAACCTTGCCTCTTCCTTCTATCCTTCCTCCGTCCTTCATAACCCCTCCCTTTCTACCCAGGGTGAAGATATTTATCGGGAAGATATGACAAAAAATTTCTCTTCGAACTCTGGCTCCTTGACCCCCTCTTCTCCCATCGACTCCGCTATTGCTTCCAAGGATTGGGCTGATCTGGGTCCTTTAACGCTATTCCAGGACGAGCCAGCTACGGACGTTATTATCGTTGAACCTCTACAAATATGCGTAGATCCTCCTTCTCAGCAACAGGGAAACAACCCCATACCCCCTTTGTAGGGGAAGAGTAGAGAAGAAATCTACAAGGAAATTCACGAAAAGAAATGGATCAAAGATGTTGTGGGTAACGCGGGCCGCTCTTTGGGTTTGTCTTTTGGGAACAAGGTTGAAGACTACACTGGTCTCTTCCAATATATTGAAAATAGAGGCAGACCTCTCTTGCCTCACAAGAACCCAGCCAAACATATCTCCTGCCCCGCTAGCAATAGAGAGCTTCTCCGTCTTCAATCTTCTTCGGCTTCAGTATCTTTTTCCTTGGCTAGGCATGGATGGAAGGGTACCCGGGGCAGCTCGGTGCCTCAATGATAGTTCTCTCCTGGAATGTTAGGGGATTGGGCTCCAAGCAGAAGAGGAGCCTCATCAAAGGTTCTATTAGGAGAAAACATCCAGACATTATTTGCCTTCAGGAAACCAAAATTCCTTTGTTCTCTAAAAAGCTTTTAGACACCATTTGGGGAAATCGAGACGCTGAATTCGTCTCTCTAGACGCCTCCGGCTCGTCTGGTGGTATTCTTATCGCTTGGAATTCTTCCAAGTGGGACCTTCAGCTTTCGCTATCCGAGTCCTTTTCCAAAGCAGTCATCCTCCAAGATAAGTTTTCCTCTTTCCGCTGTCTCCTCATTTCCGTTTATGGCCCTACTGATGTCTCCTTGCGACCTACTTTCTAGGACGAACTGACTGTCATGCGACAGTCTTTCTCAAGGCCCTGCTGCATTGCTGGTGATTTCAATGTGGTTCGCTTTTCACACGAGCATTCTCGACGTTGTCGGACTTCTTCTTCCATGCAGTCTTTCAACTACTGGATTCAATCCCAGGAACTGATTGATATTCCCCTCTGGTTCTAAATTCACTTGGTCCAGCGGGCGCAGAGATCAGATTCAATCGAGGCTCGATCGCTTTCTGCTTTCCCCTGACTGGCTCGAAGTGTTCCCGTCCCTCTCAGTCGGCCCTTCCAAGAACTACCTCAGATCATTGGCCTATCATTCTCTCCGTCCTCGATGATGATTGGGGTCCTAAGCCGTTCAGATTCAATCCCGCCTGGCTCCGCTTCGAGGGTCTTCATCAGAAAATTGTGGACTGGTGGACCTCGTTCCCTTCCGTTGGCTTTGCCGGTCACAATCTCCTGTGTAAGCTTTGCATGCTTAAGGAGAACCTTAAAGTGTGGAAGAAAGAGGCGCTTTGGAAACGCGAATCTAAAACAGAGGATTTATTTGCGGAGCTTCGTGCGATCGACTCGGCTTTGGAAGGCAACGTAGTCTCCCGGGAATCCCTTGCTAGGCGTATCCAACTCATCCAATCCCTTTCTTCTAGATCCCTGGAAGATGAGCTTGCTTGGAAAATCAAATCGAAAGCCAAATGGATTGCTGAGGGAGATAAAAATACGAAATACTTTCATACTATCGCTAATATGCGTGCTCGGGCCAAAGCTATCCATAGTATATCCCTGAAGGGGAGGCAGGTTGAGGATAAGAATGACATCTCCGAGGCTGCGATCCATCACTTTCACACCTTGTTAACCTCCGATAGGTGGCTTAGACCCCGTTTGGAGGGTATTCCCTTCCGTTCCCTCCTCAGTTTGGAGGCTGATCATTTGGAGGCTCCCTTTGCGGTAGATGAAGTCAAAGTGGCTATTAACTCAATGGGTGGTAACAAATCTTCGGGTCCGGATGGGTTTTCAATGAGTTTCTTCCACGTCTTCTGGGATACAGTTTGCCCGGATATCATGCATTTTCTTAACGAATTCCACGCTAGAGGCAAGTTGTCCAAAGGTCTCGGAGCTTCTTTTATTGCCCTTGTCCCTAAAGTCCCTAGGGCTTCTTCATTCTCTGAATTCAGGCCTATAAGTCTCATCAGCAGCCCTTACAAAATTCTGGCAAAAATTTTATCCCTTCGTCTTGCCTCGATGATTGACAGGCTGATATCAAAATACCAAAACGCTTTCATCAAAGGGAGGCAGATTATCGACGGTGCTCTAATTGCGAATGAAGTTCTGCATACCTGCCATAGCATGGGAATCAAATCTGTTTTTTGCAAGCTCGACATTGATAAGGCATATGATCATGTCGACTGGGATTTTCTCCATTATATGCTCGCCCGAATGGGTTTTGGCCACAGGTGGAGAATGTGGATGAGGGCGTGTGTCGAATCGCCTCTCTTCTCGGTCCTCTTGAATGGTATGCCCAAAGGTTTCTTTTCCAGCTCCAAAGGCCTTCGCCAAGGTGACCCTCTCTCCTCCCCTCTTTTCCTGATACTTGCGGAGGCCTTATCCCAGATGCCGCTGAGGGGTCAAGGTGCGCATCTGTTCAAAGGTATGTCTATGCCAGGGGTGGGCCCTCCCATTTCTCATATTCAATTCGTTGACGACAACCTGTCACTTGTGAAGCTGATACTGAAGTCATCCATAACCTGTTCACTACTTTCAGATGCTTCGAGGCTATCTCTGGCCTTCGCATTAACATGGCGAAGTCCAAAATCTTTGGCATTCATGTTTCTGACGAGGACCTTTCTGCCTTTGCCTCTATCTTAGGGTGCTCTCCAGCACCTTTCCCGACTTTCTTTGTGGGGCTCCCCCTTGCCATTGGTTCGCCCCCAATCTCGGTTTGGGATAGGGTTGTTGAGAAATTCCAAAAGAGCCTGGCGATGCGGAAATGCAGGTTTCTGTCTATGGGGGGCAGACTCACCCTCATAAAAGTGGCGCTGTCCAAAATCCTGACTTACTTCTTGTCTCTTTTCCCTTGCCCGTCTACTGTGCTGCGTAGAATTGATAAGCTGAGAAGGAACTTCCTGTGGAGTGGCAAGGAAAACCAGAAGAAATTTCACCTCCTCGATTGGAATCAGGTTTGTTGCTATTTTCGCGATGGAGGGGCTAGTGTTAAAAATCTGCGGGTGATGAACAAAGCCCTCCTTGGCAAATGGACGTGGAGACTTGGCTCAGAGCCTCAATCTCTGTGGAACATGATTATTAAAGGGAAGTATGGATCTTCCCCGGGAGGTTGGTGGACGTGGGACTCTTCCGCCTACAGGGCGTCTCGCATATGGAAAGGCATCATGCGTTGCAAGAATCCGGTGATAGACAACGTAGTTTATCAATTGGGAAATGGGTCGTTGATTCGGTTTTGGGAGGACCGTTGGCTCGGCGATAACAAGTTAAAGGATAGCTTCCCCGCCATTTACCATCTCTCTGTTAACAAAACCGGGACGGTTGACAGTTTTTTCTCCTCTTCCGACTCAGGTGTGGTCTGGGATATCAGCTGCCGCAGACAGTTTCACGACTGGGAGGTCCCTCTCCTAGCAGATCTTTACCTCCGCTTATCTTCGTCTTCCCCCTCCCTATCTGAGCCTGATAGAATCCTTTGGCCCATAGAGAAGTCCTCCCTCTTCTCGGTAAAGTCCCTATACTCAGTCCTTTCTCCCCCCTCCCTCCCATCATCCTCCTTCCCCTCCTTTATATGGCATTACCTTGTCCCCCCTAAAATCATTTGTTTTGCCTAGCTCGCCTCTAGGAACCGAATTCTCACCGTTGATAACCTTATCAAAAGGGGCATGCAAATTCCCAATATTTGTCTCTGCTGCATGGCGTGCAACGAATCTGTCGACCACCTGCTCTTTCAATGCCCCTTTGTTTCTCAGATCTGTCAGGATTTCTTCTCTTGTTTCGGCGTTGTTGGTTGTATGCCTCCCTCTGCGTCCTATCTGCTCGCTTATTGGCACGGTTTCAAGCTGGGGAAAATCCAGTCCAAGGTGTGGAGAATGGCAATTATGGCTTTCTGGTGGGCAGTTTGGCAGGCGTGGAACAATAGGTGTTTTAACAACATCCAAGGTTCAGCTGCTTCTGTGGGATCGAGGGCGAAGCATCTTCTCGCCAATTGGGCCCCTAATGTTTCATGTTTGAAAGATTTTAGTTTTCTGTTTCTAGGCTTCTAGTTTCCTCTGTTTCTTTGTTCTCGTTCTGCTACCTCAGCAGTCCTTTTGTATCCTTCTCTTTTTATAATATTCGCGTTGCTTATAAATAAATAAAAAAATAAAAATAAAAATAAAAATAAAAAACTGGATCTAACATTTCAGGGTTTGCTAATCTCAAAAGTAACTCTTCTCACTTGTTTATATATTTACCTGGTTCACAGAAACAGATTATACAGGCAACAATGGGTTCCTTGCAATGGATGGGTGCTTTATATTTGAACCGTTTCTGGCATCGGATCCAGTCAAGGGATCAATTATCCATTTTGAGCAATGAGATTCTATCTCAGCCCTCCATTTCGCCTGTTACAGATTGAGAGTTTTTATTTTTATTTTTTGGAAAGATGAAACAAATTTATTCTGGCCAAACAGCCAAAAAGGAAACAGCAAACAACAAAGGGAAACAAAAATAAATAAATTTACAAACCCCTCACGGCCAAAGGGCACACTATACAGAAGAAAGAAAACAAGCCCCACCCAACGAAAGCTCAGAAGACAGCGAACAGGCCACCAAGACACCCATGCGAACCCACCAGGCTGCACGCCTAGACTAACACCTGGAAGGACCAGTCGTTTATACACCATAAAACCTGCTGAGCAACTCCCGCTGCTTCATTAGAAATATTATAGAAAGACCGGTTATTTCTCTCCAACCAGATTGACCACAAGCCAGCCAATAGTGCCAAATGCCACCTTCGCTTGTCTAATCTCCCCCCTGAATCGCCATGCCAAGCATAGAACAGAACTTCAATCAAACCTGGCACCACCCAGGAAACATTAGCCTTGTTAAAAATGCCTGACCACACAATCCTAGTGAACACAGTGCAAAAACAGATGCTCCACGTTCTCCTCCGCCTTGAGACAAAAGATGCAGACGTCAGATTGAGAGTTTTACAAATGGAAATCACCATTAATGGTTTTTTACAACTTCCAACAGAAACCAGACACATGGGGTCAGCTTTTCTAAAAGTAGAAAACTTCTTAGAGGTACACACCTAGGCCTCAGGATCACAGAACTAAAATATTTGAAAGCTGCATGTAAAAACCCACAATCAGTTCATGTCACATCTATTAACAATAGAGGACTATACAACTATCAGCTATCTCCTCATTCAATGGGCTTTCATTTAACTTTGAAGATGCCCACAAGGATCAAAGTCAATGCCGATGATGAGGTTGACTTATAAGACAAGCCTAAAAAGCACTCACACAGTCGATGTCTTTTAGGCGACGGATCGAATCACCGATCTTCTTAATTTGTTACTTATTTCTGGGGTGCATGCACCAGCACTTTATATGTTAATGCACGATATTATGCAGGTCAAAGACATAATGTACCACTTGTATAGAACTACCAAGAGCTGCCTTAGGAGCATCGCACCGAAAGAGATCAAGCTTCTCAAGTATCTATTGAACATTACGGATCCCGAAGAGCGCTTCTCGGCGCTGGCTACTGCTTTTTCTCCAGGAGACGAACGTGAAGCCAAGGATGTTGATGTTCTATACACGCAAGTATCATTGTTTTCTGAATTACTTTGGAAATGAACAAAATCCCATATTTACATGCCCTCAAGACTCTCCAATCAACAGAACAGGTTTCCCATAATGTTTAGCCAAACAAAAGGTGTTGTTTTGGTTCTTCGTAGCTACTATATTGGGTGTGACCGGATATACAGTCTGCATCAGAGAAAGATAGGCCCACCTATATACTTCGCTTGCCAAACCAAAAACACCGATTTCTTCAATCATGTGGGAATTTTATACATCCTCATGATTGAAATACCCTCTTCAGGATGCCATTGAAATTTTTCAACAAGTATTTTTTGGGTTTCCCAGGTATTTTGGATCATTTATCTTTTTAACTTATAACAGGAGTTTTGCTCTGTTAACACTTCGTTCTTCTATATTGGGACAGTACGCCTCAGGAACTACACAAGTGGATTAAGATATTGCTCGAGGCCTATCATATAAACAAAGAAGAAACCGACTTGAGGGAAGCCAGGCAATTGAGTCATCCCATGGTTATCCAAAGACTTTTCATCCTCAAGGAAACAATCGAGGAGGAGTATATGAAGCAGCGGACCGAAAAAGGAGGCCCAGAAACAAAAGAGTGAGCCTTTTTCTTCTCTCTCTCTCTCTCTCTCTCTCTCTTTCTTTTTTTTTTTTTTTTTCTGCATTTGCAAGATAGAATGGTTAGAGAGCGGAATGACAATTCCACACTGCATATCACACTCTTTATTACATGTAGGGGTGCAACACGGGCAGGTTTGATCAGGTTGAGGGTCAGCCAGATTCAAGAGGACCCAATCTGCAACCTGAGCTGACCTGAATTCCAACCTGAGGTGCCCAACCCAAAATCCTCGATATTCCAACCTAAACTGACCCAACCCAACCTTTTTGGACCCAAATGCATTTGATTATTCTGAACCCAATCTGACCGAACCTGAATTGCTCAACCCAATTTTGGGTTGGTGCTTTCCAAACCTAACTCGACTCGAGGACCTTGGCAAACCAAGCCAACCTACCCGAACCCGGGTCAGGTCAGTTGGGTTCAGGTTGGCCCGAAACCAAGTTGCAGCCCTAGTTACATGAAAGTTCCCATAGGAGCATGACCTTGATGTGCACAAGATGCAGACTGCTCTTTTGGTGAACCCTATCATGAACAGGCCATGACCCGAGAATCTGGCTGACTGGATGATCCTAACCGCATGTTCCATGGGAACACAATCGATGTGTACAAGATCCAGGCTGCTCTTTTGGTGGGTTCCATCATGAACAGGCCATGACCCAAGAATCAGGCCAGTAGGACAATCCTAACCATGTGTTCCCATGGAAACACGAGCCTGACATGGGCAAGATCCAGGCTGCTCATTTGTTTGGGCCCCATCATGAATAGGCCATGACCCAAGAATCAGGCTGGTTGGACAAATCCTAACCGCATGCGCAGAGTGGGACCTGGGCAAATGAGTGTCATTCCTCAATTGAGCAATTGAAGGATTGTCCAATCTACCTGATTTTTGGGAAATGGCCACTTCCTGGTGGTGTCCACCAGATGGATTTTTTAATATTGTACACCTATGCATCCACTTGGTGCTAAGGTGTGTGATAACCCATGAGCAGTTTTAAGCTTCATTTATAGGAGAGTGCATCTGCTTCTCACAATGGCCTGATGCAGTCGTGGGTTTGATCATTGCAGGGCCGACGAAGATATTAGCCTTTGATTGCACCATAGAAGAAACCACATGGTGATGCTCTACCCACTGAAATGCATGAGGCCATCTTGAGCTCTACGCCTCTACCGGCATGTGCTGATGCCTAACCCGAGATTGCTAGAAGGTTTTGATAGTGCTTTTCAAGCAATGCGCTTTGGCCCGTCAACAAATCAGATGAGGTTTGATGATATCATAGGGAGAAAAGGAGATGAATGACCACAAGCAAGATCCGCCATCAGTGGCGTGTTGAGATTAGGATGTTGCTTAACAGCATACAAAATTAGAGGTGGTGTTGGGAAGTTTGTGAAATGGTATGTACTCCTTTTCGTGCCAAACATAAAATTTCAGTATGGAAAAAGGCAACTTGCAGGCATTCCTTGAATTGCTTTGTGTGGGATCACTCTTTGTGCCGTCCATCTTCAGTGGCCGGATGGATGGATGGTTGTCGGAGAATCAAGTGGGACCCACTTTGACCTGTAAATTAGACTGCAAAGATTAAGAGTCCACCTCTCATGTTCAACAATGAGAAGTACATTAGCTACAGACATTCATCTGCTTGATTCTTCTGTTGTGGACCGCTTGTCTCACCCAACCCTGGTTTGAATGATTTTCCGATATTGGTTTTGTCCCCAGGTGAGTCACATTCCGAAACCGTTCTTTGAATCCATTGGCCCAACTTTTCCATGGCCAGAAATTGCCATGATTCTGTTAGATTAAGAACACCTGCAAGAAAAAAAATGCAACCGTGGACGAAAATGATTAGATTGACTAAAATCCTAGTCATTTTTGGGCCCATGAGGTGGATGGCTTACTGACCATTGATTCACATGTCCAACATGGCAACATTTGGCAGTGGGCCATCCAGGTTTGGACGCACCTAGAGTGTGATTCACATTGAGAATCCACTTGTAATCCAATGTACAAGCAGTTGCATCCTGTCAATCTATCCCAAAGATGTGAAAAGGGAGTTCTACTCCATCCCAAAAGCTTTTAAATGACATGTGGGACAGCCAATCCTCAGATTTGGACAACCACCATTCATTGCATGCCATAATGCAAAAATCATACTGAAACTCTTATAATATCAGCCATATTGTTCTTTTTCTAATCATAATTCTTCTCTAGAATCATAAGCAATTCATGTTGGGACCCTATTAAATATATGTTTCAAGATGGTGATTGGATCCTTTTTTTTCTCTCTGCTCTAGTCTTTGGCTGTACATTTTTCATGCTTGTTATTGACTAGATGGTTGGAATCATCACCATGCCCAGCAAATGGAATAAATGGACAGTCTTTATTATTATTATTATTATTTTTTTTTCTTTTCGGCTGTGATGACGAAATTCGTTTCTCGATGCTGATTTGAAAAGAAAAAGGAATAAATGGACAGCCTAAATTGATGATTGGCTGTCCCAATATCCTCATTTAAAAGCTTTGAGGACGTTGCCTAGAAGCTTTGCAGACCATGTACATGTCTTGTAAAGAAAGAGAGAAATCATGAGTGCAATCCGAAGTCTAAAGCCGATGATAGTTGCAAGATGCAAATTGCAAGCGTTTGGGTGTCATCAATTCCAAAAGCTGTAACTGATAATTTACGCACACCCCAAGTGTTTAAAAGTGGTCTGCCAAAGGCTACTGCACCCATACATGCATCCATGTTGAGCATGGAATGGACATCCATACCCTTATTGAGTACCTATGATCTGAATATATATATAAATTGGTGGGCCATACCAATGTGTAGAGATGGGCATCGAGTCGAGTCGGACAAAGTTAGGGCGGACTCGACACGATCCGGTTTTGAAATATGCCTGACCCAAATTTGATCCGACTCAATACTGGGTCCAGCATGCTTGACTCAATCCAAGTCAGATTGAGAGAGGGAGAGACTGAGAGAGTGGATAGGAGAGAGAAGGAGGAGGAGGAGGAGGAGGAGGAGGAGGAGGAGGGTGATGGTGGTGGGTGGTTGTTGGGCTTAGAAGATGAGGAGGATGAGGGAGGGAGAGAGAGACCGGGCTTGGAAGATGAGGAGGATGAGGGAAGGAGAGAGAGAGAGGTCGGGCTTGGAAGATGAGGAGAATGAGAGAGGGAGAGAGAGATTTTGGGATCGGGTCGGGATAGGGTGTGGCAGGTAGGGTTAGAGAGTCGGGTTTCGGATCGAGTCAAGTCTAACTAGATTGAGTTTCGGGTCAAGTTACTAGGTAACTCAAACTCGACTCGGTTTGAGTTCGGATTGGGCGAAGCCTACTCCGTTGGGATTGACTCACCCATTCGGTTTGGGTCAAGTTGGATTTGAACGAGTCAGACAAGCCGAGTTAACTGGATCGAGTCGTCCCATGCCCACCTCTACCCATGTGTACAACCATCATTAGAGACTATTTTCCACATCCAACACCATCAGTCCACATTTTGCCACGGTATCGAAGTTTCAATTTTCTTTGTTTAGATGCGTGCAGGAGTGTGTGTATGTGTGCACTATTTAACGGGCATCACTATGGTGGTGAGATGTTCTAAAATTTAGGACAATCTAATCATTAGGTGGGCCGCACAATGAAAACAATGGACAACAACCTAAAATTTTCTAAATTCACTTGGTGGCTAACATGATGGTTGGATTGGCTTAACCTTTGGAGTCCTTCCAAGATGGATGAGTTAATGGGCATGCATAACATGGTGGTCTGGTTTAGAATTAGCTTATCTTAAACTTTAGGAGCTTGTATTTGGAATGCATTGGCATCCAAATCACAATTACACTGGAAATCTAGGTTATTCTAAATCATCAATTATGTTTGACAACTTGTAATTAAAATACTCTGGAATCCAAAAATTAGAGTGCACTAAAAATCAATAGTATATTTATAGGAACCTGAATTTGATTATTAAATCAACTTTAATATCACATATTAGTATCCACATGTGATATTCGACATAATGATTACAATAGGCCTATTGAAATATAAACTTTGGTATATAAAAAATGACAAAATTCCAAGCCTCGTGTTGGCCACAAGCATTAAAAAACTACAAAGGAGCGACTCTGACAAAGTTTTTTAACTAACAATTTACATGGCCTGGACAATTCTTTGGATTATTCTATTGACATAATTTTAGTGATGCAGCAATAATTGGATTATCTTTAGGTATCATTAGCATGCCTTGAGTATGGTGAATAAGTAGCCTGACAATACCTTTGTTACACGCATGCCTTTCCTGCCTTTAGAAAAGGAGTCAAAATTGACACTACACTCCAATTATAATAAAATCATAGAAAAATTTGAAAACTCAAAACACATCAAAACTTTATATTTTCATTTACCTCAAATTCTATTTACCCCTAAATCCATACTGACAAGCAACATTTATTAAATACAAATGCACTCAAACACATCCACATCAATATTACCCAATGACAAAATCTTGGGTTACCTTAGGTTCTAATTAATAATTACTTGTTATAAACTAACTGTGGCCATATGTATGTAGGAGGTCTAAAGTCCAACCCGTTGGACCACAGGTTATAATCGAACCCGACGATAACCTTGAACCAAAGTGCATGTGACGCCCAACCTTTTGGCCCACCATGAGAATTGGCCAGTTCAAAAATCAGCCTTTTCTACTCATCAAGTGGGCTAGACCATATAAAAACAATTCTCAACCATTGGTAAATAGCGAACACAAGTGTTGTCCAATGGTTGTTGTTGAGTTTTCGAAAAGGTAATCCTCATGATAAGGACAACCCATTGGAGGGGTCAGGTGTTGTACCTCCATGAAAGGTTGTTAGTTATCCACTGATTGGACCGTAACTTGTGGTGGGGCCCACCATGATGTTAGTGGCCCCACCCTGAAAACTCAGGCAACACAGGGCCCACCATGGTGTTTGTATGACATCTTACCCGTCTAACAAGCTTGTCGCATCACGAAAATAGGTTGCCCCAAAAAATCGGGTCCATCCAACCAAGAAAATGGGATGCCCCCAACTCAATGTGGAGTGCTTATTTATTTATTTATTTTTATTTTTATTTTTTATGGACAGATTGTGCAATGAAGATCTCACCAGGCTATAGTGAGGTGTGGATACTGTGGGGCTCACTTTGATGTTTGTGTTTTATCCCTTCCGTCCATCTGTTTTTCCAGCTCATTTTGGGGTAGAAGCCCAAAATTGAATCATATCAAAGGCTCAAGCGGACACCACAAAAAAGCAGTAGAGATGATAACGTCCAGTGTTGAAACCTTCCTAAGGCCTAACCTGTTCGTAAGGTCATAGACGTAAATGAGGGAAAACACAAATATCAGCTTGATCCAAAAACTGCGGCCACCAAGAAGTTTGGATGGTAGGCATTCAATTCCCAATGTTTCCTGTGGTGTGGTCCACTCGAGCTTTGGATATGCTTCAATTTTGAGCCCATGCCTTAAAATGAGGTGGAAAAACATATGGATAAAACCCATACATCAAGGTGGGCCCAACAAAAGTACACTCATGCATAGTGGAGCTCCTCGCTACACACCATTTTGTGAGTGGTTTGCTCATAGTTATGGTTTCCTATGGTGTGCCCCACCTGATAGTTGGATCAACCTCATTTTTTTTTTTTGGGCATCCTATTTTCATGGTGGGGACAACGATGGGCAAGATGTCATGCTCCCCACACGCCCACTAGTTGGATGTACAATATAGTGTGAACATTTTATATCATACATACACGTATGCATGAGTGTATGTGTATGTATAGGATGAAACGTACAAACAAGTTCAAGTGCCCCAAATATCATATCTGCTTCAAATTAATACCCAGACCCATACCCAGGACGTCTCGCCAGGCTACGGAGCCTGTTGCCACCCCCACAGATGGTGGCCTAAAATTCCTAAGTTAGTGCATGGAGAAATCCAATAAGGACACCTATGTAACCGTACTAGATAGGGATTCAAGCTTGAAACACTGCCCTGTAATAAAAAACAAGACGCCAATGAACAAAACTGGTTTTCATTTTCCCAGCTGATTTATGCATCTCCATTGCTTTAGAGAGTTCAACATCATCTGTAATTTTCAAAAGCTAACGGTTCTACAGAAGTGAACTACACCTACAAATATAGGTACAAAACTGCAAATCTGAAAATCTATATCCTTTCTTTTTCTTTTTCTTTTTTCTTTTTTCTTTTTCCAAAAACAGGAACGCTCATGATACGAAGTTCCATACCTCAGAAATTACTCAAAAACAGCAGGACCAGGATCACCTGTCATCTCACTTCTTCACCTCTTCATATTCTGCCTCTGGTGGCTGATCACCACCCTGGGACCCACCTGAGGCAGACCCGCCTGATCCACCCGACATGTGCTGCCCAATCTTCGAGACTGCCTTGTTCGCTGCGTCAAGCTTCGCCTTTATCTCATCAATGTCCTCTCCTGCCATCGCCTTCCTCAGATCAGCCAGGGCTGACTCGATCTCTGATGCAACCTCAGCTGGCATCTTGTCCCTGTACTCACCCAAGCTCTTCTCTATGCTGTAGATTGTAGTGTCCGCACTGTTCTTGATATCAATCAGAGCCTTTCTCTCCTGGTCCTTCTGGGCATGCAGCTCAGCCTCCTTGACCATCTTCTGGATCTCATCTTCTGAAAGTCCAGATGATGAACGGATCGTGATCTGTTGCTCTTTCCCAGTGGCCTTGTCTTTGGCAGAAACAGTCACAATACCATTGGCATCAATGTCGAAAGTGACCTCGATCTGAGGCATGCCTCTGGGTGCAGGTGGAATGCCCACAAGCTCGAATTCACCGAGGAGCTTGTTGTCAGATGCCATTTCACGCTCACCTTGCAGTACCCGAACGCCTACCTGGGTCTGGTTGTCTGCTGCAGTTGAGAACACCTAATCATAGACAGCACCAGATATGTTAACATTTTAATTTTTAATGGGAGAGATAAGAGGACAAAATTCCCAATGAGTAGAACCATCCATGCAATGCGCATGATACTCATAAACATCATGTGCATTATATGTATAGTGCAGATGATGTGTGTTAGGATAATGATTAGTGTTTCATGATTTTTTTGATATGCAAGATAGCACGCATGCATATTCTTCAATGAACCTTACTGCACTAATATGCACCTAGAGAACTGCGAAGCATCCCACAGACATCTGTTGGCCACCGCCAACCATGAGATTGAAGTTTATCCATCTTCAAATCCATCAATCAAAATCTCTCAGAGGATGACCAGAATTTGCCAAATAAATGATGACCCCGTGTAATCACTAATCACTTCAACTGAACTTCCAAATAAACAATTATCGCAAGCCTCCCAATCTTGATCTGACAGTTGTCACATGTGGAGAGCAGCTGCTACGCAGGTAACTGCCCGACACCCAATCAGCTTCAGGATGTTGCCACATGTGATGGATGTCCAACTAGTTACATAAGTCAGTTTTGGTCAGTGCAAATGATTTTCAGAGTTGTATGGACTCACCTGACTCTTTTTTGTGGGGATGGTCGTGTTCCTGTTGATCAACCTGGTGAAGATACCTCCCAGAGTTTCAATGCCAAGCGAAAGGGGAGTAACATCCAAGAGAAGGAGCTCCTTAACATCTCCACGAAGGATGCCACCCTGAATTGCAGCTCCCATCGCAACGGCCTCATCTGGATTCACTCCTTTGCTCGGACTCTTCCCAAAGATCTCCGCAACTGTTTCTTGGACTTTTGGAACTCGGGTCATCCCTCCTACGAGGAGAACCTCATCTACATCCTTAGTAGATATGCCAGCATCCTTCAAACAGCTCTTGCATGGGCTTTGGGTCCTCTCAATCAAATGGTTTACCAAGCTCTCAAACTTTGATCTCGTGAGGGTGATATTCAAATGTTTTGCCCCCGAGGCATCAGCTGTGATGAAGGGCAGGTTGATCTCCGTCTGGGTTGTAGATGAGAGCTCTATCTTGGCCTTCTCAGCTGCTTCCCGAAGCCTTTGCAATGCCAGCCTGTCCTTCGAAAGATCAATTCCCTCGGTTCTCTTGAACTCGCTCACCAAGAACTCCAACAAGGCATTGTCAAAATCCTCCCCACCCAAAAACGTGTCACCATTGGTCGCTTTCACCTGAAAGAGAGTAAATTTAAAGTGGGTTGGAACCCAAAATAGAGATGTAAGAAAGTTCTAAAAAGACAAATAAAATGCATTACCTCAAAGACGCCATTAGATATTTCCAGGATCGAGATATCGAAAGTTCCACCTCCAAGATCAAAGACTGCTATGAGACCCTCCTTGTTGTTCATACCATAAGAAAGTGCGGCAGCAGTTGGCTCGTTGATGATCCGCTGTACCTCCAGACCTGCAATCCTCCCAGCATCTTTTGTTGCCTGTCTTTGAGCATCATTGAAATAAGCTGGAACTGTTATAACAGCCTTCGACACATTTTTTCCAAGATAAGACTCTGCAGTTTCTTTCATCTTGGTCAGAATAAAAGCACCAATCTGGCTAGGAGAATATTGCTGTCCATTGGCTTCGACCCAAGCATCTCCATTTGGGGCCTTGACTATCTTGTACGGAACCATCTTCATCTCTTTCTGGGTCTGAGGATCATCAAAACGTCTGCCAATTAGACGTTTCGTCCCAAAAATTGTGTTTGTAGGATTGGTTACGGCCTGACGTTTGGCTGGTGTTCCCACAAGTAGTTCTCCCTTCTGGTTGAAGGCAACCACAGATGGTGTGGTTCGTGCTCCTTCAGAGTTCTCAATTACTTTTGGATTCTGTCCATCATATTAACAACAATCAGAAAGAGTTCCACTACAGCCCCAAAAGCCACAAAAAAAAAAAAAAAAAACGAAAACAAAACAAAACAAAAAACAAAGAGAGAGAGAGAGAGAGAGAGAGAGAGAGAGAGAGAGAGTAGAAGAAGAAGAAGAAGAAAGAAAGATAGAAAACTACCCAGATGCACCCAAAACAATAAATGAAAAGAAAATAAAGCTACCTTGCCCTCCATAACTGCAACACATGAGTTTGTGGTACCCAAATCAATCCCTACAATATCATTCCCAGCAGGCTTCGAGCTGGATAAAAACAACATGCATCCTCAGTCTAGAGAGAGAGAGAGAGAGAGAGAGTGGGGAAAGTGCAATACAAGGTTTTGATGGATTGATACCTAAAAGGTCTCACCAAACTTGACCACTTGCTACCCAAATGAGAAGTGGCCCATGATGCTTTTGCATTGCCAGTCACCTAAACAAAATAAAAATAAAGAAAGAAATCAATCTACAATCAAGAAAATGAATGACTACAGGAGAAAAAATAAGCAATAAATGCCAGCTGTTCAGAGATTTCCTAGTTTAATCAGCAATAAAAGCCAGCTGTTCAAGGATTTCCCAGTTCAAGCAAGAGAAGTAAAAACAGTCAAACGAAGATTGCCTGGGCAGCTAGCCTGCAATCAACATTGCAACTTTCTAAAATCAAAGTCGATCATTAAACCGTGAATGCACTTCTCACTATTTTCCTCACTACTAAGGTACTCATAGATAAGAGTCCTCGAAATCACCATATCACTCATTGTATCCATCATCCTTGGTGGAGATGCATTTTAGGATTTTAAGTCAAGCTAGCAATGCGAAAGGCGCCAAACACTTTGATGCAAGAGAAAACATACAGTCTTGAGGGTTCTTCAATAACAATCAAAGTCTAAAGTACCAAAATTTCCCGTATTCTATCTGTCAACATACGCAGCTTACGACACTCACAAATACAGCCTTCAAAAGCCACTAATGTAGCTTCGATGCCAATTTTTTTTACAGATATTTCGGACAGTTAAATGCAAATTAAGCAGGAAAAGATTAAAACCAATGTTATAAATAATAAAATAGAAACTGTATTGAGCAAAAAAAATAGAGGGGTCACTGCTGCAGCTCACACTAGAATGGATATTTTATCTGGGTAGATGACCGGATTTCTTGTTTATTTAGCTAGGTATAGAATTAGAGCTTTGTTGAACGCAAACATATGTGCAATAGAGTTTGTGTACATGTCAAACATGTGCCAACATGGCACATAGGCGCGAGATTGGGATTTGACAGCGGACTTGAAAAGCCACCTACACACACTTTATGCCCAATCATTCTAGATAATGCTTGTATCATGTCTTGCCGCAGCTATTGGCACAGATTTAGCTGATACATATTCATCAGATACCGCCATTGCTTCTCCAGGACAGAGTTCACCGGTGGGCCTTCTACCTCCACACGGCATTACTCCGTCAGGCTTTAGCCCATTGCTGCCTCCTGTAGGAGTCTGGGCCGTGTCTCAGTCCCAGTGTGTGACTGATCATCCTCTTGGACCATCTACTAATCATCGCCTTGGTAAGCTATTACCTGAGCCTCTCCTCAGGTTGATTCCTCCTCTTGCTCCTCAACCTACAAGGTATTAGCAGCCATTTCCAGTTGTTGTTCCCCATTAATCAGGTTGGTGCAGCCTTTTACATGTTTTCCCAAAAATAGATCTGGTCCACTCAACATGTGGGCCCCAATATAGGAAACAGGTGGCTGGGCTACAAAACTTCAGCCAAATATTTCAGAGTTATATGTTTGTTTCGCAGATTGGTGACCACCTGACCAGTGGATCAACATGATTATTGGGCCACAGCATCAATATAGTGTAGTTGTGCAGATGGATGGATTGGATCTTGTACCTATCATGCCATGCTGGCCATGTGTGGCATGTACATGAGCTTTATTGCGGATACCTGTGGGCTTAGCAAAGCTCTAGAATTTATTGTTGTCAATTAGTAGGGATAAGGCTTTAATGATGATGATGATATTCTAGAGCCTCTAGAAAGTTCTTGATGATCCATTACAGACTACAAACAGATTTCCGGAACTAATTTATGCTTTTCTTACACTGGACTCCGTAGAAATTTGTGAAGATTGACTGACCACAAATTGTGTAAACCAGGGCCAAAGAAATGTTGGAGAAGTCGTTGTAATGTCCCAAGAGAGATAATACCATTCAAGTGGTATTGTTTAAAATGTAAATTATCCTATATTAAGATCATAGATATATCAATCCTAGAGTTTTGGATCTGCCTCATTTTTGGGTTCATGTCCTAACATTATTTAGAAAAACTGATGGACGAGGTAGATTTATCACAAACATCATAGTGGGCCTCACCTAGCTTCCCATCGCCGGAAGTTCTTGCCGAGTCCATTTCCAATGGTATAAGGGAGAGATAGAGCATTAAATGGGGGGAGAGAAAGGCAGAAGAGGCTTGTTCCTCTTCCAAAGAAAATGAGATAAGGAAAGCTATACACATGTGATGTATTGCAAGCATGTGAAGGGATCATTTACCAAATTTTAGTAGATAAAAATTTAATTGGTGGCGCATAGTGGGGTATATTTGGTTTAAATTCCTTCCTTCCTTCCTGCCTTCCCTCCCTCCCTCCCTCCCTCCATCCATATATATATGTAGGTGAAGATCCAAGCGATTACAATGTGAAGTTGTTGAAAGTAGAGTGACCAGGCTTGTCAAGGATCTTACAGTATAATATAGCATGAAATGCTATGACACTGGGCCCCACCGTGGAATATTGCAGATTGTTGGATGGGGACACTCAGTGGAACACACTGGAGGGTCCAAGATGATCTTAGTTGTCCGATCAAGCACCTTCCAAACGGTATGACGAAATTCATTGTTTACTCTGCAGGCTCCCGAGTGATTAGATAGAATAATCTGATCCTAGTGACAATCCATGTTGCTCTGACCATGAATTGGTCCTTGTCCATCAAAGGCAAGTTCCACTACCCAGTGCAAAGGATCACCTACTGGATTATTCCCCATCACCCATGGTTTTAAATATCGTCTAATGCAACTCGGTATCATTCAGGTCATATTGGCTTGGCTATGAAATAATACAAGTCACAACACCGATACAAGACCAAGTTGGATAAGGTCGGGGCAAATCATACAGGTTTTGAGCCCCATGTGATTTGCACTCCAAAACCGGTACTCAAATCCATGCAATCAGGTGATGGTTGGCTCCACCTTTGAATATTATATGGACTTGTGAATGCAGCCCATGGTGGATTGAACTGGGCCCAAAAATACTGTGGTCAGACAATCCCGATCATCAGGAGCCAGCAAAGCAGACAGTATGATCTTAACCGAAAATCCTGCAAGTTCTTGATCGGACGGTCCATATCATGCTGTCATGGCTTTTTTGGGACTAAGGTGATCCAAGCAGCCTAGATGGTAAGATTGATTCAATCTTAACCATCTATCCTGCAGGCGCTTGATCAGATGGTCCATATCATGCTAACAGAGCCATTTTTGGCCATAAGGTACTCCAAGGTGCCCCGGTCCATCGGTGCATAAAAGCCGGATCCCACTATCCAGTGAAAATGATCTAGCAAAATGATCATTACATTAAATACATATCAATAATCCTAAAAATCTCACAAGATTTAAATATTTGTTCTTTAATTGATACCAAAATTTCAAGCAGGATGAATGGCACTTCCACCCTTGCAGGGGTATTTTGGTCATACTAAGTTTCCACTATAGTGCCTCTAACCAGTCAATGACCAAATTACTCTTCCAGGGTAGAAGTAGAACCTTCAAATTTTTGTGGTGGGAAATATCATCATTCCCGTTTAAACAAGCATTATAAATGATACTACCACCCCCACAAGGGTATTTGGGTCATACTAAGTTCCACTATAGCGCCTCTAACCTTCTTCTTTTTTTCTTTTTAAGAAAGATGACCATAGAACCTCTAACCACTCCCTCAATGACACAATACCCTTGTGGGTTGGAACCTGCAAATTTCCAGGGTCGGAAGTATCATCATTCCCCTTTACATGAGCATGATAGAAACACTCCCACCCTTGTAGTGGTATTTTGTTCATACTTAGCTTTCACGATGGTGCCTGCCTCTAACCACTCCGTCAATGACCAGATTACCCTTCTAGGTTGGAACATTCAAATTTCCTGGTCAAAAATATCATTATTCCCCTTTAAACGAGCAGGGTAAATGACACTTCCAACCCTTTACAGGAATTTTGGCCATACTAAGTTTTCACCATGGTGCCCCTAACCACCTCCTCAATTACCAAACTACCCTTCACCATTCCCCTCTATACAAGCATGATAAATGATACTCCCACCACTGTATGGGTATTTTGATCATACTAAGTTTCCACTATAGTGCCTCCAACCACTCCCTCAGTGGCAAAATTACCCTCCTGTGTTAAAAACTTCAAATATCCACATTCCCCTTTAAACAAGCATGATAAGTGATACTTCCATCCCTCTAGGGATAGTTTGCTTGTACAAATTTTTCATCGTAGTGCCACTAACCACCTCCCCAATGACCAAATTACCTCTTCTAGGGTGGAACATTCAAAATTACAGGGGTCGGAAATATCGTCACTCCCCTTTAAACAATCAGGATAAATGATACTTCCACCGCTTTAGGGGTATTTAGTTCATGCTAGTTTTTCACTGTAGTGCCTCTAACCACTCCCTCAATGACCAAATCACCCTTCTGGGGTGGAACCTTCAAATTTCCAGGGTCGGAAATATCTTCATCCACCTTTAAACAAGCAGAATAAATGATACTTCCACCCCTGCAGAGGCATGCTTGTCATAATAAGCTTCCACTGTAGTGCCTCTACCGACACCCACAGTGACCAGATAACCCTTCCTAGTGGTGGAACCTTCAAATTTCCGCAGTCGAATATACACTCTTCCTCTTCAAACGAGAAGGATAACTGAAACTTCCACCCCTGTAAGGGTATTTTGGTCATACTGAGCTTCCACTACAGTGCTCTAACCACCTCCTTAATGACCAAATTACCCTTCTAGGGGTGGAAACGTCAAATTTCCGGATCGAAATATCTTCATTCCTTTAAAAATTCTAGACATCTATTCCAAACCATGAAATCTAACAATCCAAACAGCCCTAACATAAGAGGATCCCAAGCTAAACTGAATCAGCGCGGAAACCCAATAAATCCACGCAATAAAAAAAAACAACAACAACAACAACAGACAGGCAACAGGAGCGAAATCGGATCCGGAAAATATCCGATCCGAAAAATCACTAAAAAGAGGGCTGCAGGGATCAAAATCTTCAAAAAAAAAAAAACGACGGAAATGAGAAATTGGGAAAGGAGATACCGATCTGTAGTGAGAGGAGAGAGAGGAAGGGAGATCACGACGCCTGAGAGATCGGAGAAGGACGGAAGTCGCCATCTCTTTTGTGATTTTCGGAGAAGAGTAAGGTTTTGAGGGTGTGCTGTATAGAGGGTTTTGGGGTTGGCCGAGAGATGAAAATGAAGAAATGTGAGCGTTGGGTCGAGGAGTATTGTATCACTCGCTCGTGTAGCGGCGCGAGGTTTTTTTTTTTTTGCCTTCCTTTTTCTGGGGTTCTGGAAGAGTATAGAAATTCCCGTGCCAATCGAGATTGCTGGCACGTGCTGACAATCGACACGTGAGGAGCGATGAGGATCGCCTTGCCTTCTCTTGAGGTGGGGTATTTAATGCTCTGGTTGCCTCTTATGGTTGATACGCACGCACCGAAAAGCACATCTAATCTGATCTTTTTTGGCCAGGGCTCTCTAGGCTCTCTCTCTTTTCTTCTTAATTTTACTAAAAAATTTATTTATCATAATTTTCACATAGAGAGGAGTTTTACTGAAATATAGATGCCCCAACCTCTTGAAACACCATTGGAAGGGGGTCACCTTATAATCAGAACCATTTATATGATGGGCCATGCCTTGACTGATGGATAGCCGAAAAAAGAAAATACTCTTATATGGAATATTTGACACTTTTCCTTGGAATACACACGGTCTCTTGCACTTCGAATATTGAATGGTTGAAATATTTTGACTTTGGAGTTTTGGTTTTTTTTTTTTTTTTTTTTTTTTTTTTTTTTTTTTTTTTTTTTTAATGCCTCACATTCATGGAGATGCAAAGGGCCTGTTTGGGAGCGTGGATTTAGAATCCCCTAGATTCAGAACACCTGGATCTGAAATCCTCCTAATATTTTTGTGGCACCCTTGATTCAGAATAACTTTAATCCAAAAGCAGTTATGTGTGGTATATTTTAGGAGGGGGTTTCAATTTAATTACTAAATTAATTTTAATATCTCTAATTAATAAATGTATGTAATATTTGTCACAATGGTGGTAATAAGCACGCTGAAATATATATTTTGTTTGAAAATGATGAATTTTTAAGTCTTGGATGGGTCACAAATACAAGATCACATAACCAATGATTTTTAACCATTGATTTGCATAGACAATGTTTGGATGCCACCAATCATCATATTAAAGTAATTATAGTGATGCAATTGATAATTTAATTATTTTGGGGTATCATTATTGAGCCATGTGTCCAGTAGATTAATAGTCAAGTGACACACATGTTACATATGCAACTACCAAATGGAATTTAGATGTAATCCGAGTTTTTAATGTGGACTTTAAACCCCCTTTTGAGGGGAGTATATTGTACATCTTTCTTTTAACAATACTAAGAGAATTAATTTTTCCAACTAATAAAAATAAAGTAGATAATTGTTTGTACTAGGTGTGAATAGTTTCGATGAAAATAGCTTAATAGTTTTCTCCCGTATTAACATGGTAAGAACTTGTTGGAAATGTATATGAGAATAATTTTAACTATTAAAATTTGGCATTATTTTGTGATATATTCACATAGTAATAAATGTAATGGACCAAAGCTCTTAAATAGAGTTGTACACGAGTCAAATTGAGTCAAGCTTGACCCAGTTCAGCTTGAATTGACCAGTGGCTAACCCCACCCCGAACACGGTTCGACTCAGTCCTCGAGCCTATCTGACGCGCAGCTCAGTTTAATTAGCAACTCGGGCCAATTCAAGTCGAGTTCAAGTATATGTAACATTTTCTCAAACACATATAATGCACGTTCAATTGCTCACAAAATGCAAAACAATAACAACACTTTACACAAGCATCTCATCAAAAACCCGACAAGTAACATGAAAATCAAGATATGATGACAATCACACTTCATCAAGTCATTTCGACTAACACATGGCCAGCAACATCAATACTAAAATAACCAAATCACCAAGATAATTCGATCCAAGGCGGTTTGAGTCGAGTCGAGCCTGGGCAAGCTCGAACTCGGCTTATATTTTTTTTTTCGAGCTTCAGAAACCAGCTTGACTCAGTCTAAATCCAATTTCGAGCCGAGACGAGTCAAGCTTTTCAGAGTCGAGTTGAGCGAGCTGAGTGAGCTAACTTGACCCGTGTACAACTTTACTCGTAAATATTCTAAATGTGATACACATGTGCAGCATAAGATGACTACTACACCAAGCTCACTGGAAAATACTTTTGGCCCAAAAATAAGGCAACTCCTAACTTAAATGGCTTACAAAAGTGAGGTCATTAATTTTTTAATTAAAAAAAATTCTTATATTTATTTTATAGTTATTTTCAAATCTAAAATAACATGGCTCACCTAATGATTGTATGGGCTTGATTTTTGTAACATCCCATAATCATAGTATGAATATAAGTGAAACTATCCAGAGAAATGAGAATGCCTGTACTTCTAAAAAAGAGGACAAGGGAGTTATGATAGTTAGAGATGGCCTTAAAATCTTAAATTTTAGATGGTGGGATCTTCCTTATAATTGAAAATTAGTGATAATCTTGGATTTTAAACCACATAGAAAGTAAAATGCATGATTTTTTTTTTCCTTGAAAAATGACTCACTTTTGCAAATGCTATATATCTCAATTCCCAGCTACCCTTGATTATACTTAGATAGGTCTAAAATTCAAAGGCTCTACAAGAGTATTCTATGCGAAATTATGGAGATTCTGTAGCAATTCATCCCTTGATCATGGGTAACCTAGTTCCGATCATCGATCCGGCCAATGTCATCATAACATGGAAACGGACTATTCCTTAAATTTTCCATTCAACACATATCTTCGGTGTTTAACGCATATAAAAAATATCAACTCACTTAATCATGCATCAATTATAAATGAGAATTCTCAAGTATTGATAGAATTGCATCTCAAGTATAAATACAACTTTTTATTCACTCAATGCAAGAACTTCGAGCAATGTTGTGACCATCTTTTGGTCATTGGTCCATTGAAAGCCACTTTATTTTAGTAGATCCTTTAAGATGCAGTATGCCTCATTTAGTGTATTTTATTTTATTATTGTATTTTTTTGCAATTGTATGGTACCGTTTGGGTTTTTAGTCATTAATTGTTCAAGCGGGCCCTTTGTTCAATTATCTAAAACATTGATATTAAGGGGGTTTGGTTGTGGTGGTTCACACTTCTTACAATAATAAATGAGGGCGATGCAGTAGGAAAAGAGGGATGGATGGGTTGTATGGGGGAATGTCTCTTCTATCAAATTCTACAAAAACTAAATTGAAATACTGATTTTTCAGGGTTGCTGAGTACTTAGCTGGACTTCAACTCCCAACTGCCCAAAATATAAGATTTCGGGGTGGTGTGAAACCGCCCCTAAAGGGTGGTATATGTATATGAATCTCCTTTTCAAAATCAAGGAATTGCAACAGTCATAAATTGTTGCCTCCTCTCCTAAATTCTAAAATTCTAAAATTTTAAGGTAACACATAATTTTTTAGGGCTGCCGACAACTTAGCCTACACTTCGATTCCAAACTGCCAAAAATACAAGATTTTGGAATGGTGCCAAACAGCCCCCAGAGCTTTAGGTGGTGACTATGCTAAATGTTTATTTACCAATCGGGCCTATTATCATACTGAGCTCTAGTACATAAAAAAAATTGCACTAGTTAGACTTTTCTATACATGGATGAGTGGCTGCTAAAACTGCCATGAAAAAAGCAGTAAATTATCAAAAGAAAAATTGATTAAGATTATCTAATAAGTTTGATTAGTGATTTATAAGTAATCCTTATGAAGGCCTAATGGCTAATGGATTATTCAATGTGTTAGTGCACCGTGCATCATCCGATTTTTGTTAGTATAATTCAAGTGTGGAAATTAGTTTTTCGGACCAGAAATTCAAACACAAAAGGCCTTTCCTACAACTATAGTTTTAATGAATAATTAATAATGGCTAGTAAGAGCACTTTGAAGAAAAAACATACATAGGTTTCTTTGGCCCCACGCCTTATGATTGGATGAGTTTGATTATTTTTTGTCATTTTAGAAATGGAGATGACTCATCCAAGTCGCTCATGTCAACCAGGAAGGTTGTTCATACACTTCTGAGTAATATTCATAGAGTGGGTGATTAAAAGTCGAAGGTGAAATACTTGGAATCAATCGAAAAAATCAAATGGATATGATTGTAGCTTATTACAATTTTGTACCATGATCTATGGAGGCCCAACTGGCTAGTGGCATTATTAGTGACCTATGGTGGGGTTAGTGACATCGTCAGTGATCTATGGCCCCTACCATTGTGTGTGTTTGATCTATGTTGTTCGTCCATTTTTACATATCATTTTATAGCATGAGCCTAAAAATAATGTAGATCAACCTCTAGTGGACTGCATCATAGGGAACAAAGTTAATTGAACTTTTATTATTAAAAACTTCATGAGGCCCACAAAATTATTGGATTAAGTTTATTATTTTTTTCCTTCATCTAAGTCTATATGTCTTAATCTAAAGTCTCTCCAAAAATAGCAGCATTCATATGCTTAGTTGTAATGAAAAAGGACCCAACAACAGAAAACTTGAAAAAAAACGGGTATGATAATCATAAATGCTTGTGTGTGATGTATGACAAATGCATGATGTCTTTTCATTCACTGCCCATTCATCAATTAAATTTGGTCAGTAATTTTATCCTCTTTTGAAATGTTTTGGCTATTTTCAGAATCAAAAGGTTAACTGCTCATTGCCTGACAATGTGTCAAATTAGACCACTATAAAAAATGAGATTTTGAGAATGACCTTCCTAGCTGTTTGGTAATCCTCGTGAGAAGAAAGGAATGAGAGGTGATTCGTGAATAATCCATACTGGCGAAGTCCCTAAGGTGAAACACAGGATGGTAGAATGGGCTTCAAATGTTATTATCAAGGGTTAGTATCACTGCCATCTCAGCGGCTGATCTTCTCCGTTTTAATTACCCTTTTACTTTCTTATAAAGAAATCGTTATCTATAAACAAATAAAATAAAGTTTGTACGATTCAACCAAGAGGCTGAAGGTAAAATAAGTGTTACAGTAGCCATTAGTTGGTTTTTAACGGTGGACATTTAATTGCTATTATTTTCGTATGGTGTGGTTCACCTGTAATGTATATCCACCTCATTTAACGAAAATGATATTGGAAAAGTGAATAGAAGGTGTGGATAAATCACATACATTATGGTGGTGTTTACAGAGCACTGACCACTAGCCACCCGGCTAGTGGCAGCTTCACTAGCCGAACCGCGTCCATGCTCCATCTACAATTGGGTTAACAATTCTGATGGTTTGGATTGTCAAACAATCAAGCCATCTGGTAAAACGGATGGACAGCGTGGATGACACATAATCACGGTGGGCCCACGGCAAATCAGGGTCGTTTCGCACGTGGAAAATGTCCAGACATGCTGCACGCACCAAGTTGGCACGTGCACCAGGGGCAGTTTCGTCACATGGCGAAGTTATAAACCCTAAGCGCCATTCATCTTCCCTCTTCCTCGCTCGCCATTTTAAGCGGAAAACAATCCAAACCCTAGACAGCAAAGGAAGTCAGACAGCTTCTTTGTTTTTTGAACACTGAAGACAGCTTCTCCTTCTCCAAATCCAAAACCCTAGCTCAGGTTCGCTTCTTTCTCTATCCTTCTTCTCATTCTCTTCCAGAAACACAAAAGCGGAAAAAAAAAGCGATTTTATTTATTTATTATTGCTCCATGAATGCAAAGCATCAGAATAATTTCTAGGGTTTCTTTGGAGAAATTAAAACAGTATATTTTTGTTTCATTTGATTTATTGAAGGAATCAGTAGGGAGTAGTAGTTATTAAGGACTGGGCCTTTTTTTTACACGGGAGAGTTGGGCACACCTTTCGGTGTGGACTGACCGTTCATCTTGTGCGCCTCACCGTGGATGGGCGGTGGGCCCAATATCTCCTCGAACTGATGATTCGTGCGATGTGATCCGTGGGTTTTATCTTTTAACTGTCTATCAGCTGGACACAATTTTAATGTGTAGGATTGCTTGATGGAATGGACTGTCAGTCCATCAACATTCAATGACGGGTAAACGGCCTGATGAATGGCCTGGATCACTGAAAGGTGCGACGTACTGGCACACAATGCTATTCTGGGTTAATAGCTCAGTAATTTGAGTTTTGAGTGTTGCATATCTCTCAGTTCTAAATCAATGGCTACCCCCCCCCCCCAACCTTTTTTGTTGAAAACCCGAGACATTTGAATGAGGATTTTTGTCATGCATTGCAGTTTTTCGTGAAATGCTTTTTTTTTTTTTAATATAAATGCAATGTCTAATTGGACTTGTGCTTCCATAAAATGGAAGATTAGAATGTTTAATGGAGCTTATGAGATATGAGGGTGATGTGGTTTTGAGTATATATCCATCTTTGAATATGAATCTCCTTTGAAATTGCTAAATTATATATAAAAATTTTGTGGGTCATTGATATATTTGAGAATTAAGGAATATATCTGAAAGAGATTTCTATATTGAAAAATTCTGTTGGTTATTGATAGGTTAATCTAGGAAGGTTACAAGTAATTAAGGAATTCATACAACAATGGGTAGAAAGAAGAGAAATTCTGATTCTGTTGAAGGTTCCCCGGATCAAAACGATGCCCCTGTCGATGAAGTCCCTCAACGTGAAAAGAAAGCAAGAAAAGAGAAAACAGAAGAGGAGGAGGCAGGTGGTGGTACCCCTTCTGTCATCCCTCACTCCCTCAAACCAATGGAGAAAAGGAAGAAAAGAAAAGCGATGATTAAAGAGAGAAACCAGACCAATTCTAACACCCCGGAGCCATCAAAAGTTAGAAACTTGAGTAAAAGCCCTGATGTGTCTCAAGCACTTTCTCCTTCAAGCGTGCTACCTGAGTTCCACGTCGGTGTTTTTAGGGATCTGGCCTCGGCCGATTTGTCGGTTAGAGAATCAGCTGCTGAAGCATTGGTAACAGAACTGTGGAGTGTCCAGAAGGTGTATCAGAAGCTGGGAAAGAAAGGATCAAATGAGGATGAGGCACAGTTAGAAGCTGAGAAAGATGATGGTTTGAAGAACTGCGCACCGTCGTTGAGATATGCGATCCGAAGACTTATCCGTGGAGTTTCTTCTTCCAGAGAGGTATGTTTCTTTGAGTTGGATGTATTGTTAATGTTTGATGTGTTTGGAAGAACAAGTATATGAAGTCTTTCTGTTGCGATGTCAATATAATTACTGCTTTATTTGCATTGAACATCTTCTAATTCATGTTCTTATATGGCTCGGTCATTAACTGGTAGTTACCATGTGGAACAGGTTGAGCAGAGTAAATGACTAACTTGGATTCCTCCATTCTGCATGGTAAATTTAGACAGCGATCATGAAATTGACAAAAAAAAAAACCCTGTTCTTTCCTTTTCCTTTTGACTGAAAAACCTTCACATTATTACATCGTGAGGTGGTGATCTTGGGTGTTGTAGAGACAGATTTTCCTGGACATGGAAAATCAAGCAACAAATATTTTCTTGGACATGGAAAATCAAATAAATGAAGAAAGTTGTCTTGGTTACATATAAAACAGAGATCTCCTTGAACCACCAAGACTAGCAACCCATGTCTGTTTGTATCTTTAGCTTTTATGAACAAATAAAGCTTAGTCTGGAGAAGCTGGTACCCCGAACTAAGTATACAGTTGATTCCACTTAGAGTTTACGATCTCGTAAGCTTTAGAGCTTAAAAGAATCTATTAAGCATGGATTTTTTTTTTTTTTTTCAGTAGAAAGGGGAGTTTCTTTGGGAGGAAGGGACCGCATGTAATCCTGTCGAGTTGGGAATTAATGCACAACTCTGATCCATGCCGTAATCCTTTCCATGTATTGGGGAGGATTCTTTTTTTTTTTTTTTTTGAAAGAAGACGATATATTAATGAAAAGGAGAAAAAGCACGGAAACAGGGGCAGATTTCTGCTGAGAAAGCGAGAAAAACTAAACTCTAAGAAAATAAAATCAAAGCCCTTTAAAGCATCTACTTGAACAGCCCAATCTAACAGCAAACGCTTAGCATTGGATGCAACAACATCTGCAGAACTAGAGATATTCCTGAAACATCTTCCATGTATTAGGAAGGATTCAGTGGTCTGGTTTTCTTATTCCAAAGGGAGGAACCTCCAATCATAATAGTTGTATCAGCAGCTTTGGCATCAAGATGTTGGTTGTTCATTAGTATAGGAACTAAAGTCTTTTACTGATTCACATGTGCCAATGTGATACTCTTATGCAAACTATTATTATTATTTATTATTATTATTATTATTATTATTATTATTTTGAATTTATTTCAAGCTTTCAAAAGAAAAAAGGAATTTATTTCACTAAAGTTTTTTATTATTGTTTAAATCTATTCAATTCTGAAAGATTATTGTGGTAAGTGTGCCTGTTGGTTGGCGCTGAATGCTAACTTGTGGGGCTATTGAATGATATTGTATTGCTTGTTGTGTAGTGTGCAAGACAAGGGTTTGCATTGGGGTTGACGGTCATTGTTGGCACAATTCCAAGCATCAAGGTGGACTCTCTGATGAAACTGATAGTTGATTTACTAGAGGTTTCATCATCAACGAAGGGTCAGGTAGTTTTCAAAAGTTTTTTATGTCATCAAATATATTTTGTTAAGCATATTGTTATTCTCTATTTGTGATAACTTTGAATAACTTGCTAATGGTGTTTCAGGAAGCAAGGGATTGCCTTTTAGGTCGCCTGTTTGCTTATGGAGCTCTTGCTAGATCTGGGCGAATATCTGACGAGTGGATTTCTGATAGCAACACCACTACTGTCAAGGAGTTTATTGGCCATGTTATCTCCCTTGCTTCCAAGAAGCGGTACTTGAGGGAGCCAGCTGTATCAGTGGTGTTGGAGTTGGTCGAAAAGGTATTTTTCATCCACTTATAGGAAGATGAGTTCTCTTGCCAGCAGTCTTTGGGTTTGCGTGTGTGCGCGTGTGTGTGTTATGAAAGATTATTGTCCCCTATCTTCCAAAACTTTCTGTGTACTTCGACATCCGTATGTTTGTCCCCAAGCTCTTATACTTTACTTTCCACCTGTACACTTAACTTTATTGGACTCCACCCCCTGTATCCGACTACTGCTTTCTGCTTTTGATATCTTCATTAGAAATATGCATTTTCTATCTGAAGGGTATTTTCCATCTAAAGAAAGTCTTATTAGCAGTTTGTGCATTCTGCTATTGGTTCTTATAGATGTACTTTGTGAAAGAAATAAATGGTAATTTATATCACAGTTTGTTCCATGTGATTTCTTTGGTTTAATTGTCTCGTAGAAATAGGGTCTCTGAATTACTAGCCACTCCCTTAGTGTCTTTGTTGGGAACATCTCACAACCGCCTTTCCTTTTTATGTTTTTAGAGAACATCTTAGCCAAAAAGTATCATCACTAGGAAACAATCTTTTTTTTTTTTTTTTGAGTGGCCGGTTAATGTCGATAAATTAAAGGGATGTAATTTGCTTTTCTTAGGTGTGTGGTTGGTTGCGTCGCTCCCTTGGCGGTTCAGCCACCAATCTTCTGTTTCCCTTTTTTCTCTTAATATAATCAGTGACTTTTCAAAAAAAAGAAAAAAAATAAACAAGTATTGTCACTAGGAAACAATCAGAATTTTTTTCTTTAATTTTTTTTCCCTCAGCAGGAGATGCTTTAGGAACACCTCAAACTCAGCGGAGACAGTTTCTTCTAAGGCAAAGGGTCTTCTTATTGAATGGGCTGTTAATGTAACTTCTCCGAAGGACTACGACCTTCGCTTTTTAGTAGCATAGCTGAGTCTGCTTTCTTGGCAGAACCTCCCTCCTTTTTGTTCCTGTTATGAGTTTTTCCTTTAATATATCTATCGTTATCTTTCTTAAAAAAAAAAAAAACAGATTTTTTTTTCTTTTATTTTTTATTTTTTTTATTTTTTATTTTTTGGGTTCTGATAAGACTGATTGTCTACAAGCCTACACTGCTGCAGTTACTTATTGTATCTTATATTCCCTGGTTGAGGCAGATCTGCAAAGTGCTTAAAGTTCAGTTAAACTGATGCATTCTTCTTCTAGTTTTGCAGTTGCCTGTTGAAGCCTTGTTGAGCCAAGTTCTTGAAGCTCCGGGAATGCATGATTGGTTCCAAAGCGCCACCAATATTGGAAATCCAGATGCACTGTTTTTAGCCTTGAAGATCCGAGAAAAGATTGCTGTGGACAGTGAAGCTTGGAGCAAACTTTTGCCATTTCCATTCAGTCCCAACAACCTGTTCACTGTTGACCACTTGTCTTCCCTCAGTTCTTGTTTTAAGGTAAAATTTTTATCCTATTCTTGTCTTGCAAGTGATCCTATGGAAGTGATTTCATGAAACTTCCGCTGCTTCGAAGCAATGATGAAAGGATGCTTGTATTTTGAAAACAACATCAATGCCGTAAAAATTCTTTTGATGATCAAACTACCATGTAGAGAGGATTGTATAATTCCCCAAAGGTGATGACCACACTATCTCTGGGTCTTGAGTTTGTTACAAGTGGGGCCCATCCATTGATCTGATGGGCCCCACTGCCAACAGGGCATGCTCCAAATGTCTCCCAGATTGGACAATTCTAGCCCTTCAATCTTTGGATCTTACATGGATCATATGGAATATTTTGTCTTGCCTTAACCATTATTTTTCATAAACAATCTGTTAGGGAGAGTTTTGGGGCGTGGCCTATTCACCATAGGCTGTTAGACGTGGTCCAAAATACAAATCATGGGCCAAACTTGCACAGATTCGTGGCTGGAAGATCTGTGTACCTTGTGTCTAGGATCATATAACACCCCCACCTAGAAACTTTTCACCTTCCTTCAAATAATTTTAAGTTGTTTTTTCATGAGCTCCATGAGCATGCATTGTGTTCTAAACATCCAGAAATCTCTTTCATTTTCATTAATATAGCTTGAAATATTTAAGCCGTTAAAGCTGCATTATTAATTCTTGTGATCAGCTGTAAGAACTAAGAAGTTTAAAACATTTGGCTGCATCATATTCAACAAAGACTTTCTCCTTTTGTGTGCATCACAAAATGCCACATTTCAAAATGCCGATTTTCATTTGGCAATTTCAGGAATCAACCTTCTGTCAGCCTCGAGTTCACAGTGTGTGGCCTATGTTGGTCAATATTCTTGTACCAGATATCGCATCACAAGAGGAAGATGTTTCCTCAGGATCAAGTTCCAATAAAAAGCACAAGAGGAGTCGGAGATGTAGCTCTTCTGAAGAAGACATTACCAATAATATCCGTTACTTTTGTGAGGTTGTCATTGAAGGATGCCTCCTTATGTCTTCTCATGATCGCAAGCACTTGGCCTTTGATGTACTGCTACTTTTCCTCCCAAGATTGCCCACATCTTGTGTTCATATTATACTCTCTCACAAGCTTGTCCATTGCCTGATGGATATCCTCTCAACTAATGACTCCTGGCTATACAAGGCTGCACAATTCTTTCTAAAGGAAGTATCAAACTGGATCAGTAACGATGATGATCGCCGAGTTGCAGTTGTTGTAGCCTTACAGAAACACAGCAGTGGGAAATTTGATTGTGTCACGCGATCACATACAGTTAAAGATTTGGTTGCCGAGTTCAAGACGGGCTCGGGTTGCATGCAGTTTGTCCAAAGCTTGATGAACATGTTTGTAGATGAAGGGCGCCCGGAAGACGAACCTTCCGATCAGAGCCAGACAACGGATGAAAATTCGGAGATGGGTTCGTCGGAGGACAAGGATTCTGGGACAACATCAGGGAATTCAGATTTCCTCAAGAATTGGGTTATTGATTCCCTGCCTCGTGTGTTGAAAAATTTGAGACTGGATTTTGAAGCAAAGTCCTGGGTGCAGAAAGAAATAATGAAATTTTTAGCCGTGCAGGGCTTATTCTCTGCATCTCTAGGCACTGAAGTGACGTCGTTCGAGCTGCAGGAAAAGTTCAAATGGCCACAGGTAGCCACCTCAACTGCTTTGTGCAAAATGTGTATTGAGCAGCTTCAGTTGCTGCTGGCAGATGCTCAAAGAGGAGAGGGGTTTCAGGCTGTTTCTAGCGGCCTTGAGTCGAATGATCTGGGATCGTACTTTATGCGCTTCCTTGGCACACTATGCAATATCCCTTCAGTTTCACTCTTTAGACCGTTGAGTAATGAGGATGAGAAGGCATTCAAGAAATTGCAAGCTATGGACACTCGGCTTTCCCGGGAGGTATCCTATTCCATCTCTCTGTCACTGCAATGTCATGTGTTCTTGCAAATTGAATATGTTATTATTATTTATAAGTGATAGCTTGTAAGCATTAAAATAACAGATTTTCAAAAATGCCCTTGGGGCATGTACAGTAGCAGCTATTTTGTGATCAGAAATGGAGATTTGCCCATTGTTTTGATTATGTTTCAAGCAATCTCTTGATCTCTTCCCCCAGTTATATGCACGACTCTTTTTTTTTTTTTTTTCGAATGTCATTTAAACCTGGACCTATTTCTACTAATGGATTTGCTAGTTGGGAAATTCGGGTGTGCCTAAAGTGAGATGGAGGGGCCTTGTGTCACATGTGACACTTGTTTGTGATCTGAGCCATTCTTTGGGTGGGTCCACCGTGAAGATGCCCTTGCCAGAACTCATTAGATTGGCCATTCATGTAAAGTGAATATGGACTGTTGGTCTTTTATTTATTCATTTTTCACAGATGACCCACCTAATGAATGGACCAGCTTGATTTCTTGGGCCAGGGCCTGTTCACTGTGGTTCCACCTTGATCAATGGTCTGGTTCTGCATAAGTGTGCCACAACCGCCAGCCACCCACATCAATTTACTGGATTGGGTCCCAATTATTGGGGCTCTTTGCTAGTCCATTGAGCATGCACTCCATGTTATACTTCATTAGTTCAGTTATATAATCCTAATATTTATAATAAATTCTATAATCGCTCTATCCATTTTTAGATTATTTGCATCTATTGCAGGAATGGAATAATGGACCTGGAGCTGATGCAAATAAAGTGCACGCACTGCGTTACTTGCTCATCCAGTTGCTACTGCAAGTCCTTCTCCGGCCGGGAGAATTCTCCGAAGCTGCCTCTGAACTAGTTATATGTTGCAAGAAAGCCTTCGCTGCTCCTGCGCTCCTTGATTCCTCAGGGGAAGAAGATGAATTTGATGATAATGGGATGCCAGAGCTGATGGATGTTCTTGTTGATACTCTCCTTTCCTTGTTGCCTCAATCGTCTGGCCCTATGTGTTTTGCTGTTGAGCAGGCAAGTAAAAAAATGCAACTAATGATTGTTAAAAGGTTACTATTCTCATCATGTTTGAAAGATTCAAAACTATTAGATATGTTATGTATATTAAAAACAATTGTCTGACCTTGCACTTGTGGCACATGGTGGTGATATCTGGACTGTTCAGCAGGTGTGTCCTCCCATGGAGGTTCCCTAGAGAAAAATTATACTGATTGAACAATCCTTGCCATCTCAAAGAGTGGACTATAAATTGGTCTAGAGGACATAAAAAGTCAAAAGTAACTGTGTACATTCAATGGGCAAATGCTTCTGTTTGGAAGATTGATATAATTTAATCAGTGTGAATGTTTAGCTATGGAACATCCACGATAGGGGCTATCTGATGAACAGCAGGTTCAGATCTTATACACGATTGCGGATCTCATACACGTTTGCCACGTGTCTAGTTACTGGATTCTGGATAAGAACTGTCCTTGACGGGGACAGCTACTGTCACTGGATCAGAGTGTTGTGTCGGAAATGAATTCCTGCTGCTTATTTCATATTTGCAGGTTTTCAGGTTCTTCTGTGATGACATTACAGATGCCGGTCTGCTTCAAATGTTACGTGTCATAAAGAAAGATCTGAAACCCGCCCGACATCAGGCCATGGACAACGTAGCTGATGATGAGGATGAGGATCTTCTTGGGATCGAAGAAGCAGAGGATGAGACTGATGAAGCTGATGCAGCCGAAACTGGTGATAGTGATGATCATGCGGATGACTCCGAGGAAATGCCCAGAGTGGAGCAGAAAGTGGAAGAGCATCCAGAGTCTGATGATTCAGACGGAGGCATGGATGATGATGCCATGTTCCGGATGGATTCTTACCTTGCTCAAATGTTCAAGGAGCGGAAAAACTCGATGGGGAGTGAGAGTGCTCATTCCCAGCTTGTGCTCTTCAAACTTCGTGTCCTCTCACTGCTGGAAATATATCTACACAGGAACCCAGGCAAGTATATTTGCATGCTTTTCATAACAAGCATCAACCTTCATCTTTTACACAGGCTCTTGGGAACTGACCATGGCAGAGGTGGCCCACCAAATACTTCGAGATTATAATATTTAGCGAGAGACTAAATATTAAAATATCTGTATTTGGCCGTAGCTCTTGTTAAATCTGCAACAATTACACCTTCATTTTGGCCTCATTGCATTAAATGCCTTAAATGCAGTGTCTCCCGCCCATTAGGTGAGCTGTTAGAGAGTGTAGCGTGTGTGGGTGACCCAGGTTTCAATCCCTCATAATGTTGCCTCTAAAAAAGGATAAAAAATGCAGTATTCAGAGGAAACCTCAGTGAATACTGTGGTAGTCTCTGTTACCTTCCATTTGCATGATTTTAGTTTTCTTTATCGAACACATTGGCATGAAATCTTGGACCTCAAGAGTTTGGAAGATCTTAGGTTTTGCACCTTCTTGTTTTAGGTATTTCTAAGGAGATTGAGGATTTTTTACCCCCATGGCACACGTGAGATCTGGGCCATTCATCAGGTCGTCCCACCACAGGTTGACCCAAAAATCAAGTGACCCCACATCAATTTTTTGTTGAAGCTAACAAAATCTATACAGAAGGTCAAAAAAGCCAAAAAGAAACTATTAACACAAGAAGGATAGATGATGAACATATCACTTTCTTTTGTATATAAGATTGTAAGCGGTTCTTCCTTATCTCTTGCTAAAGACAGATCTGCACTGGAGGTTGATCGGGATGGGGAATTCCTTCCTCATGCTGTTTGTTGCTCTTCTCTACAAACACAAGAAGGAAGGATGGATGATGAACACATTGTTTTCCTTTGTATCTGAGATCGGAAACACATCTTCCTTGTCTCTTGCTAAAGACATCACATCTTGATTGGGAATTCGTTCTCCTTGACATGGAAGAATCAGCTTTCCACATTCCTTGAACATCATTCTTACAGCACCTCGAAAAGCGCTTTTAGGCACATGACGCAATTATCCTTTTAGCTCTTTGGAAAATCTCATCATGAGATTCCTTTGTTCCTATATGTTCTATTATTATGTCTTTCCTAATTGGATACAACCTTTGGTAGTAAGGTCAGTTGCCATGCAGGCCTCCTTTTCCAAGCCTTTCCCAACTTTAAGCATAACAGAGCATTGTTTGCCTTAGGCATTACCGAATCCATCCCAAATAGTTGCTAGTGTCTACCCCATAGTGACAAATCTTGTTCTTGGCAATTTCTTAGTTTTGTGAATTTCTTGGGAGATATTCAAAATATTGAGGTTTTTCTTGGGATATTATTGGGAAGATCTAGCTGAAAGTTAAAATATTTACTATAAATTAGTAAATTATTTAAAAACTTTTAATACATACACATACATACATACACATATGTATGTATATAATGAATTATTTGGAAATTCAAGTAATTTTTGCGAAGAAATCACATATGATAAAAAAACTGCTGAAAATTTGAAAATCTTGTGATATTAATACAATATTAGTCTGATAGTTCTTCATGAAAATATCATAAGACATTCAAAATCTCATTGATATTTGTGACATGGCTCTACCCATACGACTGTCAAGAATTTGCAATGCAGGAATAAACGATCCACTGGTTCTGCATGGTGCAAGCACATGATGCACCCATTTGCAATGATCGTCTATTTGTTTCTTAAATTCTCCACAAATAGCACCTTATCCTTACCAAGAAGCTGAAAAAACGCAACCATGCTTGAAAGTGCAGGATAAGACCAAACACGAGCTGTAGGAGCCCTCTTCCCCTCCTCCCAATAGCATTGTTCAAAGACTAAAGCTTTCCAACCTCCCTAAGCACCACTTCCACCTATCAGAACCCTAAGCCAGTCGTGTCACCATGTTGAAGTGCTCCTCTAGGCTTATAAATGCCCCAAACTCATCATCTCTTACTGCCCTTCAGATCTGCAACTCCCATAATATTGGGCGATTAGTTTAGGGAAAAATGGTTAAAATGGAGGATTAGAAAAAAGAAGACCAGTGATCCATATTCAATGCATTCATTAATTTTTTTGGGTTAGGACATGTTCACAGTAGCCCTGACCTGTGAATGGCCCGCATCTCTTGCATGCTACGCTGCAAGTGTGCTCGAAAAAAAATCAAATCAATCCTCTTCAAGTGCAACTCCAGTGGTCCCACTAGAAAATGTGTTTAAATTGCTTTTAGTGGTGAAGTGCTGTTTTAATTGTTAGTACCTCTCGGCTAAGCCGTGAATGGTCAGGGTTCTCTCAGACAATGTTGTCTGCCGAAATACAGGATGGGCCTGATAGTAAGAGCATGTCAATTTCCTGTCATTATGCAACATGTGAATGGTGGATACTGCGCATATGTCAGTGGTTGGCACGTGTGAAAGGAGTTGGGTAGATGATGCCTCCCAAACTAATTTCTAAAAAGAAGGAAAAGAAAAAGAAAAGAGTGGGACCCTAACAGGCCCTAAGAATATTTGTCAGAGACTAAGAATTCTTCAGATTCCTAACATGGTTGGTTGTCAATTAATAGACACTTTGGTTGTTATACTCATTTGCTTCTGTTATTATCTTTTTTCATGCACAGGCAAGCCGCAGGTTTTGACGATCTTCTCATATCTAGTTCAGGCATTCGTGAATTCACATGTTGCAGAAGGTAGTAAGCAGCTCGGACAGCGAATTGGTGCAATTTTACAAAGGAAAATACTAAAGGCCAAGGAATACCCAAAGGACAAAGAGATTCAGCTCTCTACACTTGAATCTATGCTAGAGAAGAGCCTGAAATCGGCCTCTCGCACCCGTCACAAATTGGTTGCTTCTTTTGCTCAGAATTCGACATTTTGGATATTGAAAATCATCCAGGCAAGAAATTTTCCCAAGCCCGAATTGCAGAAGGTGTTGGAGATCTTCCAGCACATACTGGTGGACTATTTCGACAGCAAGAAGTGCCGGTTAAAGTCTGGATTCATGAAAGAGGTGTTCCGGAGGTACCCGTGGGTTGCACATGAGCTCTTCTGCTTCCTTTTGGAGAAGTGTGGGAGTGCAAAATCAGAGTACAGACGGGTCGAAGCGCTTGATCTGGTGAACAGAGTGCTGAAATCGTGCATTCCTGGCAAGGGAGACGGTGACAAGGAGAGGGCGAGTGCATTGAAGTTTTGGAAGGCTCATCTCTCATCACTCTGCGATCTGATCCAACGGCTGCTGAGCAAGCAGCTAGAGAAGCAGTCACGTCGGGCAGAGGTGCGGCGGTTCTGCAGCAGGACTTTGGATGCAGTCCTGTTACTTAAACTAGATAAGCCATTTATTGAGGCCTTGAAGCCGGATGCTTATGCTGCTTGCGAGTCTCAACTGGGCGACCTGTTTCTTCCTTTCAAGAAGCTGGGAAAGCAAAAGGGTTGATGAGAGAGAAGCTGTGGGGCCCATTGATGGAATCACCACGGTATGGTCTTATGAGAAAACGGGCTTAAATGAATACTCATTCCATACGGATATAACTTAGGCCATGTTTGGTTGCACCAAATATTATGAAATATTTCATGATTAATCAAGTCTAATTTAGCGAAAATATCATGATTTTTACTGAATTTTGGTGCAATCACCCTCAGTCTTATGCTGCGATGAAGAATTTTTTCATCTTATGAAGGAGGCCGACTGTTTTATATTCAACTAGTTGATTTTTTATTTCATGCATGCATGCCTGAAATTGTTTCTGTTTTGTTACTTAAAAAAAAAAAAAAAGTTTGTTGGAATTTCACTGCTAAAGGTTTTGATTAGAAAGCTTCTTGACCTTAAATCATTAATTTTCATTTGGGTTTTCATGTCAGGCCTATGAATATACTGTCTGCGAGTAATTTGATCCGAGCAATCTGAGCCACCAGCTTGCAAATAGGGCGTTTGGGCCCATTGTTGCATGCCATCACGGTCCAGACATTTTTGCCTGTGGGCTGCAAATGCAATTCCCAAAAGAAAAAAATAGAGCAAATGTCTTCATTCATATGGGCAAAAGTGGTTCGATCAGATGAACCGATGGTCGACTACTGGAGGAATGATGAGCCTATCCAAGCAAAGCGATTTCCTTGTGCTGTGGCCCAATGTTGCAGTGGTCTTCTACTGGAGGAATGATTAATGGTCCTGATCCTGTTGTTGGCATGGTCCAGTCACTGCTTCTGGTAGTATCTTTTATCTTTCAAATTTCAAAGAACATGTAGTTATAATAGAGAGTTGGATATACCTGATCAAGAATTCCCATATGCCCTTGTGATGGATAGAACATCATTCGGGCAGTAATACAATCGTTGTATTTCACCACCATTCTGAAGTAGTAAAGCTTACCCATATTGCTTGGGTTGGTTTGATGTAGGAGAGTCATCATAGGTGTGCCCTTGGTTTGGTGATCTAGACTGTTGATCTGATGGAATGCAGCCCTGAAAATCTACTGGATTCGAAGATCCTGGCCCTGATGAATGTGGGTCAGTTTTCTTTCCTTAATTGTTGAATTTTGGTGACCATCGGAGAGTTGGGATCTTTCAATTTGGTAGCTTTCGTCTGCCAATTACAGTGGGCCCATGAGACCAACAATCTGGACGACTGAACCATGAGCTGTAAATGTAGATAACTAGGGGACGCAGATTCATTAGGTGGTGTTGGTAACACCACCCCCAGCGGCAGTGTTGTTGTTTTGATGTGTTTGGGCACTGTGGGGCCCACTGTTATGTATATGTTCTACATCCATGCTGTCCATCATTGTACTAGCTCATTGTAGGGATGAACCCAAAAATGAAGCAGAGCCGCAGCTCTGGTGGACCACATGACAGGAAACAGTGGGAAAAATGACACCCACCGTTGAAACCTTCGTAGGGCCCACTGTAATGTTTATTTTCCATCTAGCCTGTTAATAAGGTCACAATCGTGGATAAAGGGAAAACACAAATATCAGCTTGTCCAGTACTTTAGTGGCCCCAAGAAGTTTTTAATGGTGGACATTCAATCCCTACTGTGTGGTCCACCTACGCTTTGGATCTACTTCGTTTTATGGGTTTACGCCATTGAATAAGCTGTAAAAATGGATGGACTGTGTGGGTATAAAACACACGGCACTATGGCCCCACAGCGCCTCACACATCACAACACCACCCATTGGTATCTTTTTGTCTTCTTTTTTTTTTTTTTTAAAATAAAAATAAAAAATAAAAATAAAAATAAAAAATAAAGAAATAATGCAACTGTCTATCTATTCTATAGGCCATGGATCTAAGAGTTTCCAATCTCTGAAATTTCCAGCACCACTCTTATCAATGGTGGACCCACAAGAAAACGGGTTGGGTCACTGAGCTATGGAGCTGTAATGGGGTTGGCGAATTTGTAATCCAACGGCTCTTGATAGTGATAGTTTCACTGGCCACAAGTTACCTGGAAACATCCAGAGCTGTCCATTTGATTTACAGTTAAACCTACCATATGTGGTAGGTACAGCCATCATTTCTACTTTCGTTAAAACAGTCCTCAGGAATATGATCATGACTACTGAAACATTATGAACTTATTTTATGTGTTCTATTACAACTGAAGTAGAGAAAAGGGTGTATCTATCAAAAGGGGTTCCTGCAAATATTCATTTTCGTAAAGAAGTTGATCATCGTAGGGTGGTTGAATTCTTAGTTGAACAAAGGGAATTTTACTTTTAAAAAAGAAGACCTAATATAGTGTTTACATTCTAAACCTTTTTCAAGAAGGTTCTCAATAAACTACCCCATTAAGTAATTATCATTGGAGTATCTTCTGTTAAATTCTTAGTAGTTGTTGGTGGCAGCTCCGGTGGACCCCATCATGATATTTATGTGAAATCTACCCTGATAACCAAGCCCATTGCCCAAATGTGCTTCATTCATGATTCAGCTGGACCACACATTTGGAAAGTGTACATGAAAACTATTTCCCTTCGTAAGTCATGGATGATGTCTAGGTGCTGGCCGGCCTACTTAAAACTATTTCCCTTTGTAAGTCATGGATGATGTCTAGGTGCCGGCCGGCCTAAATTTTGGTATGACATCTAATAGTAGGAGTAGATTTCGTGTAATCATTGTGGTGGGCCTTGTAAAAATTAAGGGTGAATTTTCTTGGCCTTGTAAAAATTGAGGGTGAATTTTTTTTCCCCAGCTTTTCCCTTTGATGCGACCCATCTAAATTACAGTCAGCCTAATTTTCAGCCTGGGTCTAACATGGGATAACACATTTAGTAGCTGGAGTTTATCTAACACACATATCATAGTGGATGTCTCAAAAATCAAGGGTTGACCTTTTAAATCTCCGTTTTAATAGTTAGGAAGGGAACGTTTGGAAAAGGATATTTTAGGGGCCTGTCAATGATGTGTGTGTGAAATCTACTCCAATCATTAGATTGATTAGTCCCGCACTAGGACCAAGGTGAAAAGGTTAGGCTGACCCGCAATTCATGTGGGTTAAACCAAGGAAACAGAGGGACCTACACCCTTGATTTTTACATGGCCCATTGTGATGATTATATGAAATCTATTCTAACCATTAGATGCCACACCAAAATTTTAGCTTGAGCCCTGAACATCTATTTTGAAAGACTACATTAGGACATGATTCTAAAAAAACAGGCAGTGGGCCACGCCATCAAAACAGTCCGAACAACAATGTCCACCATTGAAGCTTTCTTAAAGCTGACAAGGATGCTTTTATGCCATCCAAACTGCTCATAGAATTACTACTATTCATATGAATTGTAGGAACAAATATCATCTTGATACATAACTTTTGTCATCACAAGGGTTCAATCTCTACTTTTTTTTGTGTGGTATGGCCACATGAGTTTTGAATCTACCTAATTTTTAGAATCTTATCTTATCATGGTCTTTCAAAATAGATGGATGAAGTGGATTTGTCATGGACATCCTTATGGCCCTACAAAGCTTTGGGCATGTGTATATCTTTGTGGCAGGGTCACAGGCAATCCAATCACAAGAAAAAGCATGTAAGCCGATTGCTTGTGACCCAAGGTACAGAGATATTTCTGTGCCCGGGGCTTTGCGAGTCCATAGAAAAGAACTTAAAAATCAGGCAAATACAAAACTCATGTATGCCATACCACTCAAACAGTGGGGATTGAACCCCTAAGAGTAGGGGTTTCAATGGTCCAGGCATGGACATGACGATACCAAAATTTTGAATAGACCCGCCCGGCAGCCCAACCTGAAACAGTTCAAAATCAGGGCTGAGACTAACATCAGGCCTGGCCTGTTGACAGCCCCAGTGACGGAGGTTTTGTATCAGGATGATATTTGTGCCTACAATTTATTTGAGTGGTAATAATCTTATGAACAATTTATATGGCATACAAATACCATGGTCAGCTCGAAGAAGGAAAGAATGTTCCACCCGTGGATATTTCAGTTCCTACTGTTTCATTTGATCTGACCCACCTGAGTTTTAGATCTGCCTGACTTTTACAACCATATCTTATTGTGATTTTTCAAAATAAATGGACAAAGTGGATTTGTCATCTACATTTTTTAAGCCCCACGCGGTCCTTGCACATGTATATGCCTGTGCCCGGGGTCACAGGTAATCTGCTTCTCAAAAGTATCTTTCAAGCTTGGGAGCAGATTGCCTGTGATGTGGGGCATATAGGTATACCTATGCCTGAGGCTGTGCGAGTTCCATGGAGATGTTTGTGATAGATCCATCCGTGCATCTGTTTTGAAAGACCATAATAGATTAGGAATCTAAAAATCATACAAAAGTTGGCTAAAGTCATACCAAATGAAACTGTGGGAACAGAAACGTTGAAACCTTCTTAGAGCTGACTCATATGCTTATATGACATCCAAACCATTCATAGGGTTATTGGTTTCTCTCTTCTATGCTCCCTCCCCCGTCCTATCCAGGCAGTGTTTCCCTATTCACATTCGATGGGAGATGACCAGTGATGATGAATCTGATAGGTCTTGATCATTTTCTGAATATTGGTGTGTGTATATATATATATATATATATATATATATATATATATATATATATATATATATATATATATATATATATTGTTAGGAAAATTTATACAGATTTAGATAATATCTGTACAATGTGGAAACTAAAAATCACTATAATTAGAACTTAAGGACAGGCTGAAGCACGTCTGAAAAAAATGTTGTCCTTAAAGTGTTATTTGCCCCTACTCAAGTGAATTGAGTATGCTGATAGGTTACAGGCAAACAACTTCTAGGATACAACGAGCCTGGTGTGGGTTTGCGTTCAACAAACATGAAGGCCCACCAAATGGAACTCTATTACATACTTTTCTGGCAGTATTACAATGTAAGAGAAAAAATCCCAAAAGAAAGTGTGGACACCCCACTCAGGCTACATCTTGAAAAGGTTAAGGCCGTTCAGGAACCATGATCATACTCAACCAAAATCAAAGTCCCTAAAATTCAAATCCGTAATCCAAAACCACGATTCAAACCATTCATCACATATGCAACCCTGCCTATACCCCATGCCATGACTCAGATCATCATTATCCAAGTCGAAACTCATTTTTCTGAGCTGAAAAATTCAAAAAGAGACTTTCGAGTGAACCCGCACAGTGTACAAGGTTCGCACGGGTGATACCGGCCCGAACTGAGCACGGGCGGTAGTCTGACTGCCGCCTGCGGTACTTCAAGTGTCGCCGCTCGCGGGCAGCGTGCAGACAACTGTCCCAGTATCCCAAAGTCAACTTTTCTTCAAAATTACCCTCTCAAATTTTACTATTTACCTTTTTACCGCCCTTCATGGCTAATGAGAGAGTGCCATGTGGCATTCCTCTCTCCATAACCAACCATAACTTGCCACCTCACCTTTTACCCCTCTCAAACCTAGAATTTACAGCAATGCCATTGGAGAAGGCTATAAATAGCCCTCTCCTCTTCACATTTTGAGGGGACAAAAACACCTTCTCATCCAAGGGAGAGAAAGTGAGAAAGAGAGTGAGAGAGTGAGGAAGAGAGTGAAGGAAAGGGAAAGAGCTCCCAAGCCTTCAAAGATCTGATCTTTCTAGCCACCCCCTAGCCTTCCTCTCAACCTTTCCAACCCATAAGCCCAGCCCAGATCTGATTATGGTCCGGTTCATGTCTTAGCCTACTCAATATCAAGCCAAAGATCTATTCTATATACAAGCATTCATCATGACATATATTCTCTTCTCAACCCCCCTGCTTCTCTAGATCTCTAATAAACGTATGCTCTGTGACTTGCCGTACACCGGATCCTGTCACATCAGAAATTCCTAGTGATCTAGTTCATCTTTTCTTTTCCTTTTTACATAAGCATCATCACATTCACTTTCTAGACATACAGTTGGACGTATGCTTTGTGGCTTGCCAAAATCTCGGATCTTGCCACATCAGAAATCCATGTGTGTGCCTAGTCCCATCACGGCCACAGCATCCATCATCCCTTGAGACTGTTTTACCATATTGAGTAGAGACCGTACATTTGTATGGGCAAAGAGGGTGCCTAACACCTTCCCTCTTTGTAACCGAGATCCCTTGTCATGAATCCTGGATCGTAGACCAGGAGTCAATCTAAGGTGGGGAAGTCCCTGAATTTTCCTCACCTTGCATATTCCATGGTTTTAGCCGACCGCGGGATTTCAAGATTTTTTGGCTAGTAGCGACTCTGATATCCATAATCAGCTTATCACCCCCCAATCAAACATGAAATATAAAATCAGCGCGGGTGCCGATTTTTCAGTGTCTACAGAGTGACGACTCCGCTGGGGAAATTGCTAGAGCACACTAGCTGCGATTCAACTCAAAAACGTGTGGTACTCTAATCTCGAGGGATATCATCATTTGCATTCATACGAAAAAAAAATAATAAAAACAAAAATCGTTTGGCTTATCTTTATTTAGGCACAGATCAAAATCATGACTACTCGATCTCACGTAGCCATGACTTCTCAAGCCTCTCATGAAGAAGAGCCGGTAACTCAACCAACTCTCGAGGCCTCAATACCCACACCCGCACTCGCACCTACACTCGCATTACCACCAGTAGTCCAGGCAAACCCCCAAGCCGATGCAACCACCCAAGAGCTGCTCCTTCGAACAATGTAAGAATTACTACTTCGATTGGTGCCAAATCTCTCTCTAAATACACAGGTAACTCAGCCTAGTGTACAGAATAGTTCACTCCCACAAACTCCCTTTGCCTTCTCTCTCATTCCTCTAGCAAATCCCATGCTCCCTCTTCCAGAAGAGTTGGAACCAGAACAACAGCAACCAGCAAGCGGGAGCAACCCTCCCGCACATCCCTACTCAACACATTATAACAATCAGGTTACAACACAGACTCCCCCTAACGGGAACCACCAACAAGAACTGACGGATGCCCACGAAGAGGGCCAGTTTCGAGTCCATTTCACTCCCCCTAACGGGAGTAACATTCCGGAGTTGGCAGATACCCCAGGCGGGAGCCACTTCCGAACTTCACACCCTCCTCCGAAAGGGAGCGGTGTTCAATTCCAACCACTTCCCGTCAACGAGAGTTCATCCTCTTTCCAACAACACCCCATCATCGATCCATATGAAGAAGAAGCAACACAACCCTACAGCAAGGGGCAAGATACCCACCGCAAGGTAAGACAGAAATCGAGGAATTACGAGAACAGTTACAGATGGTACAAAACCAGCTCCAAAGACAACAAGGAGTGGATCACCCATCCACCAAGTTCAGGGATCTCTGTCCCTTCCTGGACGCCCGGGTACCCCCAAATTTTGAGGTACTAAAATTCAAAAGGTATGACGGTAGTGGGTGTCCTACAGCACACCTGAAAGCATTTTGCGGGAAACTCAATTCGATAGCAGGGAATGATGGAGCCTTGATACGACTCTTCCAGAAATCCCTCAAAGGCGATGCTTTGGATTGGTATACCTCTTTGGATAGCCATTAAATCAGAACCTGGGAAAAACTCTCTCAGGCATTCATTGACAGGTTCTCATACAACCCGAATATAGCTCCAAGAAGGTTCGACTTGGCTGCCTTGAGACAAAAAAATGACGAATCTTTATCAGCATACGTAGGGCGATAGCGAGCCATGGCAGCTCGGATGAGAAACCCCATCGATGACAAGGAGTAGATATCCATGATTGTACACTCGACAAATCCTAGTATTTCAGGATATCTGATCTCGTATCCATACATAAACTTTTCTCAACTTATTCGAGCTGGAGAACAAGTCGAGGCAGGGATCAGAGCTGGAACCATTTTTTCATGGCCGCATCAGACCCCTGCAATCAAAAGAAACAAAGTAGAAGGAAAACCTGTCGGTTATGGGAATGGAAATAGCACTGCTCCTGCGCAACGCATTACAGAAGTTAACAACATTGTTGCTAACACTCAAGGCAGTCAATATGCTCCACAACAGGAGCCACAACATGACAGGAAATACCAAGTGCAACCAAACAGGCAGTACCAATCACAGTAAGCCCAGCAGGGATATCAGGGGCAGTCGTTTCAACAACAGCAACAATAGCTTAGGAAAAATGCGCCAGGCCCATACAAACAGGCAATGTTAGGGAGAAAATTCACCCCTTTAGCACAAACATACAGTCAGGTTCTGACAATGCTAATGCAAGAGTAACTCCTGACACCTCTCCAACCTCGACTTCCTCCCAACCCCTTGCCACCTGGTTACAATGAAAATCAATACTGTGCATATTACCAGGCTCCTGGCCATCTGACGGACCACTGCTTTGCCCTGAAACATGCGGTCCAAGATTTGATCGAAAGCCAGAAGATTGCAATTACCCCACAAGCTAACAATACAGCTTAGGCCAACATTCTCCAAAATTCTCTGCCATCGCACCAAACAGGACCCAACACATCTGGCGCCTCTACTGTCAACCACATTGAAGGAGGGCAACCCAGGTATTCCTCCCCACATCATTCCATATAAGCAATCATACCATACACAACGAACTGAGCATGGGGATACCGACAGGCACCATCGCCTGGGCCACAGATATTCCTATAAGCAGCACCAGTCATTCAACCCCTTGTCTTTCTAGAAGCAGCACCATCAACACCGCCCCTCATGACCCTTGAGGTCGCACCCAACAGGTCGCATTTGCAGCATCTTACCTCTCAAGGGGCACACCCCGCGTGTCTAATAAGGTCGAATTCTGAACCTGTCATTCTTTCAATAGGTCTCCCCGATCTATCTTCGCTGACTTTGCAAGGGGCATCCCCGGTTCAAGATTCCAAATTCCTGATGCCTCACCAACTGGCGCACGGCCAGAGGACCTCTCCTATACATCAAAGGGTGGAGGAAGACACTAATGTTAAAACTTGTCAAAATTCGATGACACCTTAAGAGAAACCATCAAGTCTTCAACAAACTGTCACTCAGCCTTAGGAACCCCTGATATATTTAGAAAAGAGGGCAGTTCCATCCTACAACCCGAAGGCAGTCCCATGATATTACCCAGAATGTGTCGAAGGAGGCAACAATGGGAGATATTTTAGGAGAGAGAACCAAAACCCAAAAGAAACCCGGGGAACTTTGTCGGGAACCACTTGTAAAATCGACGCTGCTTATGACATAGCAGCCCAACTCAAAACTATTCTTGCACAAATATCCATCTGGGAGCTCCTATGCACCTCAAGATTGTATTGAGAAATCTTTGCAAAGACTCTGAATGATGCACATATCTCTCCTGACGTATCCCCCGAAATGGTAGCAAGTATGATTGGACAACTCCTCATACTGCGAGCCATTACTTTCTCTGATGATGAATTACCACCTGAGGGACGCAAGCACGGGCACTCACTGAACATAGTGGCCCGTCACAAAAATTTTAAAGTCCCACTTGTGCTCATTGATAATGGATCTAGCCTAAATGTTTGTCCTCTAAGGATTGTTGAACGGTTAGGGATAGAATCATCCTCTTTCAGGCCCAGCACCATGAGTGTCAGAGCCTTCGATAATTCCCGAAGGCAGGTTGAGGAAGAGATTGACATTGAGCTACAAATTGGGCCGGACCTGACCCTTGTCACATTTCAGGTCATTGATATCCATGCCTCGTTTAACCTTTTGTTAGAGCGGCCATGGCTCCATACTATTAGAGCCATTCCCTCAACCCTTCATCAAAGGATCAAGTTCCCTTCAGGAAATCGAATCATCTCAGTATTGGCCGAGCTGAAAACTATCCTGTCGGTAGCGGTTAATATCCCAGATACAAATATCTCAAAATGACTAGGGCCCTAGCTCATACCCTGTGATCGTCCATACACAAACTAACAGAAACTGCCAAAGGTCTGGTAGTACATCAGCTCCTCCTTGTCATCCATACTGGCACCCTCCAGTGCATCCAGCTCCATCATCCTTGCATCTATGACAGGTTCTGGATAGTTTTTTAAAACACCATCCCAGAGTGGGAGTGAGTAGTTAACTCAGTAGTACCATTAACAATAAGTTACACAGGTTAACATACGCAGGAATAAATTTAGTGAAAGACATACGTTCAAAGAACCCTAAATACTCTGGTTAATACAAATGCATGGTTCAATGATATGATGCATGCCCTCTCTATAACACTCCCTCAAGCAATAACATCTAACAATCGCGAATGACCAACACTCCTTCAGTGCGACCTTGACTGGCGAATCGCCAAAATTAAATAATGCAGTGTAATGTAAAATGTTAGCAAAGTTGATTAATTATATCCGTTTATCCAGTAATTTGAAAAAATCGAGATAGCTTGACAAATCAATGCCCTAATCCGATCATGCGGTTCTGGTGGTCGTGGCCATATGGCTCTTGTGATCCTTGACCTATTTGGGTTTGTCATTCTAACATTAGAATCATACGAGGGCAATTAAGAAAAATAAAGTCTTTGTTCGCGGTCACTACGGGGAGACTCATCACCCTAGCTTAGGTCGACAGCTTAGGCATAGTGTCTCATACCACCATCCCCAGCTTACGAATTATAGTTGCTCACTGGTCACTACGGAGAGGCTCCTCACCTCAGTGTAGGCCGACAGCTCGGGCATAGTGTCTTATACTAGCATCCCCGACTCATGAGTCTTATGATTTACAATTAGTGGTTGTCAGTGGGCGCAAACGGGTACAGGGTGCCTTAGATTTAAGCAGGAGTGTACAAACATAGTTAACGTATAAGGATGACCAACTAGTGGACCAATTTGTCCACACGAGATGAATTATGGGCCGTACGGTTTGACAGCAACATCTCATGTAGTCCAACTATAGTTGACAACTCGTAGTTTGGCTAGTTGGACCAAATTTACTTGTGAGCAGGCCTAATAGAAGAGTTACCTAAGAGAGTTCCGATTTGTTGGTCGATCCAAGGAGGACGCAATATATAAATGCGATAATAATAAGTAGAAGTCAATCTACTTATAGTTGTGAGGGAAATCAAACAAGTGTAATCATAATCTACATTCGTAATCAGGGCACATGACATCGTTGCGCATAATTTAGGAAATTCCTAGTTAGACATGTACATGGATTTAAGTTTCAAGAGATCACAGAATGGGAATGAACCCTACAACCAGCTATAGGGAGAATTGAACCTTCATGGTGGGGTGTGGGCAGTAAATTCACCCATTTCAAACCTATGAGAGACATGTGCAAGAATCCATCTTGCTAACTTAACAAAGTTAGGGACATTCTTAACTAGGGGTTCCACAAATTTCAGCAATTCAACAATACAACTAGTAATACGCCTAATCTACGCATATAAGTTGAATGTAACCGAATTCAACTTACGAAATCAGTAAGATTGAGGATAATACACATGCAACTTCATAATTACTAAACAATTTCAACAATACATGCATCAAGGCAATTAGAGTTGGAATTCCTTTCCCAGTTTAGGAAAATTTCATGCACGAGTTTAAAATCAGCAATGTCATACTATAACAGCAACACGCAAAGTAAAATCTCTACAAAAAATCACTAGGGTTAGCTCTAGGCATAATAACATGCCACCTAGGGGTAATGGTCTACACCTATCATCGATTGAAAGTTCTTATAGTCGCTTAAGCAGTGCTGGGTCTGCAAATTTTATGTGTCAGGGCCTTGTGCCAAAGGAATTGCATGTTAGGACACATGCAAGCGGCCCTAGCTAAGAAAAATGGAAAAGAGCTCGAAGTTGTTACCTGTGATCAGCTACACTTTGCCTCTACGGCAGTAGGGCCGCGGTCTCCGGCTAATGACAAAGGTAGGACACTCTCTCTTTCTCTCTCCTCTCTCCTCTCTCTCTCTCAACTGCTGGAATTTGCTGTGGGAGTGAGGGGTTTAAAGGGTTATATACCCTACAGTTTAGTTCAATTGTCCCTGGGTGCCAATTATTTCATTAATTGACCCTTTGGGGCCCACTTATAGCTTTTGGGGCTGCCCTAATGGCCTCCTGGCCCATCTGAGTTATAGGATGGGTGCCCCATGGTCTGATGAGGAGCTGTTAAGGTTTGATGGCAAACAGATGCGGGGATTTATCACAAGGGTTTGATTTGCGATCAGCAGTTGCCGTTCTTCGATTAAGGGTCAGATTTTGTAGATGAGTGAAGGAAAATATCTTCAACCTACGGTGTAAATTTGGACAAAATTTGATGGCTAAAATGTCCCAATTCATTATCCTAAGTGGCGGGGCTATTTGTTTTAAAATTTTAAATTTCTGGCCAATGTTAAGGCGAGTTGCATTTAACAAGCGCCAACTAGATGGCTCGAATCATCCATTTTCAGGCGTCGTCCAAGTCCATTACCTGCGATGGGCCACAAGCCCAGTGAGGTGCATGGCTCCCCACAATTTTGAATTTTTCTGCCCCTCCCTGGGCATTGCACAGCCCGTACAGATAGTCACCAAGTACAACTGGGCAAACCGGCTCTACAGCTCGCATTCGACCCAAACATATTCAGACTTGATTGCATTAGCGGCTTAATTCATTTTAATTTATTAGTGGTGAGCCCCGCACATGTGATCGAATTCTGCGGTCCTACAACAATTCACACGTGGACACCTCAGGACACTGTTCTGATTGGACCTAGTATTACAATCTACCCCCTTATAAATAAATTTCATCCTCAAAATTTATACCTATTCATACTACTTGAGCATGCTTAGGAAGTGCTTGTGGATCTCGGCCTTCGTCTCCCAGGTGGATTCCTCTTTGTCATGATGCGTACATAACACCCTTACTAGTGAGATCACCTTATTTTGTAACACCTGCTCCTTGTCCAAAATTTGAATGGGTCGGAGGATATAAGTGCGTTCTCCTTAAGCTCTACATACTCTCATTGGATGACGTGAGTGGGGTTGGGGACGTATTTCTTTAACAACATGGAAACGTGAAATATATTGTGTACCCCTATAAGTGGAGTGGGTAAGGCTAGACGATTTGCAACAGGGCTTATGCTATCAAGGATCTAGAAAGGTCCAATGTACCACCGAGCGAGCTTCCCTTTCTTGTCAAAACGTAGGACCCCTTTCATTGGTGAAATCCTTAGGAACACGTGGTCTCCTGCTTCAAATTCTAGGTCCCTTCGCCTTGTATCTGCGTAGCTTTTCTACTTACTTTGGGTTGTTAAGAGACAATGCTTAATAATTTCAATCTTCTCGGTGGTTGTCTTCACCAAGTCAGGCCCTATTAGGCTCTTCTCGTCAATATCTGCCCAACAATGAGGAACCCGACATGGGCGCCCATATAAAGCTTCATAAGGCATCATGCCAATGCTAGCTTAGTAGCTGTTGTTATAGGTGAACTCGACATAGGGAAGACAATCATCCCAATTGTCTAGAAAATCTAGTACACATGCTGGCAGCATATCCTCCAATATTTGATGTACCCGTTATGTCTACCCGTCCGTTTGTGGGTGGAAAGCGGTGCTGAACTTCAGCTTCACCTCCATTGCCTCCTATATTTGGGTCCAGAACAACGAAGTGAACCGAGTATCTTGGTCCGATACGATCTCCAAAGGATCATCATGGAGCCATATTATTTCCTTAATGTATAATCTGGCCAAGTTGTCAGCCAAGTTAGAAGCTCGAATCAGAAGGAAATGAGCCGATTTTATCAATCGGTCCACGATCACCCAGATTAAATCATGTCCTTTCCTTGTCTTAGGCAAGCCAGAAATGAAGTCCATAAATATAAAGTTCAATTTTCATTCGGCAATTGTCATGCGCTACAAGAGACCTGATGGTCAGAAATGCTCAGCTTTGACTTGTTGGCAGGTGAGGCATCGAGACACATAGTCGGCTATTTCCCTTTTCATGTTGTCCCACCAATAATTTCACTTAAGGTCCCGGTATATTTTGGTGCTTCCTGAATGCATTGCTAATTTGGAGTTGTGGGCGGCATGTAGCACCTCTTCCTTCAGTCTGGGATGGTTTGGGACACAAAGGCGACCTCAGAATCGTAGGCCTCCATCGGAGCCAACTCTTCATTCGGATTCACACCGGTCTCCTGCCATTCCTCTCATTCTTCTTTACAATTTATTGTCCCCTTGGGCTTCGACGATTTGGCTATCAACCAACGGCTGAGCATGGACATGGGCGATTTCCTCATACGGTTCTTTCATTGTTAACTTCATTTTAAAATCTTGTACGAACTCCATGCTCTACTCTTCTACCATCAATGGGGCTGTAAATTCTAGCACCCTTTTCCTGCTCAAGGAATCCGCCACTAAGTTGGTTTTGCTTAGATGATAAGAAACTTCGAATTTGAAGTCTTTTAATGTCTCCATCCAGTGACGTTACCTCATATTCAAATATCTCTAGGTAAAAATGTATTTGAGACTCTTGTGATTGCAAAAGAGCTCAAATTCCTCCCCATAGAGATAATGCCTCCATAGCTTCAAGGCGAAAATAATTGCCGCTAACTCGTGGTTGTGAGTGGGATAATTCTCTTCATGAGTCCTCAATTGCCGAGAGGCGTATGTGATGACCTTGTCTCTTTGCATAAATACGCAACCTAGTCCCACTCGGGATGCGTCCATATAAATGGTGTACTTGACTCCTTATTCAGCCAAAATTAACACCGGAGTCGATGTCAACTTATCCTTCAATTCTCAGAAAGCCGCCTTTCATTCCAGGCGAACTTAATACCCTTTTGGGTAAGCTGGGACAAAGGTCGGGATATTTTTGAGAAATCCTTGATAAATCGATGGTAATATCTTGTTAATCAAAGGAAACTTCTGACTTCAGTAACCAAGACCGGTCGCTCCCAGTGTTACACTGTAGCCACTTTGGTTAAGTCCACTGATATGCCTTCCTTGGACACCACATGTCCTAAGAATTTAACTTCTTCTTTCCAGAAGTCGCACTTCTGAAATTGAGTAAACAGTTTGTAAGACCCGTATCCTAGCCCGTACCATTCCATAGGCCTCTGCGGTCCTCCCGGTTGAATTTCGGTGACCCGCGATCTGTTATGGATGTTTGCGCACGATCTCGAGTCATGTTCCGTACATCAGATTCGGTTCGATCCAAGACTTGTACCTTTGCGACCGCGTTGTCGCCGCGGTTCTGATGCCACATCTCGTGCGCTAATCCGATACCCGAGCCAGAAGATGTGGGCCCGCATTCAGTTCGAGGAAAAATGTCACGCGTTGCAATCCCTAGAGAATCTATCACATCAATCACTTCACTTGTTAAAGTTGTAAGACCCGTATCCTAGCCCTTACTGTTCCTTAGGCTTCTGCAGTTTTTTCCAGTCGAATTCTAGTGACTCGCGATCTGTATCCGATGTTTGCACGCAATCATGAGTTGTATCCTGTTTTCGAAAGTCGGCTAAAACTGAGACTTGTACCCTAGCGACCGCGCCGTCGCTGCAGTTCCGATGACGTGACTCGCGCGCCGAGGCGATACCCTGGTAAGGAGATATAGGCCAGCGTTCAGTGCGAGGAAAAAGCCACACGTTGTGAAATCTAAGAGAATGTCTACGAGGTGTCACATCAATCCCATCAATCAATCAAATCTTATCACATCACATGTCAAGTACATGTCAAGTATAATACATCAATCAACCCATCACCCAACACATCACTCATCCCATCACAACCCATACCTCTCTTACACAACAACCCTAAAAGTCAACATTCTCATTCCATCTTCTCTCTCTCTTACTTCTCCCTTCTCTTCCAAGCAACCAAAGAAGAACCCAACGTTTAAGCTTCCCAAGATCCATGAGAGAGCTAGGTGTGGTCCACCTTCCTACCATCCAATCTCATACTCCTAAGACCATCTCCACCATTGAAAAGCATCCCTCGGAGCTCTAGGATACATTGATGGAAAGAGTCTAAGAAGATCAAAGGTGGGTGATTTTCTTAATTGATTTGTGATTTGAAGGCCCATATATGTGGGACCTGTCTTGATGTATGTGTTGAATCAAAGAGGGACTAGAGTGGCGGGGTCCCTCCACCATATAAATATTACAGGGTGGGCCCCACATGGGACCCACCATGATGCATGCGTTTAGCCCACCGTCCAGTGGACGGTGGCGCCCACCTGGTTGCTGCGTTACCTCCACCGTCCAGCGGACGGTGGAGCCCTCCTTGATGGACATGCCACCCCACCCATGATGCATGGGATGCATCCAAACCGTTCATTCATTTTAAGAACCTGTTTTATGTCATAGGCCTAAAGAATGAGTTAGATCCTTAGCTCATATGGACCTCACCTTGGCCTGTTTTGAGGACCATCCTAATGCAGTTACAGTAGTTCATTGGGGCTCACTTTGATTTATGTAAGGCCATGGGATTGGGCCCAAATTGATATGTTCTAAGGCCATAAGACTAGGCCATTTGATATATTGTAAGGCCCATGGGACTAAACCCATTTGATTATAAAAAGGGTCCATGGGTTTAGGCCCACTTTGTTATGCATGCAAGGCCTATGGGTTAGGTCCATTTGGACTATTTAAGGCCTATGGGCTAGGCCCATTTGCTTTGTAAAAGGCCTATGGGTTTAGGCCCACTTGTTATGTTCTAAGTCCATTGGACTAGGCCCTTTTGATGTATTCCAAGGCCATTGAAATTGGACCCATTTGTTGCATTTTTGAGCCCATGGGATCAGGCCCATTTGATTGTTTAAGGCCTACGGGTTTAGACCCATTTGATGTACCATAAGGCCTAGGGGTTTAGTCCCATTGAACTCATATAATGCCTAAGGGTTAAGGCCCATTTGGCGTTCATATGGATTCAATTGGTGTGACCCATTCGACCCATGAGTTAAGCTCATTTGATGCAATGCTAGGCCCACGGGTTTTGACCCATTGCAATGCACACAAGACCCATTAGTGTGGCCCATTTATATGGCCCATCTGATGACTAAAAGGCCCATAAGATAAGGCCCATTTGATATATATGTAAGGTCCAATGGGGATAACCTACGATCCATTGTAATGTGTAAATCCATTACAGACTAAGTACTGACGTTTACAAAGATCGTGCCTTGGGCGCAATGTTGGTTTGACGTCCACATTGCGAGTGTAATGCTGGTTGGATGTCCACATTACGACTCTCCTTAGGGCCCATTACTGGGCCGTACTTATTGTGTGTAGGCCGTCCAGGTCCATCTGCATTGTAAGATAGTTCATTTTATTATAACATGTTTAGTACAGTTCCATGACTCACGATCATACGCATCATATGTATGCTTGACGTGAGAATTGTCTGATCATAGCATTTGCCTTCGGGCAGGTTGTTATGGGCTCCCGGTTAGGCGGTGTTGCCCTACATGAGCGCACGATATGCGCAGGATTGGTTGCATGACTGGATAGCGTGATTCATACATTCCGTATTTGTGTGACATGGTTATTGTACGCCCTAGCGATACCAGGGCCGTAGCCTCCACAGACGCATCGTGGTTGGCAGGATTGGATACCGAAAATCATGTTCTACATGGGGTGCTATTGATATCCCTGGGTGAAAGTCCCTAAACCCTTATGGTACCAAGAGGTTGCTCCAACGTCTAATCCGAGTGAGTAGATGAGCGCTGAGTGCCGAATACCAGTTGGCTGTGCTCTCCACTGTGTCGTGGTCGGTTGGAAGGGGGTGCGGCCTTACTCGCCCGAGAGTAGGGGGCAATACTAGGCTGAGTTTGACCAGGTCGAGGAATGGGTCCGCTATCTACGAGTCGCGTCCGATATTTGGCAGACGGATAGTGAGGTCTCTTCCACTTACCTTATTACGCGCGATGTGACGGCAATCTAGTTTAGAGTGTACTAGACCCCGGTGATATCCTATATTTGAACTGTATTGATGTGTGGACATATATGAGGACCTGTATGCTTGAGTTGCATTGTACATCGCATGGCCTTGGGATGGCCGCTACATTCATGTCTGACATTGTATAGCCTTGGTATGGCTCATGATATCATGGTTCCATTTGCATATTCCACATCACTCTGACATTGCATGTACATATTACTACCTTGCGCACACACTTTCACCATCCTCTAAGCTTTCTGTAAGCTTATGCACGACCGTTGCGTACAGGTGACGTTGGATTGCAGCAGCGCTGAGGCAGGAGCATGTTGCAGAGCGTTTGAAGTTTTTGGTTCTTTACCATTGTATTTCCCTTTATGCTCATTGTACTTGTAAAGTTTTTGATCATAGTGAAAATGTAATGGAGTTCTTGGTTGTTGTTTGTGGGTTATGCCTTTGGTTATGCTTATTACGAATCAGACTGATATTAAAAATCCTCCTCGTAGCATCCCAGGATCGGAACCTGGTGAATGGGAGCTAGGAGCGGAGAATGGGGTTCTAAGGAGGCTGTCGGGGCTGGATTCGGCGATCAAAAATTTTGTGAGCCCGGTTTCCAAGTTTGGGGCGTGACAGTGCCCTACCTTGAAGATGTGTTGTATCCACATCGTCCACTAATTTTGGTGTGGGCCACACCTTGACGTATTTGTGGCCCATCCATTAAGGGCCATTTGATGTGTATGAGGCCCATATATTGCGGCCCATCGTGATGTATATTTGAAGCCCATGTGATGGGGCCCACCTACTTGTATATGAAGCACATTGGTGCGGCCCTATGATGCGATCCAACATGATGTGTATGTTATCCAGGCCATTCTTTGGCTTGACCGCTAGTAGGCCAGCTGTGAGGAGTCGGCCCACTTGCTACATGTGCAAGGCCCACCTGTGATGTATATTTGAGGCCCACCTATTGGATATCTGAGGCCAACCTATTGTGTATTTGAAGCCCATGGGTTGTGGCCCATTGTGATGTATTCGAGGCCCATGGGTAAGGCCTGATGTGATGTGTTTATAGCTCATTGAGATGTATTTTCATCCCATGTGATACGGCCCAGTTGATGTATTGGGTCACCCCTTGGGAGCAATGCTGGTTAAATGTCCCCATTGATGGGCAATGATGGTTGAATGTCCACATTGTGACCTTCCCTTAGGCCTTGTTAGGCCACTCTTAATAATGTCGATTGCCGATTACCGATTTCGATTATCGAAGGTTGAGGCTGATTCCGATTATCGTGACCGATTACCAACTTTGATTTATCGTGGCCAATTGCCGATTATCGATCGAGGCTGATTATCGATCAAGGTCGATTACCGACTCTGATTTGTCATGGCCGATTGCCGATTATCGATCAAGGCCGGTTACCGATTCTGATTTGTCGTGGTCAATTTTCGATTATTGATCGAGGCCGATTACCGAATTTGATTTGTCGTGGTCGATTGCTGATTCCGATTATCGAGGTTAATTATCGTGGTTGATTGTCGATTCCGATTGTCGTGGATGATTGCCGATTGCCGATTGTCGAGGCCCAATATGACGTATATGCGGCCCATATTTGAGGCCCATTGTGATGTACATTCAGCCCGTGTTTAGGGCCCAATATGATGTGTGTTAGGCCCTTGTGAAAGGCCCATTGTGATGCATTCGTGGCCTATGGGTAAGGCCCATTATGACATGTGTTAGGCCTATGATGCATGACCCACTTGATGTATTCGAGGCTTATGAGTAAGGCCCACATGTTATGTATTTGAGGCCCATGAGTAGGGCCCACCAGTTGTGTATATGTGGCCCTTGAGTAAGGCCCATTGTGTTGTATATCAGGCCTTTGTGTGAGGTTGTAGGTCCATTATATGTTTGGCTCCATGAGGGTCAACCCTTCGGGGCAATGTTGGTTAAATGTCCACATTGTCGAGGTCGATTGTCGATGTCGGTTATTGATACCGTTTATGAGTATATGATAACATAACATCATGATACATGCCCATACGCATCATCTGCATATTTGTTATGAGATGTGGTTGATCATTGCATATTTCATTGAGTATGTTGTTATGAGACCCTCCCTGATAGGCGGAGGTTATGTCACATGAGCATACGATATGCATAGGATTGGTGCATGACTGGATTATATGACTTATGCATCTTGCATTGTGTGTTGTGGTTACTGTACGTCCTAGCGACATCAGGGCTGTAGCCTCCACAGGCATATCGTGGATGGCCAAATGAGACACCGAAAATGTTTGTTTCGAGCATTGGGCTGCTATAGATGGCCCTGGGTGAAAATTTTTAAAACCCTCTTGGTACCAGAGGATGCTCCAACGTCTAGACCGAGTGGGTAGATGAGCGTTGAGTGCCGATTTCCAGATGGTTGCGCTCTCCACTGTATCGTGGTCGATTGGAAGGGGGTGCGGCTTTATCCGCCCGAGTGCAGGGGGCAAAGCTAGGCTGAGTTTGACCAGTTCACGGAATAGGTCCACTATCGACGTGCCGGATAGGTATTGACAGACTATTGGTCAGGTGGATAGTAAGGTTTCTTACGCTCACTTGGACTGTGCGGCTAGGGAGAGCGGCAGTTCCATTTGGAGTGTAATAGACCTCGGTGATTTCCTAAAGAGTAACCGTACTGATATGTGAACTTATTAAGTAGGAATTACATACTCATTCATTCATTCATTCACTATCCACTCGGGCTGGTTGTGCGTAACTATTTGTTATGTGTACCTTCGCATGACAAGGATTTCGGTTGGGCGCGCGACTAACTTGAGATCAGGAGTTTATTACGTTGAGTCTGACTATCCAAATTTAGGTATGAGACTGGTTTGGATAGAAGTCCTTCGTGATGGACCCCGTAGCATGCGATATTATATACTATCATCCCGACTTCACACTTCAGCTTGGTCATTTCATTCACATCGCATATTACATTACATCCACACGCATATGACATTTTGGGTTACTATATTTCTGCATTTTTATGGCCTAAGTACGACTGGTGGTATTTGTGGACTCATCAGGATTTGAATATTACATTGCATCATCAGCATCTGATAGTTAGCTTGTTGTCTTCGTATTGCATATTCAATCTACATTGCTTCATCAGTATATAATATTATTTTTATTATATTTTACGTCGCAGAGCCTGAATGAGACTGATGGTATTTATGGGCCTATCAGCATATTTTCATATTACTCTGATTTCGTATGATTATGGGTTTACCAGTATTTTTGCTTACTCTGATATTCCTTACTTGACACTTATCTCGTGCACACACTTTCACCACCCATTAAGCTTTCTATAAGCTTATGCACGATAGATGCGTGCAGGTGGCGTTAGGTTGCAGCAGCGTTGAGCTTGGAGCATGTAGTGGACCTCTGGAGCTTTGATTTTATATATATAAAGAGATGTATTTTCCTCTTTGCATTGTATTCAAACGATTATATTAGTGGATATATGATGATGATGTTGCCTTTATGATTTAGGTAATTTTGTGGTTATGCTCATTATGAGATAAATATACACTGAAAAATCCTCCTTGTAGGATCCCAGGATCGGAATCTAACATATGTACACCGGGAGCCGAGAATGGGGTACTACGGAGGCTGTCAGCACCGGATTCGGCGATCGAAATTCCTGTGAATCCAATTTCTGGATTTGGGGTGTGACAAAAGTACACTCATTAATCTATCCCATCCTCAAGCTAGATGTGGCCCACTTCCTACCTCCCATCCCCACCATTCAAAGATCATATTAACCGTTGAACCTTAATTCTTCGGAGCTCTAGAACCCATTGGAGGAAGAAGCAAGAAAAGATCTTGAGGTGGGTGTTTCTCTCTTTCTCTTCCTCTTTTTTTCATTTATTTTGTGTGTGAAGATGTGATTGTGTGGCCCACTTAATGAGTTGTGAGATGTCCAAACTGTTCATCAAATGAACCTCACTTTGACGTGTGTATTACCTACATTATCCAACCATTTAGGTGGCCCACCTGGACAGCATGTCCGAAGGTGGGGCCCAGCTTAAATATAAGTTTTAAGCAACCGTCCAGACGCTGGACGTTGCAACTGTGAAGTGTGAGCTGACAGTGGGTGTACTAACGTTAAAAAAAAAGAAGGGGTTTTGGGTGGGCAGCCCATGCAGGCACCTTGATGTATGGTCTAATCCACACCATCCATCCCACTCCCCAGCTCATTTTAGGCATTGAGCCAAAAAATGGAGCCAATCCAAGTTCTGGCGGGCCATAACAAAAAAAAATAGTTCTTTACCATTGAAAACCACCTTACTGTTTCTGTAACCCAAAACATGCCCAATATTGGGCTCGTTGTATTTGTTATGGGTTGCAGGAACCAATGGATGGAGTGGATTTTGTTGATGTGGGCCCCACCTGTGAAAAACCACAGGAAAATAAAAAATAAAATAAAATAAAAAATGCATACCGCTACAGTAGGTGTTGCTGCTGTCAGCAGCGTACGTAGGCCCTGGCAAGCGGACGGACGGACGGACGGATAGCAGGACCCACGGTCTAGCCATGGGCCCCACCATGATGTGTGTTTTGTACATCCACATCGTGAATTTGGTAGGCCCCCTTAAGGCAGTGGACCACCCCAAAAATCAGCCTCATTTAGAACTCAGGTGGTCCACACGGAAAGAAACAGTGCGATTTAACGTCTGTCATTGAAACCCGTTGGGTTTCACAGAAGTTTTGGATCAATTTGAAATTTATTTCTCCTCTCCGTTAGGGTCTGTGTGACCTTATGATCAATTTGGATGGCAGGTAAACGTTATGGTGGGCCCCACGTGGGACCCACAGATGTATGTATGTATACCACATCGTCATCCATTTGGTGGGATTCCTCCGTCATGTATGTGTTCCTGCCGCCCACTCAGCATGTGTGTTGCATCCATGCAGCGTGGGACTCACCTCTGGCATCTAAACCATCCATCTAGACGGTGGGCCAATAGGCCACACCTGATGAAAGTGTTTCATCCAACCGTTCATATGGGGCTACCTTGATTTGGTGCGTTACACCTGCACCGTCCATTGGCTGGACGAGAGGCTACAATGATGTATGTATTGTAATTCCACACGTCCAACAGCTTTACATGTCGAGCCTACCTTTGATGCATGTAATCAGCGCCATCTATCTGTTTTATCCAGGCCGTCCAGTGGGCCTGGACGATGTGAAAACACAAATATCAGCTTGATCAATACGTGGGGCCCACCTTAAAGGTGTGCTGTACTCAACACGTGAGACCCACTGCTATAGAAGCAGATTAGCTAGTGTACCTGCTGCATTGATGCTAACAGATTGCATGGGTCTCATCCAAACCATACATTCACGGCCCACCTTGATGTGTTGACGCCACCAAGTTATGTGGGCCACACCATATTGTATTTGCACCATCCACACCGCCCAGATGATCTAGACAGTGCTGGAGTGATTGGATGGTGCTGTGGGTGCAGGGCACCATGAGGTATGTATTTCATCTGTCCATCCATTTGATCTGATGACTGGGCGTACCCCCTTTATATATATATGTGTGTGTGTGTGTGTGTGTGTGTGTGTGTGTGTGTGTGTGTGTGTGTGTGTGTTATTCATGCCGTCCATCTAATGTGGGCCACACCCACATGGACACCACCATGTTATATGTAATTTATCCACACCGTCCAAACATGTCTGGACGGTGCTGATATACCTGGACAATGTTTGGACAGTGCTGATCATCATTAGTGGGCCATGTGCCCCATGAAATTATAGTGTGCAACGATACACATGTTGCACCCGCAATTATTGAAATGATTTTAGATGTAATTCCAAGTTCCCATTTGTGAGGCCCACCTTGATATATTTGTAGCCCATCTATAAGGCCCATTAGTGTGGCCCACTGATGTAGCCCACTTGATGTGTATGAGGCCCATGTGTAGGGCTCACCCATGATGCATATTAGGCCCATGTATAAGGCCCACCTATTGTGTATTTGAAGCCCATGGGTTGTGGCCGATTGTGATGTATTTTCGGCCCATTAGACAAGGCTTGGAGTGATGTATTTCTAGCCCATTTAGTAAGGCCTAATGTGATGTATTTTCGGCCCATGTGAGGTGGCCCATTGTGATGTATTTAAGGGTCATGTGCAGGGCCCACTTGTTATGTATTTGTGGCCCATTTGGTAAGGTCCATTGTGATATATTTTTGGCCCATATGATGAGTGGCCCGACTTGATGTATACAGGGCCCATTGTGATATGTATTAGGCCCATGATGAGTGGCCCACTTGATGTATTCAAGGCCCATATACGTGGCCCATTTGATGTATATGAGACCCATGTGTAAGACCCGCATGTTGTATAATTGAGGCCCATGTGCAGGGCCCACCTGTCGTGTATGTGAGACCTATTAATGCGGTCCACTTGATGTATATGAGGCCCATTGACGCGGACCACTCATTGTATTTGAGGCACATGGGTTGCGGCCCATTATGATGTGCATTAGGCCCTTGGGTTATGGCCCATACGATGTATTTGAGGCCCATGTGCAGGGCCTGCCTGTTGTGTATATAACCCTTGTATAAGGCCCACTGCGATGTATATTAGGCCTTTGTGCGAGAGCATGGGCCTACTATACGTTTGGCCCTATGTAGGCCAATCCTTGGGAGCAATGTTGGTTGAATGTCCACATCGATGGACAGTGATGGTTAAATGTCCACATTATGACCCTCCCTTAGGCCTTGTTAGGCTATTCTTAGCAATGTCGATTGTTGATTGGCGATCGAGGCCGATTATAATGACAGATTGTTAATTTCGATTATTGTGGCTGATTGTCGAGTCCGATCATTGAGGCCGATTATCGATCGATTCTGATTTGTCACGGCCAATTGCTAATTATCGATCGAGGCTGATTAACGATCGAGGCCAATTACCGATTATGATTTGTCGTGGCCGATTGTCGATTATCGATCGAGGCCGATTACCAATTCTGATTATCGCGGCCAATTGCCGATTCTCGATCGGGGCTGATTAACGATCGAGGCCGATTACCAATTCTGATTTGTCATGACCGATTGTAGATTATCGATCGAGGCAGATTATCGATTCTGATTTGTTGTGACCAATTGCTAATTCTGATTGTCGGGGCCCAATGTGATATATCTGCAGTCAATATTTGAGGCCCATTGTGATGTGTATTTAGTTCATGTTTAAGGTCCGATGTGATGTATATGAGGCCTACGCGATGAGGCCTATTGTGATGTATTTGAGGGCCAGGCGATGGAGCCCATTGTGATGTATGTTAGGCCCATGTGAAAGGCCCATCGTGATGCATATTAAGCTCTTGACTGAGGCCCATAGTGTTGTATATTTGACCCTTGTATGAGGCCATGGGTCCAATATATGTTAGACTTTATGTGGGTCATTCCTTAGTGGCAATGTTGGTTAAATGTCCACATTATCGAGGCCTATTGTTGATACCAATTATGAGTATGTGACAACATAACATCATGATACATGCCCATACACATCATCTACATGTTTGTTATGAGATGTGATTGACCATTGCATATGTCATTGAGCATGTTGTTATGAGACTCCTTGATAGGCAGAGGTTATCTCACATGAGCGTGGTATGTGCAGGATTGATGCATGACTGGATTGTATGACTCATGTATTGTGTATTATGACTACTATGCGCCCTAACAATATCAGAGCTGTAGCCTCCATAGATATATTGTGGATGGCAAGATGAGACACCAAAAATATTTGGTTCTAGCATATGGGAGCCATAGATGTCCCTGGGCAAAAATTTTTAAACTTCCGTGGTCAGGAGATGCCCCAACGTCGAGATCGAGTGGATACATGAGCTCACGAGTGCTGAATACCAGGAGGCCGCGTCTCCCACTGTGTCATGATCGGTTGGGAGGGGGTGTAGCCTTACCCACCTGAGGGTAGGGGGCATAGTTAGGCTGAGTTTGACCAGCTCATGAATAGGTCCGCTATCAACGTGCCGAATAGCTATTGACAGACTATTGGTCAGGCGAATAGTGAGGTTTCTTATGCTCACTTGGACTGTGCTGCTGGAAGAGGGACAGTGCCATTTGGAGTGTACAAAACTCCGGTGATGATCCCAGAAATGAACTGCACTGATATGTGGACTTATTGAGCAGGAGTTACATATTCATTCATTTATTCACTATTCACTCGGGCTGGTGGTGCGCAACTAATTGTTACGTGTACCTTCGTAATAACCAAAATTTCAGTTGGGGTGCGCCACTAACCTGAGATTAGGAGTTTACCATATTGTATCTAATTATTCAAATTTAGGTATGAGACTGGTTTGGATAGAAGTCCCTTATGATGGACCCCATAGCCTACGATACTATGTACTATCACTCCGAACTTCATACTCCAGCATGGTCATTCCATTCGCACTGCATGTTGCATTACATCCGCGGCATATGGTACGACTGACGCTGTTTATGTTACTCATCAGGAATGTATATTATGTTGTATCCTCTGCATCTGATATTTGGCCCTCTAGGACTCCTCATTTGCATAGTTAATTTCTATTGCGTGTTCTAATATTGTATAACTCATGCACTTGTCAGTATTTTCGTTTACTCTGTTATCGTGTGATTTATGACTTTGTTAGTATTTCTGTTTACTCTAATAATTTCTGATCTTGTAAGTATTTTTATTTACTCTGATAATTCATGATCTTATCAGTATTTCTGTTTATTCATACATTGTACAATTTATGGATTATCAGTATTTCCGGTATTGTATGATTATGACGTTTTATTGAATACTTGGCACTTACCTTGTGCACACACTTACACCACCCTCTAAGCTTTGTATAAGCTTATGCACGATAGATGCGTGCAGGTGATGTTAGGTTGCAGCAGTGTTGTGCTTGAAGCGAGCGGTGGTCTTCTAGGACTTGATTTTTCTATTTATGTATTTTCCTTTCAGTATTGTACTCAAATAATTATATTATTGGATATGTGATGACGATGTTGCCTTTGTGAATTGGGTAATCTTGTGGTTATGCTTATTACTAGTTAAATGTACATAAAAAAAATCCCTCTTTGTAGGATCTTAGGATCGGAACCTGACATATGAATGTTAGGAGCCGAGAATGGGGTACTACGGATGCTGTCGGCCCTGGATTCGACGATCGGTATTCCTGTGAATCCGATTTCTAGGTTTGGGACGTGACACAGTTGATTTTGCTTTAACATCTCAAGGACCGATCGTAGGTATTCTTCATGTTCCTTATGACTCTTCAAGTATATCAGGATGTTGTCAATGAACACGATGATGAATCAGTACAAGAAGGGTCTGAAGACTTTATTCATAAGGTCCATGAACATAGCTGACGCATTTGTAAGTCCAAAGGGAATGACTAAGAACTCATAATGTCCATAGCTGGTCCTGAAAGACATTTTCGGTACGTCCTCCTTTCTAACTCATAGCCGATGGTATCTAGATTGTAAGTCAATCTTCAAGAAGTACTTGACACCTCTCAGTTGATCGAACAGATCATCAATACTAGGCAGTGGGTATTTGTTCCTCATTGTGACTTGGTTTAGTCTTTTGTAATCAATACACAACTGTAAGGTGCCATCTTTCTTCTTCACAAATAAGACTGGGGCTTCCTAAGGTGAAATGCTGGGTCGGATGAAGCCTGAGTCTGGCAGGTCATCAATCTATATTCTAAGTTTCTCCATTTCACACAAGGGCATACGATAAGTCGGAAGGGAGATGAGCGTGATGCTTGACACCAACTCTATGGTGAAGTCAATCTCCCTTCCGGGGAGGGAGTCCCGGTATATGCTTGAATACATCGACGTAGTCTCGAACAACAGACGTGCAAGTTAGCGAGAGTTCATCATAGCCCTTTTCTAAAGAAGCATAACACAAGACTTGTTACGAATAGCTGACCTGGACTGAGAATGTAAAGAATGAGCCATTGTCTTCATGGATCATCATCGTCCGGTCTTCGCAATTGATCTTGACTCTCATTGCGGAGAGCCAATTCATGCCCAAGATGACATTGTAGTGAAGACCTTCGTAACTATGAGATCCACATGTGTCCTCTTACCCCCAAGTCAATGGGGCAACCTCGGCACATTGATGTAGCTTCCAAGAAAGTTCCAGCTGCCGCTATAATTCTTACTCTTGACATAGGAGTGGTGGGTAGCCCTATATGCTTGACAGTTGTGCATGACATTAACGACGTAGTGAACCTAGTGTCCACTAGAAGAAAAATAGTGGTACCTCGTATGTGGGCCGTCACTTCGAATGCTGAGGGCGTGGGCATGGCCTGATTCACTCCTTTTGCCTCTAGTGCATGAACTCGAGTTTACTGTGGCCAGTTGGGCTAGTGCATAGGCCGTAGTGGCGGACTATTCTGAGGTGTTGGCGGCTGGCAGAACTGTTGGGCCAGACACATGGTTCGCTGAGGGGAAGCCAGCAATGCTTGTTGGGGTGGTCGGTTGATGTGCTGAAGGCGTGCGTAACCGTGGTCCCTCATCAAAGAAAAGCAGTAAGCCTCCTAATGGCCCAACTTCTTGGAGTACTCACAAGTGCGATCAAGTCAGGTATAAGTGGGTAGAGGAGCTGCATGTCGGGGAGGCGAGCTTAGGGTTAGTTTCCTCTCTGCGGATGAAGAAGTTTATCCTCCTACCCTACCTTGAGAGTTAAATTGAAGGCGAGCTCGCGAGACTCGCTCTCCGTCTTACTCAAAATGCAAGGACATTTCCACCAATTCGGCATATATATGGATGTTCACACAACACATTTTGGTACAAATGCCAGCCCTTAGGCATTGCGAAACGTCTCATTCGGGTCTCTTCATCGGCAATTATTTGGAGGGCGTAGCGCTACAACTTGGTGAATCGGTTTTCGTACTCGGCTACCCTCATCCCTCCTTATTGGAGGCGCAAGAACTCATTCTCCTTCTTGTTTCTGTAGGCTTGTGGGAAGTACTTTTGGATGAAATAGGCTTCGAAATCTTCCCACGTCCAGACGAAGTTAGCAGAGACGGTTCTAAGCACACTTTCCCACCATATATCAGCATCCTTCTCAAACAGGTAGGAGATTAACTGTACTTGCTTAGCCTTGGTGCAGTGAAGAGGCCGAATTGCCTTAGTGACCCAGTAGCCAAAACTCGACCTCCTTAGGATGATCTATGTTGGTGAAGGTAGGCGGCTTAAGCCTCTGGAATCGCTCAAAGAGACTGCACGGAGCGGCAGTCGACCCGGGTTACTCTGGTGGTGGCATGTTCATGTGGTGGGTCATGGTTCCCATCAGAGTGTTCAGGGTTTGTTGCTACTGCTGTATAATGAGCAACATTTGCTCCATAGTGCCTGCGGTTGGGGCTGCTTGGTACGTGGAAGTTACGCCTTGAGTTGACGGTGCTTCTGGAAGGTGGCCCGGGACGACATTCCTCATATTGGGCTGATCAGCTACCCCTTGACAGCCCTGTTGCTCATTGGGAGCAGTGCAGTCTCTCTCATCCATTCCGCCAAGAGATAGGTGGACCAAGCGGCCGTCACCCTGATGCCTCATTTCCTAAAAGGTATTCTCTTAAGGTTTAGTATCATTGGATCTACGGACACAACATTCAAACACATATGCATTTTAATAACGATATCATATAAGTACTAATGACTACTATTAACATTTCAAACATTATGCAAATTTAGGCAACTTCAAGCATTTCATTAAAGCAAAATTATCAATGATACATAGGTTGACGCATTACATGCATAAAGACAGAAAATGCAAGAGTCACTGGTAGATGAAAAAACTTAAGGAAACTATGACCTAAACAAGTAGAGTAGTCCTATCTAGTACTAACAACCTAAGAAACTAACTCCTATACTATACCACCAATCCTTCGAGTCTAGTGAAGAAGGGGGTGCTCCCTCTTTCTATACACAGCATAGTATTGCTTTCACCGTGCGGGATAGCTTCTTAAGCCTCCTCTCAAGGTTCCCTTGGTTCTCTTCTATTTTGATCATGCAGGTGTTGAGCGCGTCCAAGCCCTTATTTTCGCTTCATGTGACAGGTGGCTCCCTGTCAGTGCCCTGGATCTCTCTTCTCCTTCTCCTTCATCCTCTTCTTCCTCCTTGGCCTCTTCTTCATCTTCACTTTCCTCTTCTGCTTCGTCCCCGAACTCTTCGATACGAACCCTATGCTACTTGGGGCCCATCTTCATGTGATTGAGAGTTTCTTCATTGATCATCTTTATCGGGATGGGGAGTTTTTCGGGCTGCCTGCACCCGTCGTTATGAGTAATCTTGCATATCAATTGGCCAATTGGAAGCACCAGTTTCTCATGAGTAGCTAGTGCGGCCTTTACAATTTGAGTCAGCACAAGCGTGGGAAGGTAAAACTTCTCTCCCTACCCCACTTAGTAGAGAAAGTCTACCATAAACTTGGAGCACTCCGTGCGGTTACTGGCCCTCGGATATACGTTGTTAGTATAAATGTGGTGGAGTAGACAATAGTCGGGGGTCAAATCTGAAGACTTGATGCTGCTTCCTCTCCTCCACTCAATCAGCTGGCTACACAAGTGGTGCGTATGGCGGTTTCTTTGCTGCCTTTTCGATATATTATCCTTGTGAGCAAGCACAGTCTTACTCCACTCCGAGGATATGAGCGATAACATCCACGCCAACGTGGGCTGCTTGCCTGCTTAGGCCAATATTAAATCCGAGCGGCTAAAGAGAGGGCTTTCTCATGCGTGCATAGAAGGTCCATACTAGACCCTTGTTGGCCCAATACTTTCCTTCAAACATCAGACCCCAACTGTTCTTGAGGAGGTGGTCGAGCAATTAATGCTCGCCAATTGCTTTTCATCCACATGCGCCTTAAAAATAATCTTGCGGTTTTTAATCCTACCGAACTCAATGCTCGGTGGTGCCGCACTTGTGGGCGGAGCTAAGGAGTCGAAATCTTATTTCAACCTCCGCTCATGGCTTGGCCTCGCACCACTATCTTGCTTCTTCTTGGATTTTCTCTTGCAGCTCGACCCTGCTTGATCGGGGGCTGCCCGCTTCTTTCCAATAAGAGATAAAAGTATGGAAATGGAGAAGATTGATGATATTACCTCAAAAAGGGTCATGGAGATGGATTTTCACTTCCTTATACAAAGATAAAGCAAGGAATGGAAGCTTCTTGAAGAAAAGAGTCCCAGTTGATGGTTTTTGAGGAAATGAGATATGTGGGCTCTTGAGGAGTTTTGACTTAAATGGGGGTAGGAATGGGTTGTCTTTGTTGTTGTTGGGATGGGTTAGAGGATTTGAAGATTGAAATGAGTTAGAAAGAGGGTTTGAGATTTAGGGAATAAGTTTTGGGAGCTTGGGATGAAAATAGTGTGAGGATTTGAGAGTGACAGGGGTAGAGATGAATAAGAATGGCCCTAGGGCTTTCCTAGTGTTTAAAGGGCATAGAAGGGGGTCCCCACACTTGGGAGGACCCCACACACACTTCCGGTCGGCGGCAGCCCGCTGCCTTGGCAGTGGCCCCGCCGCCCACTAGTTTGGTCGGCGCGCGGTGACCCCACCGCATGCTGGTGGGTCTGGCGGTGGCCTGCCCCAAATGGCGGTGGCTCGCCACCCCTTGTCTATTTTCTTAGCCCGTGGGGTCATGGCGACCCTTTTAGCGCGTTGGTTAGGTCCGTAAATCATCGGGTACGTATATCGTGCCTAAAAGATCAATTTTTTATATTGGTGGTGATCTTTCGGGTTTGAAAAACCATCTGTTTGATGGCCCCAGTAAGCCCAGAGTCTCTCAGACTCGAGGGAAGGACGCCTTCGCCCATCAAAACTGAAACCAAAGATATCTTAAATCGGATAGGAATATCGAACATGCAATGTACGTGTTTGGGACAGTGTAGGCTACTTTAGCAGCTTGATTCCTCCACATTTGGGCCGTATCATCTCTGATCTTCAAAATTTTCAACTATAAGTGATTTAGATCACTTCTTGTAGCTTAAGTCTCTTCTATAAGTGAACCCTAGGCTCAGATTTCATTGTTTAGATTAGCTGAATGGCTTGGTCCTAGGGTCCTTTTAATGTCGCTAAGTTTGATCTCTCCCTACTAAGTCGATAAGGCATTATGATAGATGTACTGCCCAAGGCCCAATTTAACCCTGAATTATGCTCTGATACCAAGTTGTAACACCTCCAATTTCAGAGGCCGAGTAAGAATTCGGCTCCCAAATTCCCGGGTGCCACGTGTGCCTTAATGGGCTTCATATTTTTAATACATTCGATTATTTCATAAGCAGTGGAGAGTTTAGGAAACCATGAAGCATAAGTGAATCATAAAACAGTAATAAGTGCCGCTAAGTATGTACAATATTATTCATATCCAAATTACTAGTAAAGTAAGGACAAAGAACTAGTCTCACCCATATAAATATCCCAAAATGACTAGGGCCCCGGCCCATACCCTGCGATCATACATACACAAACTAACAGGAACCGCTGAAGGTCTGGGTAGTACGTTAGTTCCTCCTCATCATCCATGTTAGCACCCTCCAGCGCATCCAACTCCATCATCCCTGCATCTATGACAGGTTCTAGTTGGTATTTTAAAATACCGTCCCAAAGTGGGAGTAAGTAGCTAACTCAGTGGTACCATTAACAATAAGTTACATAGGTTATCATATGCATGAATAAATTTAGTAAAAATGCATACATTCAAAGAACCCTAAATACTTTGGTTAATGTAATGCATTGGTCAATGATATAATGCATGCCCTCTTCATAACACTCCCTCGAGTAATAACATCTAACGATCGTGAATGACCAACACTCCCTCAGTGCGACCTCGACTGTTGAATCGTGAAAATTAAATAATGCAATGTAGTGTAAAATGTTAGTCAAGTTGATTAATTATGTCCATTCATCTAACAATTTGGGAAAACTGAGATACTCTGATAGATCAATGCCCTAATCCGATCGCGTGGATCTGACAGTCGTGGTCGTATAGCTCTCCCGATACTTAGCCCATTTGGATTCATCATTCCTAAAAAGGGCGAGCTAAATGTCCTAGAGGGGGGGGTGAATAGGACAATGCCAAATTTAAAAATAAATTATGAAAATAAAGACTTAATAAGCAGTTGATAGCACAATAGAAAACAACCTTTAAAATCAAATATTGAGTGGTTGATACAAACTTGGTTTTGAGGACAACTTGACACCAAAAACCCACGGTTTATGGCAGGACAACCTTACTAGAACGTGGAAGAATATCAACTACTCAAACTCAAATGGAGGTGAAAGAAATAAGAACTAATTTATTACAACTTCACCACACAATGCTTGAAAAATAAAGATTATAACATTCACATCCACAAATACATCCCACGATCCAAAACTATAAAATGATAAACAAATAAATTAAACATCCACCAAACACCTGAAAATTATAGTGGTTCATGTGTGTACACCAACTGTCTGAAAACAGCCACACAACTACTCTACTCCTAATATCCACTCCCTTGGGATATTAGCGTTCACTAATTAAATATGTTTTTCAAGGTTCACTTAAAACCATCATAATTGTATTTTAAGTGGGCTCACACAATCACAACCCCACGTTCTAAGATTTTCAACTGATCTAGAAAAAAAACCAAATGAGATTTTCTGTCTTAGGTCATAAACCAATCAAAATGAAATTAAAGAAAATGAAACACTTATCTGTATGAAGATTCTGAAGTAGTCCTGTAGAACTAACTTGATAACGACGTAGATGTTTAATGTTCAGTCCCACAAGTGTATAGGGTTCTAGGTCTAGATGATGTTTAATTTAAATCAACCTGAGCTAGCTTGATTTGATTTTAATCTTAAGAAAGGGTAAATCAAATGTCCCTTTTCAAAATCAGATTAGAATAGAGATCTAAAATCAAATAACAAGAGCTACTTATAAAGAATCTAAAATATGCACAAAATAGCTTAGAATGAACACAAAATTATCTCAGAGTGATTGCTTAAAAATAATTAGAATTGAATTAAAAACTCTGAAATTCGAGTGCTATTTATAGGTGAAAAATCTGTTCACTCAACTGACCTTATGTTCTCTTCGACTGGCCTTAGGTCTAATAAATTTTTAAAAATTCAAGCGCGATAAGATTTGACAAATACTCAACTGGCCTTGTGGGTCTCATGACTGGTCGAGTGGCCTGCTCGACTGGTCGTGGACTACACACGAGTGGCCAAGTGGGGCAAGAATGCTTACTGTAATTTGAGTCGAGCCCTACATGACCGGTCGAGCACTGTACACTCGACTGGTCGAGGACCAATAGAAAAATTCTAAAATTTTTAACAAATTCGGGACTAGTCGAGCCAGTGCTAGGGCTAGTCGAAAAAATAACCTATTAACCTATAAAATGGGCGATACTAAGTACGAAATGAATGGAACATGCCCTAAGGTCAATCTAGGTCATTCATATCTTACTTGTGAGATAGAACATGTGAATCATCAAACTATCGATCACATCGGCAACTTTAATTCTTGCGATATTTGAAGCTTGAACTCAACATATCGAACTTAGTATTCAATTAGGACTTCAGTTCTTGGATGTTTCTGGTTACAGAACTTGAACCGCAATATTGCGATTGAGTTCTTGAAAGCTGAGTCTTTAACCAACACTTGAAACTCACACACTTTCTTCAGCTTGAAGATCTCGGTAAGTTTGTCGTAGATATTGACAAGATTGATTCAGCACAATCGTCGAAGATTCACAACAAATCAAAACACAAGCTTAATACATAAAACACATAAGCATGGCATAAACTTGAATTAGTTTTGCACACCAAAATTTGACTAAACTTAGGGTTTTTAACAAAACAATTTCAATTCCCAACATTAGAATCATATGAGGGTGATTAAGACAAATAAAGTCTTTGCTCATGGTCATTACGGGGAGACTCGTCACCCCACGTAGGCTAACAACTTGGGCATAGTGTCTCATACTACCATCCTCAGCTCACAAGTTATAGTTGCTCACTAGTCACTACGGGGAGGCTCGTCACCCCAGCGTAGGCCGACAGCTTAGGCATAGTATCTCATACTACAATCCCAGCTCATGAGTCTTGTGGGCTACAACTAATGGTTATCAGTGGGTGCAAACGAGTACAAGGTGCCTCACGTTCAAGCAAGCATGTACAAACATGGTTAAAGTACAATGATGACCAACTAGTAGGCCAATTTGTCCACATGAGACGAACCACGAGCTATACGACTTGAGACTAACATCTCGTATAGTCTAACTATAGCCAACAACTTGTATTTTGGCTAGTCGAGCCAAATTTACCCGTGAGCGGGACTAATAAAAAGGCTGCCCAAGAAAGTTTTGATTTGTTGGCCGATCCAAAGAGGGCGCAATGTATAAATACAATACTAATAAGTAGAAGTTGATCTACTTGTAGTTGTGAGGGAAATCAGATAAGTGTAATCATAATCCGCATTCGTAATCAGGGCACATGACATCATTGCGCATAATTTAAGAAATTCCTAGTTAGACATGTACGTGGATTTAAGTTTTAAGAGATCATAAAATGGGAATGAACACCACAGCCAGCTATAGTGAGAATTGAACCTTCATGGTGGGGTGTGGGCAGTAAATTCACCCATTTCAAACTTATGAGAGACATATGCAAGAATCCATCTTACTAACGTAGCAAAGTTATAGACATTCTTAACTAAGAGTTCTACAAATTTCAGCAATTCAACAATACAACCAACAATATGCCTAATCTATACATATAAGTTACATGCAACAGAATTTAACTTACGAAATCAGTAAGATTGGGGATAATACACATGTAACTTCACAATTACTAAACAATTTCAACAATACATGCATCAAGGCAATTAGAGTTGGAATTCCTTTTCCAATTTAGGAAAATTTCATGCACGAGTTCAAAATCAGCAATGTCATACTATAACAACAACATGCAAAGTAAAATCTCCATATAAAATCACTACAGTTCACTCTAGGCATGATAATAGGACACCTAGGAGTAATGGTCTGCACCTATCGTTGATTGGAAGTTCTTGTAGTTGCTCTAGCGGTGCCGGGTCCTCAAATTTGATGTGTCAGGGCACTGTGCCAAAGGAATTTCATCTTAGGACACATGCAAGCAGCCTTAGCTAAGAAAAATGAAAGAGTGCTCGAATTTGTTACTTGTGATCAACTACACTTTGCCTCTACAGTGGTAGGGCCGTGGTATCCGGCAAATGACGGAGGTAGGAGTGAAAATTTCAATTTTCTAACTCCTCTTGCTCTCACACTCTCTCTCCTCTCTCTCAGCTGCTGGAATTTGTTGTGGGAGTGAGGAAGAGAGGGGTTTAAAGGGTTATATACCCTGTAGTTTAGTTCAATTGGCCTTGGATACCAATTATTTTATTAAGTGACCCTTTGGGGTCCACTTAGAGGTTTCGAGGCTGCCCTGATGGCCCCCTAGCCTATTTGAGTTATGGGATGAGTGCCTCATGGTCTGATGAGGGGCTGTCCAAGATTTGATGGCAAATCGATGCGGAGATTTATCACAAGGGTTTGATTTGCGATCAACAGTCACCGTTCTTTGATCAAGGGTCAGATTTGGCGGACGAGTGTAAGGAAATATCTTCAACCTACAGTGCAAATTTGGGCAAAATTCGACGGTTCAACCAACTGTATGACACAAGTACTCACATGATTGACAAATAAGATGCACAAATTAGTGCACTAATAGATTGCCTAAAAGTGAGTCCAATATTCATTATCTATTGTGGATTGCAAATATTCACTATGGGTTGCCGATTCCATGAAAATTGTCATAAATCCCTCTTTACATGTCTGATTGGGGTGAGCTTATACTTGCTGAAAATATAATTTTATGAACTTTTAAATACATTTAAAATCATCTCATTTGGACATGTAACGAGGGATTTATGATTATTTTCATGAAATTAATGACTCATAATGAATATTTGTGATCCATACTGAATGATGAATTTTTAGTCTTCTTTTGGAAAATAAAATGACATCCAAATGAGATGATTCCAAATTCATTTAAAATTTCATCAAGTTATCTTTTCAATGAGCATATGAACACCCAAATGGAATATGTAGTGAGGGAATTATGATTGTTTTAATGGAATTAACGACCCATAATGAATATCCGTGATCCCCAATGATTGTGAATTTTAGCCTCACTTTTTGGTATTCATCCAAATGAAATTATTCCAAATTTAATTAAAATTTTATCAAATTATCTTTTTAACTAGTATAATATCACTCAAATTGGGAATGTAATGATGAAGTTATAGCCGTTTTCATGGGATTAACAACCCATAAATATCTGTGATCTGTAGTAAATGATAATTTTTGAGCCCATTTTTAAGAAATTAAATGGTATCTAAATGAGATAAATTTATATTTTTTTAAAATTTCATCAAATTATCTTTCTAACGAGTATAAGATCATCTAAATCAGACATGTAATGAGTGAGTTATGGCCGTTTTCATGGGATTGATGACCCATAGAGAATATATGCGATTTATAAAAAATGATAAATTTAGGCCTAGTTTTGGACAATAAAATAATTTTAAAATGATATAATTTTAAATCTATTTGAAATTTTATCAAATTATATTTTCAACGAGCACAAGATCACCGAAATCGGACATATGACGAGGGAGTTATGACTGTTTTCTTAGGATCGGTGACTTATAGTGAATAGATGCGATGCACAGTAAATAATGAACTTTGTGCTGAATTTTGGACAATAAAATGATGTCTAAATAATATGATTTTAAACACATTTGAAATTTCATTAAATTATCTTTCCAATGAGTATAAAATCACCTACATTAGACATATAACGAGGGAGTTATGGCCATTTTTGTGAGATTGGTGACCCATAATGATTATCGGTGATCCGCATTGAAAATATTAGCAATCCACAACAAATATTGATGATCTACACTGAATATTAGTGATTTATACTAAATATCGTTGATGACAATAAAAATATCGATGATCCATAGTGAAAATATCGACAATCCACATTGAAAATCGGTGATCCACGGCGAATATCGATGATCCGCATTGAATATTGGCGATTCATAATGATATCAGTGATCCACCATACAACAGTCATCCATTACAACATTCTTACATCTCAACTTTCTTCCATCACAACAATTATCCTGTCATACTCTAAAAATTGGCACCCAAGTACGAAGACTCTAATCTTGAGTTTTCGAGTGTGAACTTAACAAAAATGCACTTAAGTGATCTTTCATGTGCCCACGTAGTCCGGTTAACATTCACCTATAAATAATAATTAGAGTAGTTTTAAATCATCTAACAAAACAAAAAAATATATGGCTAATATTCAAAATATATAATTCAAAAAATGGTGTCCACCCAAATGGAGACTATACATGCTACAATTTACATTAAACAAAACTAAACCATAGAGTCCACCTGTTTGAGGACTCCAATATATACATGTTAAAAATGAATTAAGTGTAAAGTTTTTTTTTTTTTTGACTAACACTTTTAAAACATTACAATGATGGTGCATGCCAGTCTAAGCCTACTCGTCTAAGATCATGATGTTACCTACATCAACAATATCGTCTGGTTGATATTTTAAAACATTGTCCCGAGGTAGAGTGAGTGACCAACTCGGTGCTACTATTATTCGAAGTTGTATATGTTATCAACACATTTAGGCATAGGCAATGGTAACATTACAAAACAAGCAATTCCTAAGTTAGTTCTTTATATGCATGGATGATATGGAATGCACATGTATGGCTTGGGAACAACATCAATTATAAACTTTTTATATCAACATTGTCACCAACGAAGGCATTAATTATTTGTGTAATATTGGCCCACAATATTACCCGCCAATGTTTGACATGATATATATGATTAACCAAATAATTTTTATTCCCAATTCAAGCAGCAAGTTAGCGAAACTAGGAACCTCCATTCTATCAAAAGTCGCTAAACGGATCACGTATCTCGCGGTGGCATGCAGTAGCCCCTCACTAGTATCCCTTATTCTCGTTATGTGTTTATCACCCAAAAGTCTGACTTATGTAATTAAATAACAGTAAGGGCTTATCACCCAAGGATAATCATAAATAATGTAAGGGTCGTCACTCAAACACAAATATGGTGAAAATACGACATTAAAACCATCAACAACATGGTAGGCTTGCAGCCGTCATCAGTGCTCAATGGTCACTACAAGGAGGCTCATCACCCAATATTTTACCAATACAACGGGCTCGACACCCAATGTTTTTGTGGATGTGGCAGACATGTCACTCCAGCGTAAGACGATAGCTTGGACACGGTGTCCTCTATCAACATTTACGACTCTTAAGTCTTGTTGGATTGTACGCACTAACGGTTATGAATGGATCTTATTAACTAGTAATGGGGCATTCATTATTTTTAGTATGTCATAAAATCACCAAATGTAAGAATGATCAAGCAATGTATTAGATTGGTTTAATTGACCAAGGGACAATCCTTGATAAATCGACATTGAGTCCAAAATATCTCATGTAGTTCCGACTACTGCCAATTATCCGTATTCCACTTAGGTCGACCATATAAGTTGGAAATGACCAACTATAATGACCATATCCTTTACTCCAACAATTAACTAGGCTTGATCTCACACCATGATTGTTTAATTTATAAAATACACTTCAATATAATATAACAATGTACTACAACAAATATATCAAATTTAAGATAATATAAAACAGTACAATCCAAGGTATGTCAACTCGAACCCGCAAGTATCTATAGTTATATTAATAGTGCAAGTGCATGAAAACATGTCAACCTACTGTATATCACTAAATGTCAATTGGTGTCAACAATTCTCATCATTATTCATAACAAGGCTCCAACAAAGGAAACATTGTATTGAACGAGCATTTCATCAAACATCATCATTAATACTAGGGTTACCATAGTAGAGCAATCTAGGTATGATTATCATATGAATTTCTACTTAATTAACTAATATTCATGGTCTATCACCCTCAAGGGTTGATAAAATAAAATCTAGGATAATAGTCCGTATTGTAAGAGGGTTTTGCCTAACTTAAAGCACTTCAAGGGTTATGGTTTTAGGAAAAATTACTTATTCATATCTAAGGACCAAAGCCATTGTGAGATTCATAAAATTTAACTTAGAAGGACTAAGAGTGTGAAGTGAGATCCAAATCTTACCTCTGATCGCGAACAAGAGAGACTCAGTAGAAATTTGGGAGTGAATAGGCTTTTATTGAAGAGAGAAAAGCAAGAGGATGCCAAACTTTACAAAGAGTGTAGGGGAAATATTTAACTTAAGTTCATGCTATTTCTTAAGGCATTCATACATCTCATTCAAGTCGAACAATTTAAGACATGATCTCGGCTTAATGTTCCGCGATGGATGTTAAGCCTGCTAAGACAAACATCTTTTTATAGTTTGGGTCTAGCGGCCCACTAACGAGCGGCCTAGACCTTGTTTGGATAATCAGAATATCTTTGGAATGAATTTAACGTCGAAATTTCTTATGCATGATAATTAAGGGAAATGACGGCTCAATCTTAATCACCCTAAATCGCTAGTTTTTAGGCTAATAGAGTAATTAGGTCAGTTTAGTTTGTTAATCAAGATCTAATCCCTAGTTATCTTGGCTTTAAGTAGTTCTTTATTTAATTACGACTGTATTAATTATAAGGTTAGATTTAAAATTTGGATGATCGGGCATATTGGATAATGTTTTTAAGGGTGTCTAATTGAATTTGTATGGTTCTTTTGCAGTAACACCCACGTATAGGCTAAGATTGAGGGTTAAAGGTCAGTAAGTGACAAAGTAAACTAATTCTAACAAAATTTTTAAAAATTTTAAAAATCTAAATTAGCGAAAATCCAAAATGTTACTTATCCATTACAACATTCATTCATTCCAACATTCATCACATTCATTAATTACAACATTCTTCCATTATAAAATTCATTTATTACAATATTCTTCCATTACAAAATTCATCAATTATAACATACTTCCAAACCCTTCTTTATTTTCACACTCTTATCATTTATACCCAACCAAATAAAAAAATAACTATAAATGGAACCACCACACTTTCTTCCCTTCGCAAACTTTTATTATTTATACACACCAACAAAAAAAATAAAATAAAAATACAATACGAAAAATAATCTACCTTTGGCTGCCATAGTTTCTAAGTCAGAGAGTATGATAGGAGAACTTTAAAGAAGCCCTTGTTTTGTCCTATCTCTAATGATTTTTTAACTCTAGGTCAGAGAGGTTTTAACTTTAAAGTGATATCGTGGAACCACCACACTTTCCTCCCTTCACAAACATTTATCATTTATACACACCAACAAAAAAAATAAAACAAAAATACAACATGGAAAAGAATTTATCTTAGCCTGCCATAGTTTCTAAGTCAGAGAGTATGATAGGAGATCTTCAAAGAAGCCCTTGTTTTGTCCCAGAGAATGTACTAAGCTTATTTGGAGATTGTCATGGTCTTTCAAAAAGTGATATCATGATCACCTCCTGTGACAAAAAAGAAAGAAAGAAAGAAAATGCACATAAAAGAAGTTTTAATTTCATATCATTGGTCTAAATTTGAAGGAAAAAATCATTAGAGATAGACTACATAAGAGGAAACGGTTGAAAATTAATGGACAATGCCATTGCCATTGTGGACCACCGGGAGCTTTTATTTAAAAACTAAAAAATTCCTCCAGTGCTCCACAACTCAGATTAGCCAAAAGGTGAACCCGTTTATGTTTCAGTGGGACCTACAATCCCTCCTTTCAAAAAGTCATTTTATATTCCAATGAAAGATTGTCCACATGAGGGAGAAGATGGCAAGGGATTTTTTGTCGTGAGAAAAATTAAAAAACTGCCCTCATCGTTAAAAAAAAATTAAAAATTGAAGTTTGGAGACGAGGCTAAATCCAGTATCACGTCTTACCCCGAGGCTATTGGCCTTAAAAAACTCCAATTTTTTTATTTCCTCCACTGCAAACTATGACATGCGTGGCACATCTTCCACCACACGATGCGAGTGAGATGACTATTATAATATGAGTTTCTCCCAGCCACTAAACTGTGGCAGCTCGTCTGTCTCACTCATGCCATGGATGCATGCAATCGGACCGTCCCAACTGTGGACCCCATGGTTAGAGTAGCATTTTCTGGAAGGTTGAAATTTTTACTACCACATGGGTGGCAAAACGAAAATGGTCTCGTTTAATTTCAGCCAATGAAATCGGATGGTTGAGATTGTCGATAAAGGTATTTTTCGTGCAGTGACAGGGTCCCGTGATGTGGACGGTTGGATTTGTGTCCACGTGTTTGGGATCTCGTTAGGTGGGCCTTATTATTAAATTTTTTTTTTTTTTCTAACCGTCCAAATCTGGTCCACTTGAGGAGTTCACCATCTAGTTTTCCCCGGGTTATGTTTACAGCGGGATCCCTTGTGAAAGGCCGGGATCTCTCACACGTGTAACATGTGCGATGGCCTCTCCTCTGGTGGGCCTTTTCCTGATTGAATCAGGACCGTTGGTCTATTTTTTTTTTTCCCCTCGAACGGCTCAGATGATATTTCGTGGGTATACCCCCATCCATGGTGAAGCCCATCACATCGACTAATTTCCATCACATTGAATGATGGGCCCCACATCCACAGCAGTCCCCAACAATTCATCGGCGCCGCCATCCAAAATCACAAAACTGCCCTTCATGTGGTGATATTCTCCTATGGAAGGGATACAAGTGCCCTGCAACACAGAGCCATGTGGCACTCATCGTAATATTTTTATAAAATCCACTCCGTCCATCCGTTTTCGAATATTATTTTAAAATAGGAAGATAAAACATCTATGTGGGCCACACCATAAGAAAAATTGTATATGGAACCCTAACCATTCAAACCTTTCTGGGGCTGACTGTGATGTTCTTATGCTATCAAAACCGTTCAGAAGGTTATCCCACCAGGATGAATGGAAAAAATATATATATATATATAATATTGATCCAAAACTTCTGTCGGCCACGATTATGTTTCAATGGTGGGCGTTTATTCCCTAATGTTCCTTGTGGTGTGGCCCTCTTGAGAATTATATCTGGTTTTTTAGTCTTATCAGTGTTAAATGAGATTTAAGAACTGATGGACAGAGTTGATATTATGTAGACAACTCTGTGGGCCCCACAGTGCTTTGTATTGCAGAAACTCCTTGCAGCAGGTATCGCAGGGAACTCGTATCCTTCGTGAAGGCCGAGGCCACAGATAAAAAATGGGGAGTACGTGATACTCTGGCAGAGTGATACGCAGGCACTCGGGACTTGTATAAGTGATAGATGCTGAATCAACTTAAACCGAGTGAATTGTGGGACTCACTGTATCTAATTTACAATACCATAATCATATTGATCAAGCAATCCTAACCTCTGATTCGTGGACACTTGTTTGTTGAAAGAGGACCGTTGGGTATGTTTCATTTCAACGGTCCACAAACGTCCACCAATACGATACTCAGATTATCGAATAAACATAAATTTTGGTTTATGTCCCATCAAATTTGGGACTGGACGGTTTAATTTGAATTACCTGTATTCGACATATGCAATTTATAAATAATTTCGAAGTGGCTGTGTATCATTCATCACATCGCCAGAGTATCAAAGCTTTTCTCATAAAGATGGACTTGGGGAGTCGTACACGTTCCAAAATCAAAATTTCAAAGTAGAGTATATGATGGACGATACACAGGCACTGTCATTTGTACACGTGGCATGTAGTAACTCTCAAATCAATCTGTCCAAATAATGGGTCCCGCTATCAATTAGATGATTCTAATATCTTATTTATATATAAAAAAGAAATTGTTCGATTTTGACGGTTGATTACTTTTCATATCGACCATCCATTGTATATAATCTAACGGACAATCTCTGGACGGTTTACTTTGAATAAAACATGTTCCACTGCTGTGGGGCCATGTTGTCTGTGAATCTGATCCACCCCGTCCATTGTGTTCTTCTCCTCATACTCACCGTAGAAAGCAAAACTCAGGTGGGCCATAAAGCTATGAACAATGTAAAATAATTCATAGGACCTCTAAATTCATCTTGGATGGCACACATGGACTTTGAAATGACATTTTTTCTGGTGCGTCCCTTCATATTGGTGGGGTGGGTCTGATGAATGGAGTAGATGGCACATATACATCGTGATGGGCCTAAAAACTGTGACGAAGATTTTTCTGGTTGGGCCTCCCCTTGTGGTGTGGCCCACCTGAGTTTCCAATCAGGCTGATTTGCGATTATAAGAGAATTACAACTAATTTCATTTAATAGACGGGGTGGATCTGGAGAAAAATTCACATGGTATCCACAGAAGTCCGGTACCAAATGTCCATGACCAACTAAAATTTCTGAGCGGCTGCGTATCGTCCATCGAACTCCTCCAGAGTATCAAAATCCACCTCTCCAAAATGGACCTCCCAATGATTTGCCCTAAAAGTTTCAATAAATTACGATGTTACCCCAGTCGTGTGATGTGTGTCCACTGTTCCTTGTTTAAAAGCCTGAGAAATGCTCCGATACTGGCAGAGCACTATAAGTTATGGTGCTCCCTAGTTGCATTGGGATACTTATCCAGTCCAATAAATTGATCTACACCGTTAATTATACCAGTTCACATTTCAAGATCTAGCTTGAATTTTTAACACAGATATGAAGAATATTAACCATTTGATCAATGTACTTTAATATGAACGGTCAATATTGTTTGCAAAAAAATAAGTCTAATCAATAATTTGATCCATCTGTTTGTTAAGGAAAATCATGGATTACTTATAATTATAAATAATCACTTTTTTTAGGTAATCAAAACCAGCCCATCCATGGCTTGGAAAAAGGATGGTCGGAGAAAATAAGGTCAAATCAAGGACGTATTGGATCATCCAATCAGTGAGATTTTTTTCATGGAGATCTGTAAAATGTGTTATAGACTAATGGAAGGTTCAGATGGATTGATTGGAGTGTCCAAGTTAATTAATGAAAATAGGAGTACTATAACTTATAAGTGCTCTCAGAGAACTGGAGCATCTCTCAAGAAATAAAAACACATATTGCGACTGTTCCTAAAGGTTTAATGGAGATAGATTCTTCCTTTCACACTCTTCATTGAATATTTGATTTTGTGGCCTTTGGGTTTTTTGGCCCTTTGATGTTAATGACTAACAAGGTTTTTATTTTTATTTATTTATTTAAGGTCTTGAGATTGTGAAAGCATTTGAGGTATGATCTGTTCTCTACTTTTTTATTTAAAGTATTTTTTTATTTTTTTTGGCTCGTTTTCTTGATGGGTTTGTTTAGATAGGTAGGCTTTAATACTCTGATGAATATGCTATAGAAGAAAATTGTTTTATTTTTATTTTTTTGGGTGTTGCAAGGAAGCCAAATAGGAAAACACCCACAAAAGAAAAACTCTTATATGATGTGTGTATGAATGTATGAAGAGAATTGAAGGTTTTTTTTTCCTTCTTTTTGTATTGCAAGGAACTCAAACAAAAAGATCCACAAAAGAAAAACTCTTATATGTATGTATATATTTATGTTTGTGATGAACATATACCTTGTGATTGATATGCATGAATGTATGAAGAAAATTGTAGATCTTTTTACCTTTTGTTTTGTATTGCAAGGAACTCAAACAACAATACCCACAAAAGAAAAACTCTTTATGTAGGTATGTATGTATGTTGAACTGATGACTTGTAGTTGGTGTGCTAGAGATTTTGGTTGCTTCTGCTTGTTATTGTTATTGCTAAGATTTTATTGTGTTTCTTCTTTTGTAACTGATCATTTTGCACATATGCTTCTGGTTTTTTGTGGTATGATTTACTTATTTGAAGTGATTATTGTATGGGATGAATCTTGTACATTTGAATTTTCCATTTTCTTGTTCAGTGTTCTTTCATTGCCAATGAATGAAAGAATGGGATTTCATATCCACACCTACCTTGATTGATTTTGTTACACCCACTTTTCATTTTCTCAAAATAGTCTAAACCCACTTCCCGTTTCCGGAATTGAAGTAGTAAGCTTTCTTACTGTTTCAATTCTGCAAACAGAAAGCGGGTGTAAGCAACGTGTGAAATGGTGGCGATCTACAATGAATATGGCTCCATTGCATATAATCCTATGTCATCGAAGACTGTTTGATTCGGCTTTTCTGTGATAGATGAATGTTTTTGGGTCATTTGGATCTCTATTCTCTGATTGAAAAAACATGCTCCATTGTCTAAATCTATTCACAGTGCAGGCCCGCCTGATGGAGTGCTCAGTCTGTGCATGTGTTTGCTGTATTGCCATGTGCACTGGCATGTAGATGAGCAGGTAGAAAACTTCTACAAATAATTCAAATTTTAAGTTTATTTTGCATTTTGGTTTGTTTTACATTTATAACATAATGCTTTTAATGTATTTGTATCATGGTGTAAACGAATTGGGCTTCTAGAAGTCTCTCTGTCTGACTAGGATGCATGTGTTGTTGTCTAGATTATAGAGATTGGATACCATACCGATAGGTTGGATTTGTTACTAATTTAAGGAAATTCTTCCACATTTAGAGTTGGCTGCTTTTGTCCAAAAGATTTCATCTTGATCGTCCAGTTTGGCTGATCCTTTTTGCTTCTAGAGAACTTGATGAAAACTAGCTTGAAACATGAATAACATGAAACTTACCTAGAATCGATTTTTGGGTGCCTCCTAAAAGCTGCAAAAATAGTTATGAACGGAACCAAGACTTTGATCGCTACTACCAAGTGACAACACAAGTGATAGGATATTGCTATAGTGATTGATCTGGTGCTGAAATAACTAAGCAGTGGATGTTGTGAGCCTTCTTTTGTTGGATGGGCACGGGTAACGAATGTGACAAGGATTGTATATGGCCAATTCTCTAACATTCCATGAGTACATGTGTCGAGGGATTCACTTTGAGAAATGCAATTACAACGGTCGCATCATAGAGACTCTTGAAGTGGCGTTGTCATGTTACACATGGGCAACATGTATGGGGATTGGGACTATTTCTTTTGGCAGGTGATCACATGATGCGCTATAGGCCAAACTGACTGTCCAGTCACAAGTTTTGCCTGTTGCATTTGGACCATTGCTCTGTTTCGAGCAAAGCATCCCTTCCATGTGTTTCCTTGCTTCCGGAATATGGCTCCATCCACATGGTGGCCACCAAATTAACAGGCCCTATCACTTGTGTTTTGGTGGATTTGAAACACATGCGTCATGGTAACATTCCTCTTTATTCTTACTAGAGCAAAGTCTAGGATAACTTTCCCATGATACATTCGTCACTTATGACTGCAACACCCCATTTAGGTGCACATATCATGGGAGAATGAACCACATAGGCTGTGGAAGATTTATAGGGACTCCAATTCAACAAAGAAAGTAGGGCTTAGGTAGGTGCAAGAAATTTTTGGTTGTTTGATGTCATTCAAAGAGAACCCTCGATAGAGAAATGACAGTTTAGAGAGCATGGAAAATTTAGTTTTGGATTGATGGAAATCATTCCGAGATACAAGTCCATACACGTGCGCGCACGCGCATGCACACAAATTCAGAGATTAAGACCAAGTGCACACACACACAAAAAAAATTCAGAGATTAAGGCCTAGTGTGCACACACACAACTCATTCTCATTCAAAGATATAGGGAAGGAGGGAGGGAAATGATTGTAAAAAGTAGGTTTCTTTGAGACAACTTAGCATCCCCCTAATCACCTAAATGTCCTTTTAGCAGCTCCAAAGCCCATCTCATATCCTTTCACATTGGCATGGTTTAGTTGTTTTGAAAGAGGGAGGGAGGGGAACTTGGCAGTTCTTGTTATATATTGTAGAGGTACGAAGAACAAAATAAAATGGAAGGGGTAGATGGATATGCTACCTAGATGGTTCGCCATATGCTTGAGGTCCAAACTATAAGCCACTGTTAGAATCAAGTCATTGATTATTATATCACCTAGATTTCGCTTGATGTCTGGAAAATGTTAAAATCAAGGTTACCTACTAGCATTGTAACATGTGAGCTACTTCCGCCAATTTGTGGTACATGAGGGGTAAGATATAGGGGGGTACGCTAGATATATACAATACAATATAGTTTTATATACAAATGGATATTGTTGTGATTTATATATGAAATTGTGCATATTATTAGAGGAACGAATAGGGAACTCACTGTTCGGAACTTAGCTTGTGGATGTGGGGCTCATGGTTGGTTTATCCAAACCATTGATCTGATGGCCCTCATCATGGATGGACCATTCTTCCAAAATCTCCCACATTAGAAGATCCTAGCCTTGAATCTTTGGCCTTTCCTTTATTGAATGTGTAATGCGGGGGCAATTTCACACCAGGCTCGAGTGGGGTGGATGTGGGATGCGGGGGCACACTTGAGGTGGGGGGCCAGTGTGAGGAGGAACCTATGGGATGTGGGGCCCATGAAGGGAGTTCGGTCGAGGACCTAAACCATGGGATGTGAGGCCTGGGCTATGAGATAAAGGGATTGGTTCGCCACACTCCATCAGTTCCAGCTTTTAGAGCAAGTGGTTAGTTGTCTTGCATCAAAGCGGTATCAGAGCAAGAGGTCTCTTGTTTGAAACTCCTCATCAGGGGTGATTGATGCAGAAGCGTTTTCACACCGGACTCGAGTGGGGTCTGGATGCAGGGGTACACTCGGGGCTTATCATATCAATGGCATGGATAGAGCAACCATGGTCCCTGCATCTACAAAATAAGTTATAGTTCCACATGCATGGTATTATTTATATGCATGATATTCCATTAATTAAAATATTAATCTCTATATTCTGAATATAGATTGACATAACAAGTTAATCTACAGTAGGAGTATAGAACCAAGATTTCCCATTGACAAAAGCAGCCATTGAGATTGCAAATGGTCCACAATTCAGGTTGCAGAATCAGAATGTGAAATGTAAGGGGGTTGGCGATTTAGTTGACGTTGGTTTAGATGGATACTAGGATGATCAAGATTAGAGGGACCCATTGTTTATGAGAGATAACTTGCAGGATTAGGAATAGCTCCAAGACACCCACATAGGAAATATGAAAATGCTTGACGTGAAGCAAACATGAAGTGGAACTGAAGGTACGGAATTAAGGACTTAGTGTCAATCATACAGTAAATCTGAGCTGTAGTTTCTCCCAAACATGAAGCATTTCTGAAGAAGTGGGTGAAGGTTTCTTTTCTCTTTGGTCTTCCAAACAGATCCTAAATCAATTAGGCAAATAGTGGAATGAGGAACCCAAGAATGGTGTTGAACAAAGGAGGGTTGGTTATTTTGAAATGCAGTTTTTTTCAAGTAAATGTCAGCCAAACAAGCCTACAAAATCACGGGACAAACACCGATTGTACCTCCAAAATGATGCTCTAGTAGTTTGCAGTGTTCTGGATCAATAATAGCATGAACAATGAAAGTGGAAATTGAGTGTATGTTGTGGTGGTTAGAAGTGTTTGCGCATGCCGCTTGGGGCATGTGATTGATGATTGAGTAACATGTGGCCCGTCCATGTGGCACATAATTAACTGGTTAGGCAGGCAAGTTGATTAGGGCCATCTAATGTCATTACAACACCTGGCAAGGACATCTGATTCTCCAAGATAGGCAAACGGTGCTGATGGGGCCCAACCCAAATGGTGATCATGAATCATCTGTGGTGGTGGAGCATTGGGCAGACTCTATCTTGGATATTGTGACTTAGGTTGAAAATTCTAATGGAACATTCCTGTCTCAGGTCGTCGTTTCGGTTTTCCTGCAATAAAGATTGCCTTGAATCTTCAACCCCAAACCCCAGTAAGTATTTGTGTGGCAGAGTTGTGTGGGGTTATAGCTTGGAAGGTTACACTGGAGTGATGGATCTGATTAAGTTTTATGCAATTGGCTGAGTGAAGGAAATGAGCAGAATCTGTTGTGACTTTGATATCTTTCTTCATATCCAGCTTGGGTTGGAGAGCAGTAAGTCGAAAGGAGCTACTTGCTACTTGCTTGTTCTAGGATTATCAAGATAATGTTCAATCCTGACTGTTGGCTTACCAATTACTTGGCTGAGGCCTGGATGAAGAGATCAAAAGTTTTATGACCGAGGTAGGGAGCCAAGGTGGTGGACTATGGCGTGTGTCCATTAGGTTAAGGACGAAACAAGAGTGGGAAAAACAAGAACATGGTCGTGATGACAATGTATTTTAAGATGATGAGGAGCCACTAAACACTTGTGACCAAGAACATTTTTAGGCAGATGGTCATATAGCAATGATGGGAATCGAGAATGGATGCTATACATTCTCTCTAGCATGGCTCTAACGTGGACTTAGGAATTTTCATATTTAAGAGTTCATGTTGAACCTGTTGTTTTAGGTATAGTCTACTCAAGGTGACCCAACCGCTGCTTCGAAATCTCAGTCCTGCTTCCCTCTCCTATGGTCCCATGTCATCTGTGCCATGATTCCACTAGGGTCCTCTTTAAATCCAATAATCTTCTTGTATTTGTATTTTTTGTCAATTTATAAATAACATCTTCTTTCTATAGGTGAGATCGCCAAATAAGTTAGTTCCAACATTTTTTTTAGCAATAGAACTCAGGTTTTACACGTGTGCCCATTTCTGCCAAAAATTTGGAGAACGTAGAGTTCAGGTTTAATAAAAAATGGCTATATGTTCATAACTTCATTTGCATGTCTATGTATTAGAGATAAATAAGGTTAAAATAGAATACTTATATATATAATGATGCATGTAGATGGTCAAACTTGTTCTTTGCCTCCCAAATCCATGCTTTTCAAAAATCTTTGCTAAAAAAATATTCCTCTTCTACATAGTTTCATCAATGGGTGGCAACTACCCATCTCTGTTTTAAAAATAAAAATAAAAAATAAAAGATAAAAATTGATCTAATTTGGTGTGCCCAAAAAATGAGTTTGTCTGCAGCCTATCTTCGTAAATATATAGAGTTTTAAACATTTAATAGGAAACTAGGTTTGACTAACTCTGTTTGATTCACCTGTGGTGTTTAAGATATGTTGCCTGTATGACTGAAATATTTCTGAATAGCTCTATGGGCATTGCTTTCTACAGGTAATATTATATACATCATTGCCTTCTACAGGTAATATTATATACTTCATTGCCTTTCATAGATCATGGATCATTGCTCTCTCTATATTGGATACTGCATTTCTGACCTCTGATCCGATACATCCAAACGAAATTAAAAAAAACCTTTTTATTGCACCAATTTATGTGGGGCCAAGTGGGCCTTCGATGAACATGACCTATCATCAGATAGGAAGTGTCCGCAGCGGATTTGTCTGCAACATCATACTGATCGAGTGCTTCTACTGTGAATACGGTGAGACCGTCATCAGTCCTACCATCTATTTTGCATGTCCTTAATCCTGTGGTTGTGATCATCCAAGCATGGTTATTCCTTTGGTGATCAGCATCCCAGAGTCTTGACTGTGGATCATGAGCAGACCCACTTGGGTAGGCCTGGAAAATTGTACCCGATAATAGCCATCTTATTGCATTCTGGTCTTACTCATCCTGAAACAAGTTTTGAGTATGAAACAACACATGCGAGTGTTTTTTTTTTATCATTGCATATTATGGGAAACGACCAAGATAGGTATTGGATAGAAAAACAATGGTTGGGCAGTCCTACGGGTCATTTTTGATAAGCAAGATTTCCAAACCTCACGTCTTATCCCACAAAAAATGCGTAGCTGGGAATGATGTGAGGACCCTTGTAACCTGGCAAAGATCTTGAACTCGTGGCCATCTGTTTTTTTATTATTTATTTTTTTGATGTTTGGCCACACTCATCTTCTTATACAGATTCGATCGAGTTGATTGCGTTTTTTTTAATAAAGTCATGTGTATTTGATGCTTGGCCATATATTTGCACGTCCGAGGGATTGCATTACTCTTTTACCACATCTCCTCCCTCTATCTCATTTGGTAACGTCGGGTCTGTCTCAAACCTCTGTTTCCAGCTATTTGGTCCCCCGCCACCCCCCCTTATTTATTTACGAAGTTGCCTCAAAATCTGCAAACATGGGTTTTCCACATCCTTGTTACTGCACAGTGCACATGATCTGGACCATTGATATGTATGCAACCTGGAGGCTGGTGTGTAATTTGGTGATCCCTTGCATCACTTTGCCATTTTAATACTTGGAATAGTTACTACTTGGTTACATTTTCTCTTTTTAAATTTCTACCCCAAATCAGTTCATAGATTAACACCTCAAAACCAGGATTCGGGGATCCCTTTGATTATCAAATTAAAAAAAAAAAAAAAAAAAGGGGGGGGGGGGGGGGGGGGGGGGGGGGCGAGAGCTGAAACAGTTGTTATAGTTACAAATACCCACCACACCCACACCTACACAGGCGACACAGAGAGAGGAAAAAAGAACAAAAGAGAAGGGAAACAAGGATTTTAAAAAGAAAAAAAAAAAAAAGAGCGTGCGTGGGGCCACAATCCTCAAATCCCACCCCACATGCTTGTCATTCAAGGCAAGCCCATCTTCTCCTTTTTGATAATCTGCTCTTGCTTTTTCTTTTCTTTTTTTTCTTTCTTAACATGTTTGTTGGGTAATAATTCATGTCCTGGGATGGTGATGATGATGGACGGTAGTGGGCCCATTGATCACTGTCTCTCTGGAAAAACAAGAAAGAATTATATTTTTGCCAAAAGCCTTTTGATGGGAAAATCATCAGCCCTTTTCTGTATGGTACAAAATCTCTCTCTCTCTCTCTCTCTCTCTCTCTCTGACCTAACCCTAATCTACCTTCTTCTTTGGTCCTCTCTCTTTACATATGATACACATTGCCAGCCACATTCCCTCCTTAAAACTGCAACCAAAAGGACGAAAAAGAAGAAAAAAGAAAAACCCACATTCTCAGATCTCCATTTTCCTCTGTATTCTAACTATGTATCTAACATGATCATCATCAAGAGTAATAAAGGCAGTTGAGTATTATGCCATACCTCTCTCTCACCCATCTTTCTTCACCACCAGCTTTTCCCACTCTGCTGACCCCAAATCAAGGCCCCACCTCCTCTTGCCCCACCAGATCACAACCATCTAGCTTCTCGGGGAAGTGGCTTTTGATCCTGCCAATGGCGATTGTGCATCGTCCGCATCGGAATCACTCCCCGACGAGCTGCCTGAATCCGAATCTGCAACAACAAAAATTGAAGTGAGTGGGCTAAAATCCAAACTTCCATTCCATCTTTGAAGCAGTGTTGATGGGTCTGTTCAAGTACCACTGGATGATGAAGAATCGCTACTGGAGCTGCTAGAGCTGCTTGACCGGCTGGCATTCCCAGCAGTGTCCTTCTCTATCTCAACCGGCGGGAAGTTTGTTGACGGCATGTCCTCACCAATGTCAACATCTTCCTCACCCATTTCCCCTTTCTTGCTGCCCTTCTTTGCGGATGCAGCTTCCTCAGTTGTGTCGACCGCAGGAGGAGGAGACTGTAAAACATGCAAATTCACATCAGCAATCAAATACCCAAGAAGGATTTCATGGGATTTTGTTTGATCCCGCGAGGTATTCGATCTTATTACCTTGTTGCCCTCAGGGGCGGATGCCATGATCTGGTTTGTGGCAAGCGCCTGCCTCTTCAACTTGCTCATCATCTTCTTGCAATTAGACACAAACCGATCGAGTTCCCACAGTGTCTCCGTGTCAACAACCTCAATATCAACCTCGATCTCATCCCCATGGTGAGACAGATTGGGATTTCTCCGCTTTATAATCTGCACCACCTGGTCCATCTTCTCCGCTGGGAGGCTCTGAAGGTTCATGCCCAGCTTCTGCTTCTCATCATAGCTCATCTCCCGCTTGTTAGGGTCTTTTGCCTTTGGCTTTGGCTGCTTCCCTGTCATTGGTCTCATCATCGAGGGCTTGGCTGAGGCCGGTGAGGGGTTTTGGATCGGTGGTGGATTCAACATAGGGGCTGGAGGAGTTGGAGTTGGTGTTGGACTCGGGTCAGGCCTCTTGACACTCTCCGGTGTCGTTGCAGGAATCTGGTTCCACGAATTTCGCCGGATCTCCTCCATCTCAATTGTCCGCAGCTCATCCTCATACCCCCTGTACACAGGGCTGAACATCTCCTCAAAGCGGCCCAGGAGCTGTTCTGCCGCAGCATACACATCGTGGCCCTTCGGATTGTAAATCTGCGCATTGTTGAAGGTCAGCCGCACATCTGCAGCAAACTCAAGCGGCGAATTGTAGAGATTCTTCATCATCTTCGACTTCACAGTCCCTAGATCCATCGGATGCTTGATGATCTGGTGGTAATCATGGAGGCCCATGCCGACAACATCAACAGGAACATTGAAGATCCAGCCGTGCTTGTGCTTCATCAGCTTTATCAAGATCTGGCTGCACTTCTTCATCGCAGAGGTAAGAAAGTTCCCGGTGGATGACTCAGACGCCGGACGCTTTGGATCGCGAGCCAACACCGGCGGGGCCAGGGGCCGCTTGCTTCCAGAAGCTTTCTTGGCCTCTGGAGGAGGCGGAAGCTTCTCCTTCCCGATCAAGAACTCGGACGACCGGTAGTATTGGTTTGCCTTTGGTGTCCGCTTCTCCTTAGCTCCATCGGAGAAAGGAGCCCCATCCAACGCCGAGAGATTCAGCGCGGGGGGGCGTGCAGACGTCACCTCGCGGCCGCCGCAGTAGTTCCCGGAGAACTGAGATGCGCTGTATCCAGATCTAGACTGGAATTCTCGATCAATCCGGTGGCTCAAGCTCCGGACCTGCTCTAGCTCCGAGACCAGGCGCTTCTTCAGATCTCGAAGCTCCCGCCTCGAATACGCAGCGATGTTGAAGGTGATGTATCCAGCGCTGGCAGCGGCCGGGGCGGATTCCTTCCGGTTGAGGCTGATCGATTTCCGGTTGAGCGACGAGGAGTCGTCGGAGGCGGCAGCAGCCGCTGCGGCGACAGCCGTCGGTTCTTCGGGTTGCCGGACATGGATCTGGTCTAACGGATCTAAAATCAGCTTCTTAGAATTAGGGTTAGGGTTAGGGTTTGATTTAGGGTTAGGGTTAGGGTTTTTCCTCATATACACCTTCCGTTCTCCCCAGTACGGCTCATTCCGGCTGGCAAGCAGAGCGGACGCCATGCATGAACGGGGATCCCGTCAGATCTGACGGAATCCGGCGGTTTTCCGGCGGAATTTGGGCGGATGGAGGCAGTGGTACATGGAATCGGCGCGAGATTCGCCGGAAAAAGGGTGGGATCTTGGTCGGGAAAGGCCGCCGGAGGTAGGGATCTTGGCAGCAGGATCGGCCGGAGATCGGGAGGGGGCAAAACGGGAAGAAAATCGGAGAAATTCTGGAAAAATAGACGAGGGTTTTGGAAGACCCTCAGAAGCGAGGATGGAGAGAGCAGCGGCACCGCAATATAAAGGCAATCCAGATCTGCCCGGGATTAATCTCTGCCGTAGGTTTGTCCTGAGGCAAGGATCCGATGGTAGATGGGCTCTCCGCGCTGCCCGTGAGCTGACCGTCCTATCTGTCACGGACGGAGACGATGAGGGGATCGTGTACACGTGGCGTCCTTTCGATCGTTGGATGGGGCGCGAGTTTTGAGCTTTTTCTCGCTTTCGACGGGGGAATCTAATTTGGGTTTGGGTTTCGCGTGAATTTGGGGCGCATGACTCGTGCATTTGGGTTGGGGGTTTTTCTCGCGGTATTTTGCCTTGGGGGGGGGGGGGGATGTGGGGCCCAGCCGGTAGATGACGTGGAGGGACGAGATGGTTGGGCCAGCTGGCAAGTCTCCGGCGAAAATATCTTTTGTTGCGGAATCTTCTCCCGCCAATTCCCGTGGCTCGCCGCGTCAGCGATGGGGACGCTATTCACAGGTTGACACGTGGAAGGAGTCAGCAGATGGGAGATATATAGTTTTCTTTTTTCTTTTTTTTTTTTCTTTTTTTTTTCGAGTCTTGACGCTCCCTTTTGACGCCCTAGGCGTCGATGCCCCTTTTCTGTTTTATTATTTTTATTGTTTTTGCAGGACTTCGAACAGCCTACATGCTTCATCTAGGCCGTCCACGTGGCCACGTGTACAGAGAGATTTGCCGTTCATCTTAGGGAAGCTACTGGACGCGAGCATCCTACAGCGGTTGGTGTAGGGAGCCCGTGCAACAATAACCTCTGTGGTTCCACTGTGATGTCAGCGTGACATCCACTCCGTTCATCAGCTGTGCTAGCTCATTTTGGGACGTAGACCTAAAAATAAGTCACAACGCAAAATTCAACTGGGCCACACCATAGGAAATAGAGGGAAGGAAGGCCCCCACCGTTGAAACCTTCTTAGGTCCACCGTGAAGCTTGTATGCCATCTAACCCGTTCAAATGGTGAATCCACCGGGATGAAGGGACACAAACATCTGCGTGAATCCCAAAATCTTCGGTGGCCCCAGGAACATTTCACCGTTGGGCTACCCCATTCTTACTATTTACTAAGGTGTGGCGCACCTGGACTTTGTATCTTCTTATTTTTAAACAATGCCCTAATATGAGCTGGCGCAACTGATGAACGGAGTGGATTTGTCGCAGACATCGCAGTGGGCCCCACGGAGATTTTTGTTGCACTGGTTCCCAGCAGCACCTGTTGTAGAGCATTATCGACCGTCTGGGAATTTCCGGGAAAGGGGCGAAGAACTCCGAAGGAGTTTCTTTGTTCGTACTTAGTAAAAGGAATTGAGAAAATGACCACTGTAGACAAAACCTTTTACCCAGCGGTTTTTATCGCGGAATAGAAACTTAAGTTACCAAACTAGACTAGCACGTGCGGACAGCGACGTTGAGGACGAAACTACCCCTCCTTTTTACTGCCGTTGCTTTTCCTCTCCCTCCCTTCTCTCGCTCCATTTTTTTTTAAAAAAAGGACGAAAACTCCACCGCTACATCTGTTGCTTGGATCGCACCACGCTCTAGCTGGATCCCACCTAGGGGTGTACACGAATTGAGCTAGCTCGGTTAGCTCGCTCTACTCAATCTGAAAAAAGCTCGATTCAGTTCGGTGTTGAGTTCAAGCAAGGTTGAATTGATTTTTTGAGCTCAAAAATGAGTTCGAGCAGGCCAGCTCAACTCGGCTCGGATCAAATCTAGCTTGAATCAAACTTGGATCGAACTAGTTCGGTGACTTGGTTACTTTGTCATTAATGTTGTTCACCAACTGTTTGATAAAATGATTGAACGACATGTGGCCGGTGGCAATGAAGGTTTGGCTTGTGGCAAGGTAGATAGGAAGGTATGTACATGGAACAAATACTTTTTTTTCTCTTTATTATTATTATTATTTAGAAGGTGTTTGAGAAAATACCTATAAAATCATTGCCTTTGTAGGTAAAACAGTGAGATTTTGAAGTTGCAATTAAGGTGTTTGTGGAAATGCCTCAATAGCAAACTCGGTTCGATCTTAGCTCGAACTCAGCCCGAGCTGTTAATTGAACTGAGCTGAGCTGGCCAATCAGGCCCGAGGACCGAGATCAGCCAAGTTCAAGCTGAGGTTAGCCACTGTTCGAGCCGAGTCGAGCTGAGGCCAACTCAACTCGGTTTGACTCGATGTACACCACTAATCCCACCCTCTTTATTCATCAACATTATCTCATTTTTCTTGAAAATGTTCCCTCACGGAAGACAGTACGCATGACAGGTATGATATACATTTACCTAAACGGCGTAAATTTTTTGTGGGCCATTGAAATGCCGAATGAAGCTCCCATCTTGGTTTTTGGTTCATCCATGCGAAAATCATCCTATGGACATGATGGATTACAAGTAAAACATCATTGTAGGGGCATAAAAAGGTTTCCACGGTGGAAACACTGTTTCTTGTGGTGTGATCCACTTGATATTTCAATATGCCACCATTTTGGGCTGAAACCCTTGCTTTAGATGGAAAAATGGATGAACGTCATGGATAGTCCACATACATTCAAGGTGGGCCTAACTCAATATTTTTAATTTTTAATTTTTTTTAATATTTTACTATTAATTTTTTTAAAAAAGTTTTTTTAGGTTAGGTTGTTAGTACACACCCATGTCAATACACACACTTCATGTTAGCCACCCCTATTAGGAATCGATACCAGGACCTCAAGTGTTGATATGAGGTATCTCTACTCAGTCTGCCAATTGAGCTATGGATCTGGGTGTGCCCAACTTAGTTAACTAAGCACTATAAGTGCGTACTGAAAATTTTATGAACCGCTCGGTCAATTTCATTAATTGCTCGATCAAATTCACCGAAGAGAATTTCATGTAAATCTCGGTCAATTTCATTAACTGATCGGTCAAATTCAACAAAGCAAATTGTTAGGCTAAGTCAATTACATTTAAAGTTCATTCTAATTCATGTTAACCTCACCCAATTTCAAGCTTGCCTCGCTCAAATTGATGTTTCCCTTGCTCAATTTCTCAATTGTCTCGTTGAATTTTTTCGTTGCCTTGCTCAACTCCTAGGTTCCCTCGCTCAATTTCTAGGTTCCCTTGCTCAATCCTCGCTCCAATTTCTACGTCGCCTCGCTTGCCTCGCTCAATTTCTAGCTTTCCTCACTCGATTTCTAGCTTTCCTCGCTCAATTCCTAAGTTGCCTCACTCCAATTTCGATGTTCCCTCGCTCAAATCCTAGGTTGTCTCGCTCAATTTCTAGCTTCTTCGCTGAATTCATAGGTTGCCTCGCTCAATTTATAGGTTCCCTCGCATAATTTGTAGCTTCCCTCGCCTCGCTCAAATCCTAGGTTGCCTTGCTCAATTTATAGGTCCTCTCGCTCAATTTCTAGTTTGCCCCGCTCAATTTCCAGTTTGCCCCGCTCAATTTCCAGTTTGTCCCGCTCAATTTTCAGTTTGCCCCGCTCAATTTCTAGTTTGCCCCGCTCAATTTCCAGTTTGCACCGCTCAATTGAGCGGGATAAACTGGAAATTGAGCGGGGCAAACTAAAAATTGAGCGGGGCAAACTGAAAATTGAGCGGGGTAAATCGAAATTATTTTTTTTTTACTTTGTAGGTCCCATCATGATGTATGTCTTATATCAAAACCGTCCATATATGAACGGGGCAAACTGAAAATTTAGGTTTAGGGTGTAAGTTTAGGTTTAGGGATTTGAAAATTTAGGTTTAAGATGTAAGTTTAGATTTAAGGATAACAATTTTTGATACACTTTAGCTATGGATTATAACCGTAGCTATAATTGCATCAATATAATTTTTGAATTTGAGAATGGGTAAGTTATGGGTTTTGGTTTTGATTTTGATTTAGGTTATAGGTTATAGGTTTAGGTTAAGGTTATAGGTTTTTGGATTTGAGAATGGGTTCAGGTTTAGGTTATAGGTTTCAGTTTAGGTTATAGGTTTTTGAATTTGAGAATGGGTTCGGGTTTAGGTTATAGGTTTTAGTTATAGGTTTTGGTTTTGGTTTTGGTTTTGGTTTAGATTATAGGTTTTTGGATTTGAGAATGGGTTATGGTTTAGGTTTAGAAAATCGGGTTCAGGTTCGGGATTGGGTTTAAGTTTGGGTTTTTAAGTTTAGGTTTACATTTATGTTAGGGAGTTGAGATTAGAATTAGGTGTAGGTTTCACTTTAGAAAATTAAGTTTAGGTTATAGGTTTAGGAAAAGGTTAGGTTAGGTTTAGGTTATAGGTTTTGAGATTTAGGAATAGTTTTAAGTTATAAGTATAGGTTTAGGTTAGGTTATAGGTTAAGGTTTAGGGATAGGTTATAAGTTTTGGTATTCGAGAATGGGTTCAGGTTTAGGTTATAGGTTTTGGTTTTGGTTTAGGTTATAGGTTTAGGTTTAGGTTATAAGTTTTGGGATTTGAGAATGGGTTCGGGTTTAGGTCATAGGTTTAGGTTTAGGTCAATTTCATGTTTGTCCCGTTCAATTTCCAGTCTACAAAGCTCAATTTCTAGTTTGCCCCGCTCAATTTCCAGTTTACCCCGCTCAATTTCCAGTTTGCCCCGCTCAATTTCTAGTTTGTCCCGCTCAATTTTCAGTTTGCCCCGCTCAATTTCTAGTTTGCCCCGCTCAATTTCCAGTTTGCCCCGCTCAATTGAGCGGGATAAACTGGAAATTGAGCGGGGCAAACTAGAAATTGAGCGGGGCAAACTGAAAATTGAGCGGGGCAAACTAGAAATTGAGTGGGATAAACCGAAATTTTTTTTTTTTACTTTTGTAGGTCCCATCATGATGTATGTCTTATATCAAAACCGTCCATATATGAGCGGGGCAAACTGAAAATTAAGCGGGGCAAACTGAAAATTTAGGTTTAGGGTGTAAGTTTAGGTTTAGGGATTTGAAAATTTAGGTTTAAGGTGTAAGTTTAGATTTAAGGATAACAATTTTTGATACACTTTAGCTACGGATTATAACCGTAGCTATAATTGTATCAATATAATTTTTGAATTTGAGAATGGGTAAGTTATGGGTTTTGGTTTTGATTTTGATTTAGGTTATCGGTTATAGGTTTAGGTTAAGGTTATAGGTTTTTGGATTTGAGAATGGGTTCAGGTTTAGGTTATAGGTTTCACTTTAGGTTATAGGTTTTTGAATTTGAGAATGGGTTCGGGTTTAGGTTATAGGTTTTAGTTATAGGTTTTGGTTTTGGTTTTGGTTTTGGTTTAGATTATAGGTTTTTGGATTTGAGAATGGGTTATGGTTTAGGTTTAGAAAATCGGGTTCAGGTTCGGGATTGGGTTTAAGTTTGGGTTTTTAAGTTTAGGTTTACATTTATGTTAGGGAGTTGAGATTAGAATTAGGTGTAGGTTTCACTTTAGAAAATTAAGTTTAGGTTATAGGTTTAGGAAAAGGTTAGGTTAGGTTTAGGTTATAGGTTTTGAGATTTGGGAATAGTTTTAAGTTATAAGTATAGGTTTAGGTTAGGTTATAGGTTAAGGTTTAGGGATAGGTTATAAGTTTTGGTATTCGAGAATGGGTTCAGGTTTAGGTTATAGGTTTTGGTTTTGGTTTAGGTTATAAGTTTTGGGATTTGAGAATGGGTTCAGGTTTAGGTCATAGGTTTAGGTTTAGGTCAATTTCATGTTTGTCCCGCTCAATTTCCAGTTTACAAAGCTCAATTTCTAGTTTGCCCCGCTCAATTTCCAGTTTACCCCGCTCAATTTTCAGTTTGCCCCGCTCAATTTCTAGTTTGTCCCGCTCAATTTTCAGTTTGCCCCGCTCAATTTCTAGTTTGCCCCGCTCAATTTCCAGTTTGCCCCGCTCAATTGAGCGGGATAAACTGGAAATTGAGCGGGGCAAACTAGAAATTGAGCGGGGCAAACTGAAAATTGAGCGGGGCAAACTAGAAATTGAGCGGGATAAACCGAAATTTTTTTTTTTTACTTTTGTAGGTCCCATCATGATGTATGTCTTATATCAAAACCGTCCATATATGAGCGGGGCAAACTGAAAATTAAGCGGGGCAAACTGAAAATTTAGGTTTAGGGTGTAAGTTTAGGTTTAGGGATTTGAAAATTTAGGTTTAAGGTGTAAGTTTAGATTTAAGGATAACAATTTTTGATACACTTTAGCTACGGATTATAACCGTAGCTATAATTGCATCAATATAATTTTTGAATTTGAGAATGGGTAAGTTATGGGTTTTGGTTTTGATTTTGATTTAGGTTATAGGTTATAGGTTTAGGTTAAGGTTATAGGTTTTTGGATTTGAGAATGGGTTCAGGTTTAGGTTATAGGTTTCACTTTAGGTTATAGGTTTTTGAATTTGAGAATGGGTTCGGGTTTAGGTTATAGGTTTTAGTTATAGGTTTTGGTTTTGGTTTTGGTTTTGGTTTAGATTATAGGTTTTTGGATTTGAGAATGGGTTATGGTTTAGGTTTAGAAAATCGGTTTCAGGTTCGGGATTGGGTTTAAGTTTGAGTTTTTAAGTTTAGGTTTACATTTATGTTAGGGAGTTGAGATTAGAATTAGGTGTAGGTTTCACTTTAGAAAATTAAGTTTAGGTTATAGGTTTAGGAAAAGGTTAGATTAGGTTTAGGTTATAGGTTTTAAGATTTGGGAATAGTTTTAAGTTATAAGTATAGGTTTAGGTTAGGTTATAGGTTAAGGTTTAGGGATAGGTTATAGGTTTTGGTATTCGAGAATGGGTTCAGGTTTAGGTTATAGGTTTTGGTTTTGGTTTAGGTTATAGGTTATAGGTTTAGGATAAGGTTTAGGTTTAGGTTTAGGTTATAAGTTTTGGGATTTGAGAATGGGTTCGGGTTTAGGTCATAGGTTTAGGTTTAGGTCAATTTCATGTTTGTCCCGCTCAATTTTCAGTTTACAACGCTCAATTTCTAGTTTGCCCCGCTTAATTTTCAGTTTACCCCGCTCAATTTCCAGTTTGCCCCGCTCAATTTCTAGTTTGTCCCGCTCAATTTTCAGTTTGCCCCGCTCAATTTCTAGTTTGCCCCGCTCAATTTCCAGTTTGCCCCGCTCAATTGAGCGGGGCAAACTAGAAATTGAGCGGGGCAAACTGAAAATTGAGCGGGGCAAACTAGAAATTGAGCGGGGCAAACTGCAAATTGAGCGGGACAAACTAGAAATTAAGCGGGGTAAACTGCAAATTGAGCGGGACAAACTAGAAATTGAGCGGGGCAAACTGGAAATTGAGCAGGGCAAATTGAAAATTAAGCGGGGCAAACTAAAAATTGAGCGGGGAAACTGAAAATTGAGCGGGACAAACTAGAAATTGAGCGAGCAGACTGGATTTTTTTTTTTTTTGCTATGTTACTTTTGTGGGTCCCATCATGATGTCGTTGTTATATCCAAACCGTCCATATATTTTACGAGCTCATATTAAGGCTTGAGACGAAAAATAAGTTAGATCTAACTATCAAGTGGACCACACTGTAAAAGGCAATGGAAAATTGAACGTCTACCATTGAAACCCTTTTAGGGGTTACAGAAGTTTTGGATCATTATGAAATTTTTTTCCTCTTCATCTAGGTCTTTTTGACCCTATGAATGAACTTAGATGAGGATGATTTCTCACAAACGATCATATAACTCCTCTTGGTTTGTTTTCAATCTCATAAAGATTACTGGTTTTTCAAGCTACTTCTGGCTTACCGATTCGTTAGGTGTCTTCTAATTGGTAACAGATTTTGTAATTTTTCATTTGGTAGAACTGATTGTTTGAATATCTTGTTTACATACCGAGATTTCTCATTTTTCTATTCCGTAGTGTTTTTTGTGATTTTCACTTTGTACAATCTTCTTTGAATTCTTTTATAATAGTTAGCATCTTGACAAATAGTTCTTTGTGGCATTGATAATCGAATTCAACTCACTTCTAAATATAAGGCATTATATTGAATGGATAGTCAAATTTTGGTGTAAATATTTTTATAAGCAAATTTTTTCTTTCCTTTTTTTTCTTAGGTGCGTGTTTACAAAGAGCCATCACTCATTGTGGTTATAGTTATTCATTATGTGACAGGTTTTCAGGTGAGATGAACGAGTTTTAAAAGAAAACAGTCTGCGGTTTTGAGAAGCGATTCCTAATGCCATTTTATGTTTAAATGCATATTTCAGATTCAAGCATCTGGTACGTCTCTTGACTCAAGAATGCACATGGTTGGAGTGGTCTGGCCATTTGGACAGACCGTGTTTATGTATTTACTCAAAATTGATGGAGCAGACCCGGATGTGCGTCGGAGCTATCCGGAAGAGCGGGGGTCCCTGGAAGGTGGGAACCGCTATTATGACTATGATGAAGTTGTCCATTTCCTATGGACGGCATTGGAAGGGCCTGGCAATTTGGACAGGCCATGTTTATATTTGTATTTGTAGGTACCATACCCTTAACCTAAACCCGAACCCACTCTCAAATCCAAAAACCTATAACTTAAACCAAAACCAAAACCAAAACCTATAACCTAAACCAAAACCAAAACCTATGACCTAAACCCGAACCGATTCTCAAATCCCAAAACCTATAACCTAAACCAAAACCAAAACCTATGAACTAAACCCGAACCCATTCTCAAATCCTAAAACCTATAACCTAAACCTAAGCCTAAACCTATAACTTAAACCCGAACCCATTCTAAAATCCCAAAACCTATAACCTAAACCAAAACCTATAACCTAAACCCAAACCCATTCTCAAATCCTAAAACCTATAACTTAAACCAAAACCAAAACCAAAACCTATAACCTAAACCTGAGCCGATTCTTAAATCATAAAACATATAACCTAAACCAAAACTAAAACCAAAACCTATGACCTAAACCCAAACCCATTCTCAAATCCTAAAACCTATAACCTAAACCAAAACCATAACCAAAACCATAACCTAAGACCTAAACCCGAACCCATTCTCCAATCCCAAAACCTATAACCTAAACCAAAACCTATAACTTAAACCCGAGCCGATTCTCAAATCCTAAAACTTATAACCTAAACCAAAACCTATGACCTAAACCCGAACCTATTCTTAAATCCCAAAACCTATGACCTAAACCCGAACCCATTCTCAAATCCCAAAACCTATAACCTAAACCTAAACGTATAACCTAAATCCAAACCCATTCTAAAGCAAAACCTATAACCTAAACCAAAACCAAAACTAATAACCTAAACCAAATCCAAAACCTATAACCTATAACCTAAACCAAAACCCATTCTCAAATCCAAAACCTATAACCTAAACTTAAACCTAAACCTATAACCTAAACCCGAACCCATTCTAAAATTCCAAAACTTATAACCTAAACCAAAACCTATAACCTAAACCCATACCCATTCTCAAATCCTAAAACCTATAACCTAAACCAAAACCAAAACCAAAACCTATAACCTAAACCCGAGCCGATTCTCAAATCCTAAAACCTATAACCTAAACCAAAACCTATGACCTCAACTCGAACCCATTCTCAAATCCCAAAACCTATGACCTAAACCCGAACCCATTCTCAAATCCCAAAATCTATAACCTAAATCTAAACCTATGAACTAAACCCGAACCCATTCTCAAATCCTAAAACCTATAACCTAAACCTAAACCTAAACCTGAACCCATTATAAAATTCCAAAACCTATAACCTAAACTAAAGCCAAAATCAAAACCTATATCCTAAACCCAAACCCATTCTCAAATCCTAAAACCTAAAACCTAAACCAAAACCATAACCTATAACCTAAACCAAAACCATAACCAAAACCTATAACCTAAACCTAAACCTTATCCTAAACCAAAACTTATAACTAAAACCAAAACCAAAACCTATAACCTAAACCAAAACCAAAACCAAAACCATAACCAAAACCTATAACCTAAACCCGAACCCATTATCAAATATTCTAAAAACCTATAACCTAAACCTAAAACCATAACCTAAACCTCTAACCTAAACCTAAAACCATATCCTAAACCTCTAACCTATAACCTAAACCAAAACCTATAACCAAAACCAAAACCAAAACCAAAACCTAAGACCTAAACCCGAACCCATTCTCAAATCCTAAAACCTATAACCTAAACCAAAACCATAACCAAAACCTATAACCTAAACCCGAACCCATTCTCAAATCCCAAAACCTATAACCTTATCTTAAACCTATACTTATAACCTAAAACTATTCCTAAATCCCAAAACTTATAACCTTATCCTAAACCTATAACCTAAACCTAAACCTATAACCTATAACCTAAACCCAAACCAAAACTTATAACCTAAACCCGAACCCATTCTCAAATCCCAAAACCTATAACCTAAACCAAAACCAAAACCTATAACCTAATCCGAACCCATTCTCAAATCCCAAAACCTATAACCTAAACCAAAACCTAAAACATATAACCTAAACCCGAACCCATTCTCAAATTCTAAAACCTATAGCCTAAACCCGAACCCATTCACAAATCCCAAAACCCAAACCCAAACCTAAACCTAAACTTAAAACCTAAACCAAAACTTATAACCTAAACCAAAACTAAAACCTATAACCTAAAACCCGAACCCATTCACAAATCCCAAAACCTGTAACCTAAACCTGAACCCATTCTGAAATCCCAAAACCCAAAAATCAGTGGGGATTACAATAGGGAAAAGGAAAAAAAAAATGAAAAATGAAAAAGAAACCGGTAAGTTGGGGTCGACCGGCCTATGGCTACGGATTATAACCGTAGCCATAGCTATAATGCTCTGCACTTATTTTTCTTTTTTCTTTTTTATTTTTATTTTTATTTTTTACATGGAGAACTTTATTGTACCTACATTTTTCTTTAATACATGTTTATATAAATATGTGTGTGTATGTGTATATATATATAAATATAAATTTTTCTCCTTTTTTTTTTTCATTTCTTTCTTTATTCATTTAACAAGAATATCTTCTAAAATAAAATTAGTTACTTGACGTACCACATATGATTTTGGGGTAGGAGAAGCTATTTTAGCCAACCAACTTAGTTATTTTCCAAGATTCCATCAGGTCGATGGTCGAAAATACATTTCATTCACTTCACGGTCAATTTCAATCACTTCATGGTCAAACTAGAAATTGAGCGAGGCAAATATGAAATTGAGTGAATAAATTAAAAATTGAGTAGGACAAGGTATGAATTGAGTGAGGGAAGCTAGAAATTGAGCGAGGTTTAGGCTACGTTATAGGTTTAGGATAAGGTTTAGGTTTAGGTTTAGGTTATAGGTTTTGGGATTTGAGAATGGTTTCGGGTTTAGGTTATAGGTTTTGGTATTGGTTTAGGTTATAGGTTTTTGAATTTGAGAATGGGTTCGGGTTTAGGTTATAGGTTTTGAGATTTGAGAATGGGTTCAAGTTTTGGTTATAGGTTTTGGTTTTGGTTTTGGTTTAGGTTATAGGTTTTTGGATTTGAGAATGGGTTATCGTTTAGGTTTAGGAAATCGGGTTCAGGTTCGGGATTAGGTTTAAGTTTGAATTTTTAAATTTAGGTTTACATTTATGTTAGGGAGTTGAGATTAGGATTAGGTGTAGGTTTCACTTTAGAAAATTGAGTTTAGGTTATAGGTTTTGGGATTTGGGAATAGTTTTAAGTTATAATTATAGGTTTAGGTTAGGTTATATGTTAAGGTTTAGGGATAGGGTATAGGTTTTGGTATTCGAGAATGGGTTCGGGTTTAGGTTATAGGTTTTGGTTTTGGTTTTGGTTATAGGTTATAGGTTTAGGATAAGGTTTAGGTTTAGGTTTAGGTTATAGGTTTTGGGATTTGAGAATGGGTTCGGGTTTAGGTCATAGGTTTTGGTTTTAGTTTAGGTTATAGGTTTAGGCCAATTTCATGTTTGTCCCACTCAATTTTCAGTTTGCCCCGCTCAATTGCTAGTTTGCCCCGCTCAATTTTCAGTTTACCCCGCTCAATTTTCAGTTTGCCCCACTCAATTTCTAATTTGCCCCGCTCAATTTTCAGTTTGTCCCACTCAAAGCAAACTGGAAATTGAGCGGGGCAAACTATCAATTGAGCGGGGCAAACTAGAAATTGAGCGGGGCAAACTCGAAATTGAGTGGGGCAAACTAGAAATTGAGCTGGGTAAACTGAAAATTAAACGGGGTAAACTAGAAATTGAGCGAGATAAACTGGAAATTGAGCGGGGCAAATTGGAAATTGAGCAAGGCAAACTGAAACTTAAGCGGGGCAAACTAGAAATTGAGCGGGGCAAACTGAAAATTGAGCGGGATAAACATAAAATTGACTTAAACCTATAACCTAAACTAAAACCAAAACTTATGACCTAAACCCAAACCCATTCTCAAATCCCAAAACCTATAACCTAAACCTAAACCTAAAACTTATAACCTAAACCAAAATCAGAACCTATAACCTAAACCCGAACCCATTATTAAATTTCAAAACCTATAACCTAAACTTAACCTTAACCTAAACCTAAACCTATAACCTATAACCTTAACTAAAACCTATAACCTAAACCAATACCAAACCTATAACTTAAACCCGAACCCATTCTCAAATCCCAAAACCTATAACCTAAACCTAAACCTAAACCTTATCCTAAACCTATTACCTATAACCTAAACCAAAACCAAAACCTATAACATAAACCCGAACTCATTCTCAAATCCAAAAACCTATAACATAAACTTATAACCTAAACCAAAACCTATAACCTAAACCAAAACCAAAACCTATAACCAAAACCTAAATAAAAACCTATAACCTAAACCAAAACCTAAACCTATAACTTAAACCAGAACCCATTATCAAATCCCAAGACCTATAACCTAAACCAAAACCTATAACCTAAACCTGAACCCATTCTCAAATCCAAAAACTTATAACCTAAACCTAAACCTTAACATAAACCTATAACCTAAACCTAAATCAAAACCTATAACCTAAACCAAAACTAAAACCTATAACCTAAACCGGAACTTATTATCAAATCCCAAAACCTATAACCTAAACTGAAACCAAAACCCATAACTTAAACCCAAACCCATTCTCAAATCCCTAAACCTAAACCTAAACTAGAAATTGAGCAGGGTAAACTGGAAATTGAGCTAGGCAAACTGAAAATTGAGCGGGGCAAATTGGAATTTGAGCGGGGCAAACTGGAAATTGAGCAGGGCAAACTGAAATTTGAGCGGGGCAAACTGGAAATTGAGCGGGGCAAACTGGAAATTGAGCAGGGCAAACTCGAAATTGAGCGGGGTAAATTGAAAATTGAGAGGGGTAGACTAGAAATTGAGCGGGGCAAACTGAAAATTGAGCGGGGCAAACTAGAGATTGAGCGGGACAAACTGGAAGTTGAGCGGGGCAAACTGGAAATTGAGCGGGGCAAACTAGAGATTGAGCGGGGCAAACTGGAAGTTGAGCGGGGCAAACTAGAAATTGAGCGGGGCAAACTAGAAATTGAGTGGGGGAAACTGGAAATTGAGCAGGGCAAACTGAATTTTATTTATTTTTTTTGCTATGTTACTTTTGTGGGTCCCATCATGATGTATGTGTTATATTCAAACCGTCCATATATTTTACGAGCTCATATTAAGGCTTGAGACAAAAAATAAGATAGATCTAACTATCAAGTGGACCACACTGTAAAAGGCAATGGGAAATTGAACGTCTACCATTGAAACCCTTTTAGGGGTTACAGAAGTTTTGGATCATTATGAAATTTTTTTTCCCTCTTCATGCAGGTCTTTTTGACCCTATGAATGAACTTACACGAGGAGGATTTCTCACAAACATCACAGTGGGCCCCCTAAAGGTTTCTAATGGTTGACGCTCATTCAACACTATTTCCTGTAATGTGGTACACTTGAGAACTGGATATATCTCATTTTTGGTCTCATACCATAAAATGATATGGAAAAATATATGAATTGAGCGAGACAACCTACGAATTGTGCGAGAAAAGCTAGAAATCCAGTGAGACAATATATAAATTGAACGAAAGAGCCTAGGAATTGAGCGAGACAACCTATCAATTGAGCGATGCAACGTAGAAATTCAGCGAGGCAACTTAGGATTTGAGCGAGGTTCCCTCGCTCAATTTCAACGTAGCCTAAACCTCGCTCAATTTTTAGGTTCCCTCGCTCAATTTCTAGCTTTCCTCGCTCAAATCCTAAGTTTCCTCGCTCAATTTCTAGATTCCTCCGCTGAACTCCTATATTACCTCTCTCAATTTCTATTACCTCCTTCAATTTCTAGCTTCCCTCACTCAATTCATACCTTGTCCTACTCAATTTTTAATTTACTCACTCAATTTCATATTTGCCTTGCTCAATTTTTAATTTGACCATAAAGTGATTGAAATTGATCGTGAAGTGAATGAAATGTATTTTCGACCATCGACCTGATGGAATCTTAGAAAATAACTAGGTTGGTTGGGTAAAATAGCTTCTCCTACCCCAAAATCATATGTGGTACGTCAAGTAACTAATTTTAGTTTAGAAGATATTCTTGTTAAATGAATAAAGAAAGAAATGAAAAAAAAAAAAAGAAAAATTTATATATATATATATATATATATATATATATATATATATATATATATATATACATATATATACACACACACACACACACTCACACACATATTTATATAAACATGTATTAAAGAAAAATGTAGGTACAATAAAATTCTCCATGTAAAAATTAAAAATAAAACATAATAAAGAAAAAGGTAAAAAAAATTCCATAGCTTGTAGTTTTGGCTACGGTTATAATCCGTAGCCAAAGGCCGGTCGACCGGGTTGACCCGATCGACCCCAACTTGCTGTCTTCTTTTTCACTTTCTTTTGTTTTTTTTTCCCTTTCCCAGTTGTAATCCCCACTGATTTTTGTGGGTCCCATTATGAGGTATATGTTATATCCAAACCGTCCATCTATTCAGTGAACTCGTATTAAGGCTTGAGATGAAAAATAAGACAGATCTAGCTATCAAGTGGACCACACAGTTAAAGGTAATGGGGAATTGAGTGTCTACCATTGAAACCCTTTTAGGGGTTGCAGAAGTTTTGGATCATCATGGAATTTGTTTTTCCTCTTCATCCATGCCTTTGTGACCTTATGAATAGATTGGATGAAAAATAAATGTTATGATGGGCCTTACAAAAAATTTTAACAGTGAAAATCAAATTTCCCGCTGCTCTTTGTGGTGTGGTCCATTGATTTATGGATATGATTTATTTTTTTTGGGATAATGCTCCGAAATGATTTTGAAATATGGATGAACGTTGTGGATATGATAAATACATAGCTGTGGGGCCCTGTAACTTTGATCTCTCCTAAGCCGTTCGTACAACTCTCAGTTGGAGGAGCGTCGGCTCTCGTCTTCGCAGTGAAAAGCAGGGGTAGTTTCGTCCTCAACGTCGCTGTCCGCACGTGCTAGTCTAAGTTGGTAACTTAAGTTTCTATTCCGCGATAAAAACCGCTGGGTAAAAGGTTTTGTCTACAGTGGTCATTTTCTCAAAGGAATTTGAGACGGGTAGAGGGGAAGGTAGTCCTCCGGAATACTGAAGTTAAATCCTCCAGCTGGGGCACGTGGATTAGTGTGGGACCCACTTTTCTTTCTATAAAGATGATCTTAACCATTCAAAAAAAAAAAAGGATTTTAATGTTCAATGGATCGAACGTTTAGGATCGTTTGTGGAAACTCGTACTTTGCCTGTGGCCTATCCGTCTGGGGGCCCACCCCTTGGACGGTTAAGATCATACATACGTATGGCCCCAAAAACTGTTGGCTGATATACGTTTCGCGCCGTGTATGTACAAAATCCAGGCCATCCATCAAGTATGGCCCTTTAAACACACTATATAGTACAGGGTATACACGGCTTTTCAATTCTGACAGTTGGAGCCCATGGTTTGGTAATCCAGACCATTGGCCTAATGATTTGAGTCGCACGGCAGATGGAAAATGCACCAAAATCTCCCACATGAAAAGATCCGGACCGTGCAAGATGGGCAATTGATCGATGCTAGCCGTTGATATGACTTGTACCACTGAGCGATCTTAACCGTTCTATTGACCAACTTTTCTACCACATTGATGATTTTTATTTTTGACGGTGTGATTTTCACATGAGGGCCTCTCCACAGTAATAGTTCTAAAATGGACGGTCCTGGTCATTTAACCATGCATCCATGCAGGCTGCATCGTAAATGGACAGGCTATGAATCTCAACGGAGCATTGAGCAAAAACATCCTTTCAATGAACATTTTACTAGAAACGAGAAGAAATGGAGAAACTATACACTCAATATCCGTACACGTGGCACCACGTTTGTGAGATCTGGACCGTTAAACTGTTGTAGTTGGATCTTTTGTTTCTTCTCTGCGTATTAAACTGACGGGGGAAATCCCGAGCAATGGGTCATAGACCAATATAGAAATGATCGGACGGCTCGATGAAAGATTTCTGAGCCATTCATTTGTTATATTGGTATATTATTCACATGATATGTGCCCGACAAATGGAAGGTCCAGATCTTTTATACACGTGTGACCAAATTGGATAAAATATACAGGATGCGGCCGTAAGCTGTGGAGCTGGACTCCGTGGCGTGCCGAAGTTGGTGATGTGATGAGGCCACGAAGTTCTGTGGGGCCACCATGATGTATGTGTTATATCCAAACCGTCCATTCATTTTTCGAGATCATTTCAGGGCATGAGATCAAAACTGAAGCCGATCTAATGCTCAGGTGGATCACAGAAAACAGTGGGGATTGAACGCTACCATTGGAAACATTCCAGGGGCCACAGAAGTTTTGGATCATGCTGAGATTTGTTTCTTTCCCTTCATCCAGGTCTTATCAACGGGTTGGATGGAAAATAAACGTCATGGTGGGCCTTAGGATGGTTTCAACGGTGGCCATCAATGTCTCCACTGCTTTTTGTGGTGTGGTCCACTTAGTTTTTGATCTGCCACATTTTTTGGGTTGATCCTAAAATGATCTCTCCAAATGGATGGATGGTGTAGATATAACACGGACATCACGCTGGTTTCACATAATTTGATGACATCAACACACCACATAAGTCGGTAGTGTGTGGCACACCACGCAATCCACTTCCGTAAGCTGTTTGGTGGTAAGCGGAATGAAGGGTGGCCACTTGACATCCGATCTGTCTATCGGATTGGCTGCTGTGCCACAAAGTAGCTATATAGATGGTGTATTGCGGTCAGTAAGGCATGTGTTATATCCAAACCGTCCATACATTTGACGAGCTATTCCTAAGGCTTGAGAATAAAAATAAGATAGATCTAACGTTCAAGTGGATCACTCTGAAAAAAGCACTAATGAATTAAACTTCTATCATTGAAGCCCTTCTGACGGTCACGGAAGTTTTCAATCAATATGAAATTTGATTTTCCTCTTCATCATCCAGGTCCTTTTTACCCTATTAACAAATTGTATGCAAAAAAAAAACGCTATGGTGGGCACTAGTATTGTTTTAACGGTGAAAATCAGTACCCCTGCTGCAACTCGTGGTGTGGTCTAGTTGAGATTTGGATATGATTCATTTTTTGTCACATGCTCTAAAATGATGCCGAAAAAGTGATGAACGGTGTGAATATAATAAATACATCACTTTAGGGGCACGTAACTTTGATCTACTTTCAACCGTTAGTATAATTTGGAGCTCGAGGTAGCGTCAGCACGACACGTACCTATACTTATATATAGCTGTACACCAGCCAATCCGCTTCCGCCTCACATACTATTTGACAAAAAATCAGGTGGGCCATGCCACAGGGAAACCCACCCATTGATTGGGGCCACCGTGTTGTGTATATAAAATCCAGACCGTCCAGATCCTTCATTGTCCTAGATGAACGGTGAGCACAAAAATTAAGTTATTCTAAAACTCAAGTGAGCCCCATTGAGAATCAAGGATGGCCATTCCTCCCATTCCGTGAGCTATGGCCCACCAGATTTCGGATAGAGCTGTTTTTCGGGTCCTAAGAGTAACCTGAGGGGACCCATCTGATATATGGATGAGATGAGATACATACAACAGGTGGGCCCCACATCTCCCCTTTACCACCGTAAGCTTGTGGTGGTAGTGGTACCACTGGATCGGACTTCAAAATATTAATCGCATCGGACCTTCGATGATTGCATTTAAATAGAAAAATCTCTCTTTCGTAATCGTAAATATTTAGAACAGACGACAAAAACGAAACTTAACTTGTACGTCTAACGTAAGTACACTGATCTAATTGGCCGGGTCTCAGGCACCGTTGCCCACCAACCCGGCCTGGACCGGGTTTCGACCGTGGGCTGGGGCATGGGGGAGAGGATTAGGTGGGACCCGGCCTTACCCAAGATGGTGCTGTATCCACACCATTCATCCGTTTTTTAAAATCATTTCAAGGCATGATTCAAAATCGAAGAAGATCCAGAGCTCAAGTAAATAATTCTCTAAGGAATAGTGGTGATTCAACACCTTATCATTAAAAACTTCTTAACTTAGTGTTTAGTTGCCATCTAATATATATATATATATATATATATATATATATATATATATATATATATATATATATATATATATATATATAACTGAATGCCCAACTACACACTAGTTCGTACGAAACTAGTAAGAACTTTTTAGACAACTCATCATAAGTGATATGACTCTAAATTTTAAAATGTTATGTGAAGCAAAACCTTGTGAAACTCCTAAGTTCAAGTTTTACTTCGATCTAAAACTTTGATAGGCCATGAAAAATGAAAACAGTTTTCTTCCTTGACTCTCATTTCACTTTATTATGGCCAACTAAAATTTTAGATAGGATGAAAATTTATACCTTCAAGTTTCATTGGATTTTCCATCACATGAACCGTTTATATTAGACACCCATGACATGTGTGCAAAGATGTGCATGTGCCTAGGTAAACAGGCGAGCACGACGCACCTCTCTCTCTCTCTCTCTATCTATCTATCTATATATATATATATATGATTGATCCAAAAACTTTCGTGGCCCATTAATTATCAACTATTTCCTATGGTATGGCCCACCTAATATTTGGATCTTCTTCATTTTTATTTTTTTTGGATAATAATCTAAAATGATCTGAAAAAATAAAAAAGTATAGACAACTCGGATACAAAATGCATACATCAAGGTGGACCCCACGGTAAGGACCCTACTGTCTTGGGTGAGTTTGGGGTCTCACCTAATTGGCTCCTATGGCTTGGACTCTCATCATTTTAGCCGGACTTAGCCGGTTCTATCTTCCAAGTATTCTGTTCCAATTGGATGAGTATTCCCTGCAAAAGGTTCAGCAGAACTTCCTGCTAGGGAAGCTAGGTGGGCTAACCGTGATATTTATCGAATATATGCCTTGTCCATTTTTTTTTCAGATCATGTTAAGATATGATTAAAAAATGATGTAATTCTAAAACTCAAATGGGCTGTATGGCAGGAAAAAGTGTGTAAATAAATGCCTAGTGTTGAAATCACCGTGAGTCCATCTTAATGCTTATATGCCATCTATACCGTTCATAATGTCATACCTACAATAATAAATTGAAAACACAAAATTGAACTCAAAAAATACTATGGTATAACATAATTGAGTATTGTATTTGCATTATTTTTTTGCCTTATCTGGTTATATAATATGGCAAAAAGGATGAATAAAGTAGATTTCTCACAACCATCACATTGGGCCTACTTGGCTTTCCTAAGGGGTCGTTTGGTACCTTGGATTGGAGGGGATTGAAGGGGATTAGAGGGGGTTTCAAATCCCCTTGGTTGTTTGGCAGCAAAAAGCAACTGGGGATTTCCAATCCAGGGGGTTCCCAATCCCCTCTTTGAGGGGGTTTGTAATCCACGGTGAGAGCGTGGATTACACCTAAAATCGTTTCAATATTTACAGGTATAAATGTGTGTCACTGTACACTATCATTCTACTGGGCACATGGCCCACTAATGATGATCACCACCGTCCAAACATTGTTCATGTAGATCAGCACCGTCCAAATATTGTCCAGCACCGTCGAAATGTTGTCCATATTAATCGACGACTAAAAATCGTTAGTTAGTCACTCAGACATGATCTTGTGTTTGCGGTCCATCTGAGACTTAGAATTTCATCATTTTTAGGCAAAGCATATATTTTAGAGGGCTTATCACAACCAGTGTCAAAAATTATATATCTCACTAATTAGAGATATTAAAGTTCATTTAGTAATTAAATTCAAACCCCTGTAAATATATCATTTATAGATATTTTTGAATTAAAGTTGATTCACACTCCAGAGTGCCAAATACACCTAGAGGATTGCCAATCCAGGAGGTTTCTAATACCGGGGGTCGCGAATCCGGGGGGTTCCAAATCCAAGCTCCCAAACAGGCCCTAAGAGCTTTCCGTCTTAGGAAATTGCTTTCGTAAGCAATCCACATCCCTTCCAATAACCATTTGGGCAACGTCCGGGTAGATATGTTTGGCTGGATACGGATCAGGTAGTGCTAGCCACACTATCCATGACGTTGGGTGATGTGGGGACACCTTGATCTATGTGTTTTGTATCCAGTAGTCCATTCATAAATTTCAATAGATCATTTTAGGATACGAACAGAAAATAAAGCAGATCCAAAGATCAAGTGGGTCATCCCACCGTTAAAAACTTCTTTGGGCCACATAAGTTTTGTATTTTCCCTTCATCAAGATTGACATTATCAACATGTTGGATGGCAAATAAACATAACGTGGGCACTAGGAAGGTTTCAATAGTAGGTGTCATTATCTCCACTATTTCATGTGATGCAGTCCACTCGAGCTTATGATCCGCTTCATTTTTATTTTTTTGTTGAGGGCCTAAAATGGGATGGAAAAATGGATGGACAGGATGTATATAAAACACATACATCACGGTGGACCCCACCATGCCCAATACATCACCACCTAATTTGTGTGGTTGTTAGAATAGGATCTGTATTATATCGTAACAGGCAGCATGTGCATCTCGCATGTAGACGGTTTGTTTTTCCAAGTATCTATTTCTTTTGTAGCGTGCAGCAAAGGGATACAGTATTTCCGTAAGCTTTTATGGAACTGAGTAAACTGCGTTGGGCCCCCCAAGATTGTATGTGGTTTATCCATGCCATTCATCTATTTTTTTCATGTCATTTTAGAGATTGAGCCAAAAATTTAAACATATCTAAAGCTCATGTGGACCACACCATAGGAAACAATGGGAAGAATTATTCCCACCGTTAAAACCTTCGTGGGGCCTACAGTGATGTTTATTTTCCTTGCAACCTATTCACAAGATCACACAGACATGGATGAAGGGAAAACAAAAATATAAGATGGAACTAAGATTTATGTGGCCCCATGAATTTTTCAATGGTAGAATTTTAATGCATACTCTTTCCTATGGTGTGGTCCACTTTAGCTTTAGATATGCTTCATTTTTTTACTCAACCACTAAAATTATCTGGTAAAATGGATGGACGGAGTGGATAAAATACATAAATCATGGTGGGCCCTACAGAATTTACACAACACGCAATCTGCTTTTGTTGTGTTAGGTCCATGCTGGGCCCGACCAAAAGCGGTCTATTACAACTCCAAGTCGCGTTATGGTCAGGTCAGATCGGCTCAAGCCCGGGCCGCTGATTAATGGGCACAGAATTCAATTACTAACCCGATACAAGCCCGACTGGATACTCGTACACTCAGACGGGTCACCTTTTTCTGACCCGAGCCCGATTAACTAAACCCAAATCTAGCTTTTGAGCGGGTCGGGTTGGTTGGCTCTTTAACTTGACTCAATGTCAGCCTTGGGAGCGAATTACGTGCGGCCCTTACCGTGGGCCCCACCTTGATGTATGTATTCTATATTCATGTTGTCCATCCGTTTTTTCAGATCATTTTTGGGGCATTTTCCAAGAAATGAAGTAGATCCAATTCTAAGGTGAACCATAACATAGTAAACGATAGTGATTGAATGCCCGACCATTAAGAACTTCCTAGGGCCCATCGTAATGTTTATTTGTCATCCAACCAGTTAATAAGGTCATGTAAACCTAGAACAAAAAAACAAACATCTACTTGATCCGAAACCTTTGTGTACCATTGATGGTCAATAACCATTGTTTCCTATAGTATAGTCTACGTGAGCATTGGGTCTCTTTATTTATTATTATTATTATTTTTTGAGATTAGACTTTAAAATAATGTGAAGAAACAGATTGATGGTGTGGATATAGAATATGTTACGAGAAAATATAGCCTGACCACTTCTAAGGACCAACTGGACTGGCTCAGGCTGACCAGTGCATATCCCCACAACTCATCTAGAAGAATTGAGCTTCACAACAGCTAGAATGGCTTCAGAGTGATCAGCTCAGCAAACTGACGAGTATATCCCTCTACTCGGAACAAGGTAATAGCCTAGATGAATGAAGGTTCGATAGCTGCCGACAGATGCAAGACTTTCGAGCTCTTCTCTACAATTAACCAATCGACACAGATGATGTCCGAAAATGCAAGGAAACTCCTAGACTCATACCAAACTACATGACAATCCCCCTCCTCAGCGTAAAGGAGGTTGTGCTGACCTCTTTCCTCGGCTCGGCGATCTTCCAATGGGCACAAGTTTAGGGTAACTGTTGGCACCCATCACTCACACATAATCATCTACTGCGCAATTATAAGGTAACTGTCAACATTCATTACTCGCACACATTTCGCTTAGACGACTAAGATCATGCTTAAGATGACAGGCCACCTCATCCCACAAACACTATAAGGGGAGCCATCGACATAGAAAGGTACGCAAAATCTCTTACCTTAAACCCTTCGATACGACTAGACCCAGATTCGTACCTTGACTTTGGCATTGGAGGGTCCCTTGCTCTAGCCAGGGTCTCCTTTGTCTTCTTCCTATACAGGTGCTCGGAGATCGAAAGAGGGTGGTCCAGATTCTTGCATCAACATAATATATGCATCAAAGTGGGCCTCATGATTAGGGTTGCACCGTATTTTGTAATGCCTTGGCTATACCTAACTTCTCCTTTCAACTTGGGCTATGAGTGGGCTCGGTTGGGGCAGGCCGCAAGCGAGGCTTGTAATTTTGAACCTAAGCCTAAATCCAATTCAAACCCATGAAGGGCTGAAATAGTCTAGCCCAACTTCAATCCAGGACATTTACACAAAGTTGGACCCGAGTCTATCCGAGCATGGATCCTGAATATCTCCGTGAATAAATGATATTTTGTTATGCCTCATGTGCGATAGAGACAGGGAGACTAGAAGAAAATGAAGAAAATTAAGTTTGGAAAAGACTTATCGTGGTGGGATGGGTTTATGGGCTTTTGGAGTGCTAAGCCCTGGTCCAGCCTGATTTTAATCTCTCTCTTGATTTGATGACGAGCCCGACTGTTACGCCTAATTAACCACCTAAATCCAGCCCAATATGGGCCAAGCCCGAAGGCCCATCGGGACTACTCGGCCCATTGACAGCCCTACTTCGTGCTAATGGAAACGATCTATACCTTCCCGTACACCTAGTTGCATTTGGACTAGTTGGTGTTTGCATCACCTGTTTGGACCGTCGGTTGGGTCCAGTCCTCTTTTATCATACTACCATGCAAAAAATCACAGAAAAATTGGATGCGTAGACGTCCGTAATTGTACCCATCTTCTATGAACGATCTTCTTCATCCGTTTTTGCATTCCATTGTCCAATGGTTTGGAACATCCAATCTCTATGATTTTAACAAGGCAGCCTATGAAAAGTAGACTGGACCTAGTGGACGGTCCAGATAAGTGATATGGATGACAACAAGGCCAAATACAAGTAGGTGTATGGGAAGGTTTTTGATATCAGTTTTAAATAAAAATAAACTAAAACATGGTAATTATGAAGAAGAGTCTATGTAACTTTGACAATGCTAAATAAAAATATTAAGGTAGTTAGTAAGAGATAAGGACCGTTCATCTATTGGGCCATGGCCAAAAATTACACCTGATAAATGATCCTAGTCACAGATAGGGAGATGGGTGCTTGATGAGTCGTGATAACTCAAACCGAGCCACTCAACTGTTTGGTGACTCAGCTTGAAACTTGGCCGAGTGTGGCTCTACTCCGAGTCGACTCGACTCGACTCGACTCGTGGTGACTCACAACTAGTCTCTCTCTCATATATTTTTTATAGAAGTTTGGAAAGGTGGGTAGAGCAACTCAGATCATTGCTAGAGAAGTAAGACCCATAACTATCCTCCAACTAACTGGGCCTTTGCTAATTTTGGCTCACCAATTATCATGAAATTTGGTGCAGCCAAACGGACACTAAGGCCCTGTTTGAATACCACCAAATAAGTTACTTATTCTACTTGCAATAGTAGATAAATGACTTATTTCAAATAAGAAAGTTTAGTTTATGATTAGTTATAAATAATTTTTTTATACTTAAAAGTATATAATCACTTCAGTTAATTTTTTTTTTATAATTTCGATACTTTTCATAAGTTATTGGAGAGAGGTATTAGGAGAGACAAAGGAGAGGAGAAGCTGGTGAATATGTTATTTGTCAAACATGCGTATCTTCTTAATAAGTAGAAATGTATAAGTAGCTTATCTTACAACAACTTAAGATCCAAACACCCCTTATATTACTTAGTTTTAAAGAACTTCATATTAAAAAGTAAGAAGGGGTCAGTCTCTCAAGTCCAACTGGTTAGAGTACCTATGGGGGTAGATTCTTAGGAGTTTCAACACCTGGTCAAGGGTTTGAGTACCCATTGGTGGTGAAATTCCACTACGGCCTAAGTGTGTGTGCGCATGTAAAAAAAAGTCCAATGGGCCCCACCATATAAAACAATTTCTAGCCTTTATTTTTCTATAAGGTGATCCTCTGGACAAGCCTATTGTATTGGACGGGTTGGTCATATTCCAACTAGTTAGATTAGAGACATTCTACTTTAATATTCTTACTAAAGATGAAGTCAAGTGAAAAATCAGTTTAGTTTTCCAGTCAAATAAATCCCACTAAAGACTGGGCAATGATGGATATCAAAACATATGTACAAAATCTAGGGCTACAATTTGGTGGGCTTATTGGTTACAAGCCTCTCACAAGTAAATCATGCAAATTCACTCATTAGGTGGGCCACAGTAGTATGAGAAAAAATTATCTATAATGAAAAAATTCAAAAAATAGAGAAGTGCATGTTAAAATGATATTGAAAAATAGGTGGACGGTATGGATATAGTCCATACATCATGGTGGAACCTACGGAAATTGTTCATATCTACAAAACTTTTTAAAATTTTAAACGGGAGTCATCTTAATCTAATAGGGACCAAACAAAAATCCATCTAACCTAATTTCGACCTTTCTCATTCTCCCTAAACGCAGGGTGAGATTTGCTCGGTACTAAATGCAATCGCATCCCACCTAATCTCATATAATACCGTAAGTTAAATGCCCCCTATGTGATGATGGCTCACATGAACACACATATATGTAGTCTTTTTGTATTTTAAGAAAAATTGGGCTTTAAATAATTTAAATTCTTTTTTATAAAAACAAAAATAATAATGTTCTAGTTTGAAAAGAGAATAAATCCCAATATCACTTGATTTATATGATTTATATGATGAGAGAGGAAAATCAAAAGCCTACATATAGAATAGGACTCACGGTCTTTTCCATATAAATAATGCATAGGACTTCTCTTAGTAGGCAAAAGAAGATTTAAGAGGGATCTACACCAAATGTTGATAGCATAGTAATACTTTTCATCTTCAATCTCAATCATTTTGGAACGAGGCTGTACATGATTGATCCCTATGATTATTATGGTTTTAAATTTGATAATATGGTATATGCATGCAAGTCAATCATAGACCGAAAATCATGATTGATGATGATTGGGTTCCAAATAATGTTTGAGGTACATTCCACATTTGGAGGATTGGACTAATGATGTATCCCATTCACATGTTAGAATGTCATATACCAGCAATAAGTACTTAGAAATGTCTATTAACATGTTCCATTGCATTTGCAGGCCTTTGGACAAAACTTAGGTGTCTTGTCTAAAATGTAGTCAGTGTTAGTCATGTCAATACAATACCCAAAGCACTGATTGTAACCCTTGTTTGGACCAAAATGGCAAGTGAGTTTGCTTCTTCTACTAGAAGTAGCAGTATGGCATGTGCAATGCACATTGTTGAAAGGAGAGAGAGAGAGGGAGAGAGAGGGGTGATATAAGCCACATTCAGAGAAAAAAAGGAGTTAAAAGTAAAGGGGGACAGAATGTTTTTACATGAAAAATATAAAACCTCCTATTTACTAAAATGTCTTTTCATGCCCTTTAAATATTGAAAATTGCATACTCCCAAAAAACTAATTAATTAAGAATATTTCAATCCCTTTGCTCATCATTGTAAAGGCAAGCTCAAGTATATAAGCTTTTAGATATTAACATATTATATTTTCCAAAAAAGGTTGAAAAGATTTAGAGTAGATGTGGGTAAAAAGATGTATCTATACTGACACTGGGGAGGACGTGTAGAGGTCGAGCACCGTCTTCCTCAGAGGAATAATTGTTCTGAATCCATGAAACTTATCTGGACTCTTCACAGAGATACCTCGAATCCATGGGGAGAGAAAAAAAAATATAAAATAATTCTAATAAAATTCGTAATAATTTGATTGATGATGAAAAACAAGCTTACAACTTCTTAAATAATAATATAAACCTTAGGAAGAAGTTTGGGAATTAAACTATAACTAAAATTCTTAGAAACTGTGACTTACTATAAATAATAAACTTACTATTTATATACCTTGGTGATTCTTACTAGTGCGCATGATTTTCAGCCAAAAATAATAAGTGTACTATTTGGCCTAACTATGAAGTTCCCATAAATTCTAAGCACTTTTCATGTTGGGCGCAGCTCTTAAGGCTGTATGGATGAAAAGTTATATTCAAATTAAAATTACTATAAATAGTAAAAATAAAATTAAAATAGAAATTCAATGGTCATTCTAATGGTATTTTACAAATTCGGCATATGCAACCCAACATAGCGGGGTTAGGTGGCTAAATATAACTTGTTCTATTTGAAAATCATATATGGTACGTTTGTTTTAAGCCATCTCCAATCAGGCCTCTTCTGGTCCATCTTGGCCATGAAATTATTCACGACATGCTATACATCATATGCCCAAGTTTGTGTGGGGTCCATAGAGATGTATAAGATAAATCCACTTCACCCATGTGTTTTTGACATACCACAATAGGATAGGAGTTTACAAAGCAGGCATATCCAAAACTCAAAAGTACCAAATCACAAGAAATAGAGGCGATTGAATACGTGGGTGATATTTGTGCCTATAGTTTGTATGTATATTAATAACCTTAGGATGCATATAAACATCATGGTCAACTCCGGGAAAGTTTCAACGGTGGAGGTTTCCGTTCCCCTGTTTTTGTTGGTGTGGCCCATTTGAGTTTTAAATCTATCCTCATGTGGTCTTTCAAAACAGATGGACCAAGACATCTATGCGGACCCCACACAGCCCCTGGTACAGGTATGTCTTTGTGGGAAACGGATTGGCTACTCCCCCTGCTACAGCCAATGGCTGGTGGCTGGTGCTCTGTGGGCCCAACCATGATGTGTGTGTTTCATCCATGCTGTCCATCTATTTTTTATTTTTTATTTTAGATCATTTTATGTTATGGAATAAAAAATGAGGTATATCCTAATCTCAAGTGGACCACATTACAGGAAACAGTGTTGAACGAACGTGGACCATTAAAAAAATTTTGGAGGCCATAAAAGTTTTGGATTGAACTGTTCTCTGTTTTTTCCCTTCATCTAGGTCTGTATGACCTAATCAACAGATTGGATGTCAAATAAACAGTACAGTGGGCCTTAGGAGGATTTTAATGGTGGATATCCAATCACTATTATTTTCCTGTGGTGTGGTCCACTGAGACTTATATCTCTCTCATTTTCGGTATTGAACCCTAAAATGATCAGTAAAAATGGATGAACGGAATGGATGAAACATATACATCATGGTAGGGCCCGCATAGCACGGACCATCAGCCACCGGGAGCAGCCAATCCGTTTCCGTTTCTGTGCCCAGGGTCACAGTCAATCCGCTTACGAAAAGATCACAAGACGTCATGAGATTCTGCACAACAGGGAACAGTTGATGACGTCTGCTGCAGGCCTAAATAAGAGGAAGGTCTGGGAATCAGAAGATCATGCCATAGTAGCAGAGTAATGATATCCGTCCACTTATTTCGGTAGAGTTGCTACCAACTGAAAATCAATGGACGGATTGGATTGAATTAGGAGTGACCCTCTATCATTGCTTGTAAAGAATAACAAAAAAAGGGGTGATGGTCCATCACTGGAATTGTTGATTTGGTGGGCCCTAGATAGATGGGCCATAGTTCATAATCGTGGATCATATAACATCCTAGCCGTCAATGGCACACAACTGAATGAGACGGGGAAATTGATAAAAAAAATATTAATAAATGTCCAAATTTAGTGGGCAAAATCGGATGGTTAGGATTTTCCAATTACTATACATATGGACTATGGGCCACAGCCCATTTATGCCGTGTCCTACCAAACAACGGTTCCTGTCACTAGAGCTGAAAGTCCGGCGGGATGGGTTGGGCCGGGTCTCCTAACCTAACCCAACGCAACCTTGGGTTGATTAGGTGAATACATGCTAATATTTTCGTTATTACATTAATATGTTATATTTCAATACAACGTGTTATTTTCTATTCCTATGATTTTATTAATTATATATGTAGTTATTTATCAGGAAGAATTTTATTTTATTTTCTAAATAAAAAGCTAAAATACAGGACAACTATTCCTTTAAAAGTCATGTTGTCTAGCATACACTTTATTTGGGAGAGAAATTCAGTGCATCTTGTTAGCTTGAGTTATCAAAAATGATATCGACCAATGAGACCCAACAACATTAGAATTTCCTATGCCGTCAACACAAACAATCGGTAACTCATATATTAATCGGGTTTGGGTTGAGCCAGGCAACCCAAGACCTCAATCTGGGCCCGAACTAAGTTATATCAGGTTGGTGTTTGTATAGCCTAAGCCTGAAACTGAACTTGATATAGCTTGCCCGAGCTCGACCCAATGTCAGGTTAGTTATGGATCGGTTGGGTTGAACTTTCCCGACTTTCGGCCTCACCTGTAACTTGTAATAACAGAATACCTCTCACCTGTTGAGGATTTGTGTTGCAGAATCACACAAATTTAGATATAAGGATAGCAATCCAATAACGTCAAGCAATCACAAGAGAACACAAAGTTTTAACGTGAAAAATCCTTACAAGAAAAAAAGAAAGCCACGACACAAAGCGACAGAAATCCACTATGAAATAGAAATTACAAGAGTGAGGACTTACCCGATTCAAACAACCACGAATCTCACCCTTGTTACACCCTTTGATAACCCTAGAACCCTTTAGGAACCCTTGAAAAACTTTTAGAAAGCTTTAGAATCCCTTAGAATAGCCTTAGGGACCCTTATTTATAGTTTATGAAACTTCCCTTTCGCACCCTTGCGAAACCGCCTCAGATTTCCGCAGTCCGCATAAGATCCGGACTCGAATCTGCGTAACCTCGACTGGTCGAAGGGGGGCCACGACCGGTCAAGCAACCCGCACGACCGGTTGAGTAGCCCGGACACCAAAAAACCCAAGTTGCTGGACTTTGAGTCAAGCGAGCCACGACCGGTTGTGCAGCTTCCTCGACCGGTCGAGCCATCCCTACGATCGGTCAAGCAGCGGATTGGTTTGAAGACTTTTTGACAACAATCTCCACCAAGTCTTCAATCATCAACCGTGTAGCTGCTTGATCGCTTCTCTTATTTCTGCATTGCATCATAGCTTCAATCAATGCTTCTCGTGCACACTCCGTCCTTCTTTTATGTCATCACCAAGCTTAGAGAAGTTGCACAAAACTTAAACTTCTCTGTAGGAACGACCTTGGTGAGCATGTCTGCTGGATTCACGCTAGCGTAAATCTTTTCCAATGTGACGCTTCCTTCTTCCAGCACCTGTCGGACAAAGTGGTGACGAACATCAATATGTTTAGTACGTGAGTGATAAACAAAATTGTTAGCCAAATTGATATTGCTTTCACTACCACAGTTAACTGGCACGACCTCCTACTGAAATCTCAACTGATTTATCATGCCTCTGAGCCAAATACCTTCTTTAAACGCTTCCGTCATTGCCATATATTTTGCTTCGGTCGTGGAAAGAGCCACCACGGACTACATTCAACTGATTGCTTCACCCAATAGTACAAACGAGTATCCTGAAGTAGACTTCCTGAAACTATATTACCTGCGTAGTCGGAATCCACATATCCTACTAACTTTGTCTCTGTTTTCTCAAAAGTTAAGACAGTCTTTCGTACCTCGAATGTATCGAAATAGTCATTTCACCGTTTCCTAATGTTTCTTACTGATTGCCTATGAAATATTTGGTCTCGTACAGACCATGACATATATTAAACTGCTAACCGCATTCAAATAAGGCACATGAGACATAACTTATTTTTTCTCATTTGATTTAGGACATTGTTTTGAGGACAGCTTGAAGTGAACTGCGTGGGAAACGCTCACCGGCTTTGCTTGGTCCATTCGATACTTGATCAACACTTTTTCAAGGTATTTTTCCTGTGATAATTAAAGCCTGCTCTTCTTCCTGTCTCTATGAATATCTATGCCGAGAATCCTCTTTGTAGCCCCTAGATCTTTCATCTCGAATGTCCCTGATAACTAAGTCTTCAGTACATTAATTTCAGACATATCATGAGAGGCGATCAACATATCATCAACATACAGTACTAGGATGATGAATTTTCCATCGCTCAGTGTCTTATAATAGACACAGCGATCGTATTCACTCCGAGTAAATTTCTGACTCATTATGAAAAAATCAAATTTTTTATACCACTGCCTAGGCGACTATTTCAGGCTGTACAAACGACCTCATTAACATGCAAACCTTTTTCTCTGCCCTTTTAACTTCGTAGCCCTCTAGTTGCTTCATGTAGATCTGCTCTTCCAATTTCCCGTGCAGGAATGCAGTCTTCACATCCATCAGTTCCAGCTCGAGATCGTTTTAGGCAACCAGCGTCAATACGATCCGATAGATACCTGCTTAACCACCGGTGTGAATATCTTTTTGAAGTCGATTCCTTCTCTCTGAGCATAACCCTTCGTTACCAGCCTTATTTTATATCTATCTTGTTTCTTTTTGAATAACCACTTGCATCCGATCGTTTTTCGGCCCACAGGAAGCTCCACCAGCTCCCATGTATGATTTTTGTGCAACGAGTCCATCTCATCGTTCATAGCCGCCTTGTACTTTTCTGCATCAGGCTCATCAAGAGCCTTCTGAATAGTAGACAGGTCCCCGTCATCTATAATGAGAGCATATGCAATATTAGAGTCGTCCATGTATCTTATCGGTAATCTGCGATCACGCGGTGGATTCTTTCTCACAGGTGACTGCTGCACTTGATCTTGTACCTCTGTCTTCACATCTGTCTCTACCTGAGTATTATCTGTGTCAGTCTGGATGTCTATGATCACCCTTTCTGGTTCCTCTTGCTCCTTTTGATCATTCTTGCGAAATAGGGAGCTTTCATCGAATCTGATGTCACGATTAGTGATGACCTTGCGTGTGGCCTTGTTGAATAACATGTAACCTTTCACATCAATGTCATAGACAATAAAGATGTACTTTTTGGCTCTATGGTCTAGCTTATCTCTCTCAACTGACAGTACATGAGAGTAAGCTTCACAACCAAATATGCGTAGAACTGAGTAGTTGATTTTCTGACCACTCTATACTTCCTCTGAAATTTTACATTCAATTGTCACTGAAGGAGATCGGTTTACCGAAAAATAAGTCGTGTTAACGGCCTCTGTCCATAAGTCCTTGTCCAATGCAGCATTACTTAACATGCATCTGGCCCTCTTCAGGAGAGTCCGATTCATTTACTCAGCCACACTGTTTTGCTCGGGCGTGTGGCGGAATGTGTTGTGCCTGATGATCCCTTCATCATTGTAATACTCATTAAACTCAGTGGAAGTAAATTCTCCACCATTGTAAGTCCTTAAAATCTTTATTTTCCGCCTTAACTGTTTTTCCACCATTACCTTTCATTGCTTGAATATGGTGAAAACTTCGGATTTACATTTCATGAAGTAAACCCAAACTTTCCTGGAGTAGTCATCAATGAATAAAACAAACCATGACGACCCCAAATGGAAACTTCTAGTGATGGCCCCCCTACGTCAAAGTGCACATAATCAAGCACTTCCTTACAAACATGTTTTCTAGATTTAAAAGACAATCTAGATTTTTTATCATATATACAATGCTCGCATATATCTAAATCAAAATTTTTAAAAGCTGAAATCAAACATCGATCAGAAAGTACGTTCATGCCTCGCTCGCTCATGTGGCCCAGACGAGCATGCCACATACCTAAAGACGTGGAGTCTGCAAGGGTTACTGCCATTCCACCTGCTGAAGTGCTCCCAATCAACCTGTAAAGGTTTCCATGCTTCTGCGCTCTCATAACCACGAGTGCCTATTTTCCTGACGTTAGTCAAGGTACGCTCTATCCCATCAAACATCTTGATGCTCACCGTACCAATAGCCACAACATTACAGGCATTGTCATTGCCCATAAAAACCTGTCCACCATCGCATTCCTTGTAATTGGCGAACCAACTCGATGAGGAGTCATGTGATATGACGCTCCTGTGTCCACTCATCTGCATGATTATCGTGAACATGTCCAATCATGGACACAGATAAAACTTCACCACCACTTGTCTCTTCATTAAATGTGACCACATTGACCTCCTTGGAAGAAGCCGCTAAATTTTCTTTCTTCGTTTTAGGATTTGTACAATCCTTCTTCATATATCCAGACAACCCACAATTCCAACACTTTAATTTTCCTTTACCTCTACCATTGGATTTGGATCTAGGCCTTAAGGATCTGTACCTCGCTCAGAATTTCTGCCCCTCATAATCAGTGCATCGGAATATGCCCCCATGTCGTCGTTTAACTTTCTCATAGCTTTCCCTTGAAGGGCTGAGATAACGGTGTCAACACTTAAGATTTTATTTATGGTGCACATCGTGTCCCTGAAAGACTCATACGATGCAAGAAGAGAATTCAACAATATACATGCATGTTCCTCATCTTTGACCACTTCCTCCATATCAAAGTTGCCGAAGGTATAACACTATAGCTTTAAGTGTAAGCGATTTTCAGAGGACTTCTTTGTATAGATTTTCTCTAACTTCACCCATAAACTAGCCGCAGTTTTTTCCCTCAAAACATTATAAAGAACCTCATCCGTGAGACATAAACGGATAAAGGATAAAGCGTTATTATCAAGATTTTTTCATTCATCATCTTTCATGATAGGTTTCTGCTCCTCAAGAGCCCTAATCTCGCCTTGCTTGGTTAACAGGCTAATCATATTAACCTTTCATAACTCAAACTTATTTTTACCTGAGTACTTAATATCAAACTTACCGTTTCCCATTATTATTATTCCTGCAAATTCAGATCTGTGCCCCAACGATTACTCTGATACCACTTGTTGGGGATTTGTGCTGTGGAATTACACAGATCTAGATGTAAGGATAACAATCCAATAACGTCAAGCAATCACAAGAGAACACAAAGTTTTAACGTGAAAAACTCTTACGGGAAAAAAAACCATGGCACAAAGCGATAAAAATTCACTATGAAATAGAAATTACAAGAGAGAGGACTTACCTGATTCAAACAACCTCGAATCTCACCCTTACTACACCCTTTAATAACCCTAAAACCCTTTAAGAACCCTTGAAAAACTTTTAGAAAGCCTTAGAATCCCTTAGAATAGCCCTAAGGACCTCTATTTATAGTTTAGAAAACTTCTTTTTTGCACCCTTGCAAAACCGCCTCAGAATTTCATAGTCCGCACAAGATCCAGACTCGAATTTGCGTAACCTCGATTGGTCGAAGGGGGGCCACGACCGGTCGAGCAACCCGCACGACCAGTCGAGCTATCCCCTCGACCAGTCGAGCACCCCGGACACCAAAAAACCCAAGTCACTAGACTTTGAGTCGAGCAGGTCACGACCGGTTGTGCAGCTCCCTCGACCGGTTGAGCCATCCCCATGACCGGTCGAGCAGCGGACTAGTTTGAAGACTTTCTGACAACATCACCAGTCACCATAGAGCATCCAACATATTATGTAAACTCTATCAAGCTCACTGTGATATATATGTCTTATCCAAGCTAGCATAACTATTTTACCCCTAACCTTAGGACATATGTCCAAAAATGAAACATATGAAAAGCACAGGTGGACCACATCACAAGAAATAGTGTGAATTAAACACCTACCATTGAAAACTTCTTGGGGCCACGGAAATTTTGAATCAAGCTGATATTTGTGTTTTCCCTTCATCCATGTTCGTGTGACCTTATGAAAAGGTTGGATGAAAAGTGAACATCACTATGGAACCTGGGAAGGTTTCAACGGTGGACATTGTTATCCCCTTGTTTCCAGTGGTGTGGTCCACTTGAGTTTTGGATATGCTTAGATTTTGGGCTCATGTTAGATAAGACATCTATGGTGGGCCCCATAGAGTTTATTCATTATGCTTAGCGTAGCTTAAATCAGCATGCAATCCGCTACCCATCTATGGTGTGGACTTAACAAAGATCAGTCATCCCACAACAGCCAGGTTTGGGCTTAAAGTGGACATTTTTCCAAATCGCAGATTGCCTGTGGGGGCCACTGTGATGTTTGTCAGAAATCTACTCTGCCCATCCGTTTTCCAAGCTCGTGTTAGGACATAAGCTGAAAAATGAGATAGATCCAAAACTCAAGTGGGCCACACAACAACAAAAAGTGGGAAGGGAAATGCCTACCGTTGGAAACTTCTTAGGGTCCACTCTGATATATATATATATATATATATATATATATATATATATATATATATATATATATATATATATATATATATATATATATATATATGCCATCCCAACCGTTCATAGGGTCATTCCCACTGGGATGAACTGAAAACACACACAAAAAAAAGCCTTATCCAAAACTTCTGCTGCCCCACAAATGTTTCAACAGTGTACGTTCAATCTCCACCGTTTCTTGTGCTGTGGTGATGTAGAGCGGGTCGCGGACAATTCCATGGCTAAGATGGATCAGAAAAGGCACAGTCGATGACATAAGTGATCTGGTCTATCAGACCTTAGATCGGGCGTATCTCGCAATCCGGAATGAGTTATCTGATGAAAATATATGATTTTGGGGTAGAACGAGCTACTTTAGCCAACCAACCCCACTATGATACGTTGCGTAGCCCAGATTTGCGAAAAACACCCTGATCGACGGTCGTTTCCTTGTTTTATTTTCGTTTTTACTATAAATAGTAAGTTTTAGTTTGATTATAGCTCTTCATCTGTTGGGCTTTAGGAGTTGTGTCCAACATGAAAAGTGCTTAGGATAATTAGGAGAACGGTTTGGTGAAGCCAAATAGGACACTTACTATTTTTGGCCGAAAACCTTGTGCACTAGTAGACATCACGACCGTCTATAAATAGTAAGTTTACTATTTATAGTAAGTCACGGATTCTATGAGTTTTAGTTGTAGTTTACATCTGATTTCTTTCCTATTGCTTGGTACCCTTATTTAAAGGGTTGTGAACTCATTTTTATTCATTCATTAATCAATTTTAAATTTATTAGAAATTCTTTCTATTTTCTGCTTTCTTTCTTCATGGATTCGAGAAATCTCTGTGAGGAGTCCAGAGAAGTTTCGTGGATTCGGGATAATTATCCTCTTGAGGGAGATAGTGCTCGACCTCAAGTCCTTCTCTATGTCAGTTTGGTATCAAAGCGAGGTTTCTCCTCGGATCGATGGCTTTTAACGACGGGTCGGGCAACAATCCCATGGGCGGTGTTTCAGGAAATTTACCTTTAATGGCGGCAGCTTTCGAAGCAACACAGTAAGAGAATCGACAAGCCAAGCAAGGGTTGTATGCTTCCATGGACCACATAACGGATCTCTTGGCGAAAACCCTAGGATAACTCCGTGTTCCTGGTGGTAATCCTCCACCGCCGATTGCTGAAACTCGCAATCGCCCTGATCGCAGGATAGTACCGACAGTGCATTCACGGGTCATTCCTGAGGAAGGGGGCTCCAGTGAGGAGAAAATCGATGACATAATCTTCCAAGACCCCAGACAAGGTGGCGATCGAGTAGATCAGACAGATCAAGAATTCAAGATGCGTGTTGATATTCCTAACTTCAATGGCCAACTACACATTGAGGATTTCCTCGATTGGCTTTCTGAAGTTGAGCGATTTTTTGACTATATGGACATCCTTGAAGTAAAGAAGGTCAAGTTTGTAGCCTACAAGTTGAAAGGAGGAGCTTTAGCTTGGTGAGAACAACTGCAACTCGCACGAACCAGATAAATAAAAGTACCAATCCGCACATGGCAGCGGATGAAGCAGCTAGTATGTGCTCGATTCCTCCCTAGCGATTACGATCAGATATTATTCTAACAATACCAAAATTGTTGACAGGATAATCAGTCGGTAAGAGAATATGTAGAAGAATTTTATCACCTGGCGGTGCGTAACGATTTTGTCAAGACTGAATCACAGTAAATTACCCAATTCAACGGTGGATTGCTTATGGCGATCCAGGATCGGGTCTAGATGCAGTCCGTCTGGATGATGAATGATGCGATCAAGTTGGCTACTCGGGCAGAAGCGCAACTTGAACGTCCTACCACACGACCCTATTCTACCGCAAAGATCACTGCGGCGGATCCACCCCAGGGAGATCGACAGTCTAAGGGGAAGGAACCCTTAGGAGCACGCACTCAACCTCCTACGTCTGAGAACTGAGATCAGGGAAGAGGACAAGCTAGACCTCAAAGGGGCGTATTGACTGCTGCTGGTCCAAGTAGAATCCTGAACCCCTATGCTCGACCCCGGCCCGACAACTGCTATTGTTGTGGCCAACCAGGCCACTTATCAAATACTTATCCCCAGCAAAAGGTAGCAAACCTCTCTATCAATGATAGTAGTATTGATAACACTAATGAAGATCCAGATGTTGAAGAACAGGAGCATACCACTGAGGACAAGGTAGATGAATCAAGTTGGGTTCAGCAAGGTCACGGTGAGTTACTCGTCGTAAGGCGACTATTATATGCGCCAAGAAAAAAAGTACATCCACAGAAGCATGACATCTTCCGCACTAGGTGTATGGTGAATCAAAAGGTTTATGATGTAATTATTGACAGTGGCAATAGCGAGAACATCGTCTCCAAGATCATGGTGGAGAAATTACAATTGAAAACGGAGCGTCATCCTTCTTCATATACAATCGGTTGGATCAAGAAGGTCAGCAAAACAAAGGTAACTGAACGGTGCACCATATCCTTTTCAATTGGTAAACATTATAAGGATGAAGTAGTATGCGATGTGGTTGACGTGGAAGCATGTCACATACTACTTAGTCAACCCTGACAATCTGACCATGACACCACTCATAAAGGGCGAGATAATATATCTTCGTCAAGGACGGCCGGAAGACCATATTGGCCCTTATGAATCCAGAGGGACCACTTAAAACTTCTAAACTGTACGGTCGTTTTCTCTTAACCATACGGGACTTCATGGAAGAATCCAAAGAAACAGGACAGACTTATGCATTAATTGTAAAAGGGAAAGAACTCGAGCGTACCATTATCCCTGAAAGACTAAGTCCCTTGTTACATGAATTCAAAGAAATCTGGCCAGATGACCTTCTTGATGAGTTACCTCCCATGCGGGATATCCAACACCATATCGACTTTGTCCCCAGGTCCAGTCTACCCAATCAGCTTCATTATCGAATGAGTCTGAATGAGTGCGAGATTCTTCAAGGGCAAGTGAAGGAGTTGATCCGTAAGGATTTTATTCGAGAAAGCATGAGTCTGTGTTGTACCAGCTCTATTAACTCTAAAGAAAGATGGGAGGTGGCGCATGTGTGTCGACAGTTAAGTCATCAACAAAATCACCATAAAATACAGGTTTTCTATACTATGGTTGGACGATATGTTGGACATGCTAGAGGGTGCCAAAATATTTTTTAAATTGGATCTAAGGAGTGTTTACCATCAGATTTGAATACGGCTGGGTGATGAGTGGAAAACGACCTTTAAGACCAAGAAAGGATTGTACGAATGAATGGTCATGCCCTTTGATATTTTGAATGCGCCTAGCACATTCATGAGATTGATGAACCAAGTTTTAAAACCTTTCATTGGACGGTTCGTTGTGGTTTATTTCGATGATATTTTGATATACAGTCAAGATGAAACTGCCCATATAAAACATCCTAAGAAGGTCCTTCAGGTGCTTATTGAAAATAAATTGTATCTCAATTTAAAGAAGTGTAGCTTCATGACTAATAGCCTATTATTTCTAGGTTTTATCGTAACATCCATGGGCATTTGGGTGGATGAGGAAAAGGTGAAGGCAATCAGAGAATGGCCAGTTCCCACAAATATTCACGAAGTGCCAAGTTTTCATAAACTAGCAACATTCTATCGTCGGTTCGTGAGAAATTTCAGTACAATTGTGTCACCAATCACAGATTGCATGAAGAAATGGCAGTTTCGGTAGACTGATGAAGCTAACAGGAGCTTTACCGAATTCAAGCGCAGATTATCCACGACCCCGGTTCTTGTACTTTCCAACTTCAACAAACTGTTTGAAGTCGAATGTGATGCCTCATATGTTGAAATTGGAGAGTTTTGTCTCAAGAAGGTAGACCGATAGCCTTTTACAGTGAAAAACTTAGCAATGCACGTAAGAAGTGGTCTACATATAAGATCGAGTTATACGCGGTGGTCTAGGCACTGCAACACTGACGACATTATTTGATTCAAAGGGAATTCATACTTTACACAGACCATCAGGCTTTCAAATTTATTAATAGTCAAGCTAACATTAACTGTGTGCATGCTACATGGATCTCATTTTTACAGGAATTCACGTTAATACTAAAACATAAATCAGGGCAACAGAACAAGGTAGCCGATGTGCTGAGTCGTCGTGCGACTTTGCTAGTCACTATGAGTAATGAACTTATCGGGTTCGAGGGCCTCAAAGACATATATACCGATAATGACGACTTCAAGGATGCATGGGTTAGATGCCAAGAAGGTCACTTCGGTGACTCACATATGCAAGACGGGTTCCTTTTCAAGGGACATCGATTGTGCATCTTTAACAGTTCACTAAGGGAATATATAATCCAAGAGTTACATGGAGGTGGCCTTAGTGGACAACTTGGGTGATACAAAACGCGAGCTCTTGTGGAAGAACGATATCACTACCCGCAATTGGTACGTGATGTGGGAAAGACAGTCCAACCTTATTATATTTGTTAGACCTCCAAGGGATAATCTCACAATACGGGCATCTATACCCCGTTACCCGTGCCTGATGGCCCTTGGGAGGATTTATCTATAGACTTTGTACTTGGTCTCCCACGAACACAACGCGGCATGGATTCGGTGTTCGTGGTAGTAGATCATTTCTCCAAGATGGCGCACTTTATTCCATGCAAGAAGACTCTTGATGCAATACACGTGGCGAATCTATTCTTTGGAGAAATCGTGCAGCTACACGGGGTTCCCAAGACTATTACTTCTGACCGTGACACGAAATTCATAAGCCACTTTTGGCGGACTTTGTGGACTTGATTCGATACACGACTTCAGTTCAGCAGAGCCTACCACCCACAGACTGACGGTCAAACTGAGGTTGTGAATCATACGTTGGGAAATCTCTTTCGATGTATTTCAGGAGAAAAATCAAAGCAGTGGGATTTGGCCTTGTCCCAAGCAGAGTTTGCATTCAACAACATGGTAAACCGCTCAACAGAAAAATTCTCGTTCCAAGTTATTTACGGACGAGTACCTCGCCACACACTAGACTTGGTCCCTCTGCCCAAGCTTCCAGGCATGAGCATTGCAGCAAAACATATAGCAGACATGATTATGGATATTCATGCGAAGGTGCAGACCAAGCTACATGCCTTGAACAAAAAGTATAAGGAGCAAGCGGACAAGCATCGGCGACAAAAGGTGTTCGAGGTAGGCGACCAGGTAATGATCCATCTACGAAAAGAAAGATTTCCGACTGGCCCGTACAAAAAGTTGAAGATAAAAAGATTGGACTGGTACCAATCATCTGAAAGATCAATGACAATGTTTATGTCGTTGATCTTTCGGATGACATGGCGATCTCATGGACTTTCAATGTCACGAACCTGACCGAATATCATGAACCAGAACAGGAGGAGAACTTGAGGACGAGTTCTTTTCAAGTGGAGGGGACTGATGTAGAGTGGGTCGCGGATAGTTTCATGGCTAAGATGGATCAGAAAAGGCATGGTCGACGACAGAAGTGATTCGGACCATCAGACCTTAGATTGGGCGTATCTCGCAATCTGGAATGAGTTATCTGACGCAAAATATATGATTTTGGGGTAGAATGAGCTACTTTAGCCAACCAACCCTGCTACGCCAGGTTGCGCAGCCCAGATTTATGAAAAATCCCCTGATCGACGGTTGTTTCTTTGTTTTATTTTCATTTTTACTATAAATAGTAAGTTTTAGTTTGATTATAGCTCTTCATCTATTAGGCTTTAGGAGTTGTGTCTAACATGAAAAGTGTTTAGGATAATTAGGAGAACAGTTTGGTGAAGCTAAATAGGACACTTACTATTTTTGGCCGAAAACCTTGCACACTAGTAGACATCACGACCGTCTATAAATGGTAAGTTTACTATTTATAGTAAGTCGCGGATTCTAGGAGTTTTAGTTGTAGTTTGCTTCTGATTTCTTTCCTATTATTTGGTACCCTTATTTAAAGGGTTGTGAACTCGTTTTTATTCATTCATTAATCAATTTCGAATTTATTAGAAAATTTTTCTATTTTTTGCTTTCTTTCCTCGTGGATTCGAGAAGTCTTTGTGAGGAGTCCAGAGAAGTTTCATAGATTCGGGATAATTATCCTCTTGAGGGAGACAGTGCTCGACCTCACGTCCTTCCCTGCGTCATGTGGCCCACTCAAGTTTTGGGCCTGCCTCATTTTTTGGGCTCATGTCTTAAAATAAGCTGCCAAAACGGATGACAAGATGGATTTCTCACAAACATGATGGTGGGCCCACATCAAGGGTAGTAGGCAATCCTCGCCCCCCTTTCTAGTTATATTTAGGGTGTACATGAACCAAGGGTTAGCTCGCTCGACTCGGCCCAACTCGAAACTGAGTTCGATCCGAGTCGGGCGGTTTTGTATAGCTCGAAAATGAGTTCGAGCCAATCTCGAGCTGACCCTAGCTCGACTCGACTCAGATCGAAACTCGGCTCGACTCGGTCGTGTTGTGTGTGTGTGTGTGTGTGTGTGTGTGTGTGTGTGTATAAAACCATAATCCCTTTACCCTTTTGAAAACACGCCGCCCGACCCCAAATCTTCAAAAATCAAAACCTGAAACCCCTAATCACCTTCTCTATCTCTCTCGTCCCTCTCCCTGCAAGTCTCGCCTCTCTCTCTCTCTCTCTCTCTCTCTCTCTCTCTCTCTCTCACCAACACATCCCATAAATGGCCCTACAAATTGGGACGGCCTGGATTTAATGCGTGTTCATGCCACGTGTATGGTGGATGGTGATCTATAAGTGTAGTATTTTATAGCTGGATTTGAGAAGCCTGAATTCGGTATCGCCAATTTGTTTCTGTTCAAGCGCACGCATTCGACTCTTTTTCTCTCCACCAAAACCCAATAACAAATCCTCTCTAAGACCCTTCAAAACATCTATCTTCTCTCTTCCTTATCTCCACGTCTCACACCCCGCTCCTCATGTAAGCATCTCTCTCTCTCTCTCTCTCTCTCTCTCTCTCTCTCTCAATCGGCTCGAAAGCTTGAAACTGGCTCAAACTCGGCTCAAACTAGTCCGATTGTTGACCGAGCCAAGCTCACTGGCTCAAACTCGGCTCGAACTAGTCCGATTGTTGACCGAGCCAAGCTCGAGCCGGAGATGTTGGCTCGGTCACCTCACCGAGCCGCGTTCGAGCTGGGTGTGCCTAGTGACCGAGCTGAGGCCAGCTCAACTCGATTCGGCTCTACGTACACCCCTAGTTATATTATGCAGCCTCTTGAGGCCCATCTCAAAACAGGTCTAGGCCCATATCAGGCTCGGCCCACACTATTGTTGCTCCTTTCTTCTTAACCATCCATATTCAGGCCCAAAAATAGGAAATTTAATATTATTCCATTAAGGATACTTTTGAGGAGTAGACCCTCCAGGCTGGGACACTATAGTCCAACGGTCTGGATCACTGAACCACGGGCCCACTTTCCAAATTGAAAACCAGTGTATGATTGATACCCGAGCACTTCGAAATTGTGCAAGTGGAATGCATTTAACTCAAGTAAACCGCCTAAATTGTGGGACCCACAGCATCTAATTAATACTACCAAAATCAGATACGTCGAGCAATCCTATCCACTGATTCGTGGACACTTGTCTGCTTAAACAGAACCGTTGGATATCTTTCATTAACAGCCAACAAATGTCAACTAATCCGGACGTGATTAAGTGTAATTTTGGGTTTATGATACACCTGGACTGGGGCCCACAGTTTGGCCAGTTCAACCTGAATTACATGCACGTCACATGTACAACTTTTTAGCGCCTGCATATCAGCCATCACACTCCAGAAGAGTATCAAAGCGGGCAAGACCCGTTGCCAGGCAACAGCTGGGTTTGGCCGGAAATCGGATATTACTAGGCCTAATCAACTGATGGGCTGCGCCCATACAAAGGCCCATCTCAAACATAAGTACAGACCATTGTTCCATCTCTCAACCATCCATCTTTGGACCACCAAACAAGAGGTTAATATAGCTCTATCAAAGATATATTTAATGCACAGTCCATCCACGATGAGACAAGACAGGCCAATTTATGTATGGCCTTAAAATAACATTCTAGCCGTCCATTTGTTTTGTGAACAGTGGCCCACAAGAGGAGTGAAACAACCTGGTTCTCAGGCCAGAAGATCTAACCAGTGGGGCCACCAAACAGAAGGCTCCAATCTTGCACACGAGAGCCACATTCGCATGAGTGGCCTGTATCATTTCCCATAAATATAGTACAAACATGACAAGGTAAGAAAACGGAAGATCTTGGCCATTCAAGTTACAAGAGAAGGATACGATCACATTCACATAGACAAGAGAAGGATAAGATCACAGAGACGGTCCAATCTCTAAATACAAACCGTTATTTTCAAATGTCCCATTAAAACATCTCCTACCATACATAGAAACACATCAACTTACAAATATGATCGAGGGATCGCAGCAACACTCGTCGATGAGACAGCAACAACAAAGAGCTGCAAGGCTGCACAAAAGAGAAAAGATGAACAATCAATCCGTCCATTTGGTGGGGCCTGCAATCGATAGTATACATTCAAGACAACTCGAACCATTCATTAAGTGGGGCCCACATAAAATTTTCAATTGCTATGGTTCTAATGATGTCATTAAATAGAATGATAAGAGACCCTACCATAGTGAGTGGCCTGCCTCAAGTGAGAGCGAGGAATGAATGTACGGGATCCATGCGGACCGCATGTACCATAATTCCAGGCCATTAATCAGGTAAGCACATGAAAATACAATAATAGGGGTACCACAATCATCAAGTGAGCCACATTTGCATGTTGAACCTTTCACTGTTGGATCTTTTTCCTTCCAACCATCCATCTTTTGTCATAAAATTTTTACCAACGTTATTTTTGGGTCCATGGCATGCTCACCTTGTAACCCTACTTGATGAATGGCTCAGATCACCAACATATTTTCCCACTCACATGAAGGGCTGCTCACTGAATCATGACCCTTGGATATATTGTGATATTAGACTCCTAGTTTCATGAGGAGGTGGGCAGCTCAATCAATCAATCAATCTAGACTATGGCCCCCAAAAGCCCTGGTTAGTTCCCAATGGCACTTCATGGGCCACCATGCAAAACCCACTCTAAAAGGATGATCCTAAGAAACCAATCAAAAGTATATGGATAGTCGAGATTGTTCATGAAAACAAGGCCCAATCATTTGATGAGTGGGTCATGGATTGCTTATGATTATGAAGAATCACTTAGGTCAGGCGATCTTGACAACTGGCCGATCCCCGTTAGGGTGGTTTCCACAAAGAGAATGGTTGAATACGAGTAATCTGTCGAGTGGCATTGCTGAGGCCCACTCCTCTCATCAGGACTGAGGGATGGGTACAAACACTAAAAGCCGGGAAGTTGTAGGTTGGGGATGAACGACCAAACTCATTCCATGCACGGTTATAAGATTATTTGGAGTACACCATCTGATCGGTGTGATTTTTCATGATTGGCCATAGCATGTGGACTAAACTAATGGAGAGTGCATATCACTTCACTAGACACCGGGAGGGCCATAGAAAGATTCACCGTTGACTAAGGACTCGACCCAATTGACATTTGCTGACCCTTACAAGGACATAAGCCTGCGGTGCCAATTGTGTTAAAGAGAAGCAACGATGCGGATGTTCTGAGATCGTTGGTGCAATTCCGGCAGGTTGGGTCAGGTTGAGGGTCAACCCAAGCCCCGCTCAACCTTAAGAGGAGCCGACCCACAACCTGACACAAACTCAATTCCAGCCAGAGACACTCAACCTGAGCCCCACCCGACCTTAAGGGCAGTCAACCCACAAACCGACCCAAACCAAATTCCAACCTGAGGTGCCCAGCACAACCCAACCTGAATTCCTCTATGCTCAACCTCAACCTAACCCCAACTGACCTGAACCGACCCAAATAATGTGATTACTCCCAACCCAACCCAACCCAACCCAACGCAAATTTGCTCAATCTGGACCCAACCCAGATTTGAATAAGGTTGGAGTTATCCAACCATAACCCGAATAAGGTTGGAGTTATCCAACCATAACCCAACCTGGGGACTATGACAACTCGATGTTGATCCAAACCCAAGTTGCAGCCCTATTTGAGAGTAGGGCTATCAACGGGCCAGACCTACAGTTGCCTTACGCCTGGATTTTGAACTGCTCGAGCCATGGGGCGAGGCCTATTCAAATATTTGCCTCTGCTAGGCTCGAGGCCAGCCCGGCGATAGACATGTGGAAGTTGTAAGGAAAAACCTGTGCAGGTTCTTAACTTGTAACTTTGGAAGGGGACTGTTTGTGATACACTGCAAACTGCCGCCTATTGCCGGTAATTCATTTTCTTCTTCCACAATACTGGTAGAGAAATCAATGTCCCTCCGGGAACAAGTGAGATTCACTCAAAATGTTCTCAAATTAAAAAGGAAAATGAGAGTGTTCCTCATATGAGAGACCTGAGAATTTATCTCTGGCAGAAACTCGGGTGTGTTTGGTTGCACCAAATACCATCAAATTTCACGATTAATCAGCAGCAAGCAACTTCTTCAGAAGGCGTGGAAGCCTTCTGAAGAAGCATCTGCTTTGACACCGTAGCGTGCTAGCGCCCCTATATAGTGACGGCTCCCTCCCACTTCCCTCGGAGTCAGATTTTGTGCAAGACTCACCGATCCCACATAAAAGCAAGAAGGACACCAGCTAAAGATCACATCAACAAGATGGTCATGATCAGCTAATAAACAGTTTCAATGAGAAAATAAAAAACCGAATCATTGATCACATAGTAAGATGGTCCAATCAGGGTGCCCAAGATCACTAAAGATGAATGGTTCAGATCATCATACACATGTACCATATGATAAATACATCATATGGAGGCAACTAATCACACCCGAGATCACACCAATGGATAAAACAAGTAAGAAAGAGAAAGTGTGATAATTCATAGCTTGCACTGCACCAAGCAATTCTAGAATTGCACACATCATCATCATCTATGGCCCCATCGCAACTATCTGAGGTTGGCTTCCCAAAACCCATTTCGCCCATCAATCATGAACAGGCCAAAATTTTAATGCCTAGCTGCCTAAGGGCCCATTTGGATGCCACCAAATAAGTTACTTTTTCTACTTGTAGTAGTAGATAAGTAACTTATTCAGATAAGTAAGTTTGGTTTAAGACCAATTATAAGTAACTTTTTTAATTAGAGCCCATTTGGATACCACCGAATAAGTTACTTTTTCTACTTACAACAATAGATAAGTAACTTATTTGAGATAAGTAAGTTCGGTTTATGATCAATTATAAGTAGCTTTTTTATTTAGAGTTACTTAATCACTTCAGTTTAATAAGTAGAAATCAAGATCAGTTACTTAAGGCATAAGTAGCTTATCTTAAGTAACTTATGATCCAAACACCCCCTTAAAGTTACTTAATCACTTCAGCTTAATAAGTAGAAATCAAGATAAGTTACTTAAGGCATAAGTAGCTTATCTTAAATAACTTATGATCCAAACACCCCCTTAAAGTTACTTAATCACTTCAGCTTAATAAGTAGAAATCAAGATAAGTTACTTAAGGCATAAGTAGCGTATCTTAAGTAACTTATGATCCAAACACCCCTTTAAAGTTACTTAATCACTTCAACTTAACAAGTAGAAATCAAGATAAGTTACTTAAGGCATAAGTAGCTTATCTTAAGTAACTTATGATCCAAACACCCTTTTAAAGTTACTTAATCACTTCAGCTTAATAAGTAGAAATCAAGATAAGTTACTTAAGGCATAAGTAGCTTATCTTAAGTAACTTATGATCCAAACACCCCCTTAAAGTTACTTAATCACTTCAGCTTAATAAGTAGAAATCAAGATAAGTTACTTAAGGCATAAGTAGCTTACCTTAAGTAACTTATGATCCAAACACCCCCTTAATGTTACTTCACTTCAACTTAATAAGTAGAAACCAAGACAAGTTACTTGAGGCATAAGTAGCTTAAGTAACTTAAAATCCAAATGCCCCCTAAATGACATCCACCCTCCTTTGCAATGTCACACATACATAACTCAATTTAAACCGTCCAAATTGTGGGGTCTCATGTCGATACCCTAACAATCACACCAAACCAATGGCCCTAAGTGTGTGATTGGCTGACATCGAATGGGCCCCAATCAAAACCCATCAAGAAATTACATTGAAGCAATGGCCCGTCATTCAATCAATCCGATTATGGAGCTACAATCTCTCTACAGTGGGTCCCACAATTTGAATTTATTAATTTGAGGTGCACCTATGCGATCAATTCAATTGCTAAATTCTAAAGATATGAATAAAACTCACCATCCTTCAAGAAAGCCTGGTTGTCTCTTGGGTGGAGGTGCATAATATTGTGGCGGCGGCATCACAGGAGGTCCTTGATAATACCCTGTAATTACAAAAATAAATAAATAAATGAGATCATGATTTTCTAATAAATTTACAAAAATTACAAGTGCGCCGATGAAATAGAAGTCTATGATGAATAGCAAAAACAAAACCAAAAAACAAAAATAAAATAAAATAAAAAACAAAAAAACAAAAAAAACAAATAACAAATAACAAAAAACAAAAAACAAAAAACAAAAACAAAAACAGAAGGAGAAGAAGAAGAAGACAAGATCAAATGATAATTTGGAGAAGATCTAAGCTAAGTGTAGCGCAACGATTTCCTTATCTAGTACACTGCAACAAAATTCATGGCATGGCTCGACGGTCCATGATCCAGACAGTTGATTTGTGCGGTACCCATCTGAGGGATGACTATCTTCAAATCATACGTGGGACTGTCTGTTGGTCACAAGATCTGACTATCTTCAAATTATACACTGGACTGTCAGTTGGTCACAAGATCTGACTGCGAAAATTGTGGATCAGTGGGTTCTGTTTTATCAGATCCACAAGTGGACCCACTCAATCAATGGTCTGGATCATATCTTGAGCCCTATGCACCAAATAGATAATCTCTATAATGAAATATTGGAAGAAAAAGATGAGGCTGTGTTTGGTTGGACCAAATATCATGATATTTCATGTTAATCAGTCTTATTTGGTGCAGAATTCATGAAATTTGATGCAACCAAACACACCCTTTAAAAAAACCATTAAAATATCGTTTCATAATAATGAAAGAGATCAACACCAATCACAATTATAAGAGAAATCAAAAGAATATATATTAAAAAATTAGCAAAAATCCCTAAATAATTACATAAAAGCATAAAATGGAAGTCATTATTTTCAGTTTCTACCACAAATCAAAAGTGATTAAGAACTTAACAGGGGTAATTAACATTAATCTAATCACACTAAAAAATAGGTACACATCCCATAACAAAATATCAAACAAAACAAATAAAAACTGAAAAGTATGAGATTTAAATGAATAAATGGCAAAAAATAAAAAACCCAATCTCAAAAAAGTAAAATAAAACCATAAAAATGCAAAAAATCAATTAAAATATGAGAAGAGTGGGGTGAGTGTTACAAACCTTGGGCAGGGTATGGATAAGCATACTTTGGATCACTCATTTTCTAATTATAATTAATTAATGATAATAACAGAGATTATCAGAAGATTGAAGAGATTTTTGGGCCTTTTATTTTATAATAAAAAACCCATAAATATACACAAGAGAATTTGAGAAAGATTCAAGAAACCCAAATCTCTCTTTCCTCCCTCTCTCCGTCTCTCTGTCTTCCTCTGAAGCTTTCTTTCGTTTATCTTTCAGTGAAGGTGGCTAATTCACACGCATGTGGGAGCCTATTCACACGTGGGTTCATGTGTCACAATATTACATGTCTAAGATCTGAGCTTTTCATCATGCGAGATACTAATATTAGATCGTTGTTGATAAAAATCAGTCCATATAATACTTATTGTGGACCACATGATTTCGAAAATTTTGAATGGCTATTTAAATATTTTAACGGTTAATTTTATTTTTATTTTATGTCCCAAAAGAGTGAAATTACCTAATTTTTAAGAAAAATGATTTAAATCGTATTTACAAACTTATGGATGGCTCAGATTTTACATGAAATCTCTATGTTTGTACGTGCTTCAGCGTGTGAATGCGTACAGATCTCACACGCGCGTGTAATTAGGAACCCTTCTTCGCTGCTTTTTGCTGTGAGGTTCATTCCAATACAGTACTTCGGGACTTTAGCTTCTGAATCTGCGCCGTTTTCAGATGATCTAAACCGTTCATAAGATGAGTCTCACTCTCTACGGTGGAAATTTAACGAATTAAAGCTTCAATTGGATTATTTTAAGACTTTGGTAATTTTCTCTTTTGCTTAAAAAGAAAAGCTTAAAATACTCAATCCGAAGAATTTTAAGTAATTTACTATCATCCAATGGGATAAAAATTAAATAAACGGCTTGGATCATTGATAAAATAACGAAATCTAACAGCTACAATTCTGATGTATGTTATTGTAATACATGGATATGTGTTCGAGCAACGTACCACGTTTTAGTCTAAGTGGCTATAGTGTGACGGGATGTGGCAGGAGGTTAGACCAATCATATTTAAACAATTATGCTGTCGATCTACTTTATCAAGTTTTGGGGATCAACATATCCCTCCACCATAAATGCACCTAATACGGTGAAGTCTTTATCTCTCAAAGGTTAAAGATTTTTTTTTTTTTTTTTTTTTTTAAAAAGAATAAAAAAAGGTGGGCCGTTCCTAGAACTAAAATTAAGCCCACCATTGAGTAGATTTGATCCATTTATTTTATGGGAGTGGTTATATACCAACAAAAGAGTCTTTTCAATTTTATGTTTGAAGCAATTTATAACCATACTTATATTAATGTTACACATTAATTTTATATTGTTTTACCCGTGTGCTCCATGTGTGATAAGTTTTACCCTTAAACTTGAGTAGATGACATGAAATTAGAACTATATTTACGTAAACATAATAAATTTACTTATAAACAATCTAATAAGTCTTACATAAGATATGAATGAGTTCAAAACATGGGACCCTTTCGCAATAGGGCTATCTAGTCATTTCCTTCTTCCTCAGTTTATTTCACGAAATGGGAGGATAGTGTGTTTTTTTCTCCCATCCTTCTTCCTTTTTTTCTTCTTGTTCTTTATTCTTCCTTCTTTTTTTATTCTTTGGTTTCCTTTCTAATTGTTTTATAAGCTTTTTTCTTTTTTTTAATTGATATCAATAGTGAGAGTTTGTGAAATGAAATAGGGTGTAAAAGAATACTGTAATGAATGAATTTTTATAATGGAATGATGTTGTAATAAATAAATTTTATAATAAAAGAATGTTGTAATGTATAAATTTTATATTGAGATAATGTTATAATGGATGAATGTAATAAATATTGGAATGGATGACTGTTGTAATTGATGAATTTTTCTAATGGAAGAATGTAGAGATAGAAGTATGTTATAATTGATGATATTGTATGCTAGATCATTAATATTTATTGTGATTGTCGATATTTTCACTATCGATTATCGATAATCAGTGTAAATCGTCAATATTCATTGTAGACCATTGATATTAAGAGTAGACCATTGATATTTACCGTGGACCACAAATATTAAGAGTAAACTGTTGATATTCATTGTGAACCACTAATATTTTCACTATAATCGTAGATATTCATCATGAGGTACTGATCGGCCATAACTCCCTCGTTACATGTCCGATCTGGATGATCTTATACTCATTGGAAATGTAATTTGATGAAATTTCAAATAGCTTTGGAAACTCCATCATTACATGTCCGATTTTACTAATCTTATACTTTTTTAAAAGATAATTTGATAAAATTTTAAATGAATTTAAAATCATCTTATTTGAATACTATTCGAATACCGAGAGTGGGCCTAAAGTTTATTAAGATCATTATGGATATCTGATATTCATTATGGAGTACCGATCCTAAGGAGATAGTTACAACTCCCTCGTTATATGTTCAATTTGGATTATCTTATATTATTTGAAAATGTAATTTGATAAACTTTCAAATTTCTTTAAAATTATCTCATTAGGATACTATTTGATTGCCTAAAATGATTCAAAGTTCATCAAGATAAATGTGAATCGCAAATATTCACTATGAGTCATCGATCTGACAAAAACGTTCATAACTCCCTCATTATATGTCCAATTTTGATAATCTTATGCTCGTTGGAAATATAATTTGATGAACTTTCAAATTGATTTAGAATAAAACTATTTAGACATTATTTAATGGTAATGTTTGTCGGACCAGTACCCCACAGTGAATATCTGCGATCACTATAGAAATATTAGCGGTTACTATCAATATTTGCAGTCCAAAGTGAATATCAGCGGTCCACTCTTAATATTAGTAGTCCATAGTGAATATCGACAATCTACACTGAATATTGACAATCGACAATGAAAATATCAATGATTCACGGTGAATGGTCTAAACTAAATATTGATAATCTACCATACTATATTCATCAATTACAGCATACTTTCATCTCAACACTTCCATTACAAAAATGTATCAATTGCAAAAATGCATCCATTACAACGGTCATCCATTATAACATTTATCTATTTCAATATTCATCACATTCATCTATTATAACATTTGTTCCTTACAAAATTCATCAATTACAATATCTTTACATTATAAAAATGCATCCATAAGAGCATTCTTCCATAACCTCCTCCATTTCACAAACTCTCACCATTTATAACGAATGAAAAAAATTTTAAAAATAAGTATAAGGGATACCAAAAAATGAAAAATAAAGGAAATAAAAAAACATCATCTATCCTTTCACACCCCCTCCCCTACTATGAAAAAAACAAAAGAAGAAAGAATGAAACGACTAAATAGCCCTCGTATGGCAAGGGCCTCACATTTTAAACTCATTCACATCTTATGTGGGGCCCATTGGGCTATTGTCAAACAAATTTAACATATCTATATATAAGGAATTTTAATTTCATATTATCGGTTCAAGTTTAAGAGCAAAACTCATTACAAATACACTACATAAAAAAAACAAAAAAAAAAAGTTCAACATTAATACACAACATTAGTAAAATTATTGTCCACATAAAATTGAAAAAAAATATACTTTTTTTCCCGACTGTTTAATTGAAATGAACGGCCAGATAGTCAAAGGGGTGAGCTAGATTTCAATTATGGGTGAAGCCCACTATTTTTTATTTTTTATTTTTAATACTATTATCTCTTCAAGGCGAGATCGGATCTCGCCTTACAAAGCGCAGCTATGTCAAGCGTACATTTTCACCTTCTGAAAAAGCAAAAAAAGTGAATTCAATACTACAAATCTTTAAGTGTGTTTCATGGTTCGAGGGACCTGATTTTGAGGACGATGCAGATACAAGGTGGGTCCTACCTAATGTATCCATGCATGAGTGCTCTGCCATGTGTGACCCAGCTGTCCAAGTGACTTGCCTATTTTTTGGCCATGTACCCTATAAGGTGTGGTCCAAAAATGACGAAACTGGGGGTGATCTTTGGATTATGGTACATAGGAGCTAGGGCCTGATTGATGAACCGCGAGGATCTTAAAAAACGTGCCCAATGGACACGTGCGGAAAAATGGGTCCCCCATCATACCCTCAAGAGTAGGCATTGATCCTTGCAGCTGGAACACGGATCCGTGAGAGGCCGTGACCGTGGGGCCCACCTTGATTATTTTTTATATATCCAATCCGTCCATCAGTTTTATAAGATCATTTTAGTTCGTGATATAAAAACTTAGACAGATAAAATTCTCAAGTGGACCATACCACAGGAAACAGTGGTGATTGATCAACGGCCTTTAAAAACTTCCCAGATTCCACTGTAGTGTATATTTTCCATCCAAACTGTTGATAACGTCATAAAGACATATATGAAGCTAAATATACAAATATAAGCTTGATCTAAAACTTTTTGGGCCCACAATTTTTTTATGGTAGGTATTTAATCAACAGTTTTTCCTGTGGTTTGGTCCAGTTGAAATTTCGATCGGTTTCATTTTCAGGACCTTGCCATAAAATGATATGGTAAATGGATGGACGGAATAGATATACAACACATGCATTAAGGTGAGCCCCACAGACACGTAACCACCGAGCTCTCGGTGGTTCACGGATCCACCGAATCAACCGAATCCGCGTTCCAGCGGCCGGGTCTTACGTCCGCGTACGCGTCATGTGACGTAGGGTTGTTGCTGTCGAGTCCTTTTCTTGCCTATGCCGCGACTCACGATCGCCAACGTGTGTCGCTTCTAGTGGGCCACATGCAGAGATTACCGCATGTGTAAAACTAAAATAAATAATTATAATTTAAAAATGATCCTGACCATCTATTTTGAGATTTGAATAGGATCCAATGAAAATAGTCTTTTCAATGTTCTATATTCATGTTCTCATCAGAAGATAGGGATGATAAAAATAATTTTTCTTCACGGATAATATATTAGTATTCATGATTTGAACGGTTCAGATCACCAGAATCACTCAGAATTCAGGTCATATTAAGGCAACATATACTGTAAACCCTATGTCGCGACATAAGAAAAACGTAGACGTCGTTGCCACGTCATTCTGTAGAAATTGGGCACGGATTAGGTGACTGACCGACCGTGAGGCCCACCTTGACGTATGTGGTGTATATCCACTCCATCCCATCGTTTTTTCTATCTCATTCTAAATATGGGCAAGTTTATCCAAATCTCAAGTGGACCACACCGCTGGATTGAATGCCTACCGTTAAAACTTCTTAGAACCCACCGAAGTTTTGGGATATTAGTGTCTTTCATTTCTTTCAGATTTGTGTGACTCTATCAATAAGTTGGATTATAATTAAAAATTACGGTGGGCCTTATGAAGTTTAGGGCATTCAATGGCTAATATTTCCTGTCCACTTAAGATATGGATCCGAAATATATGCAACACATAGATTAAGGTGGGCCCCACAGTCAGGGCAACATCTACTAAAGTGTAGGAAACGGATTGGCTACTCCCCCGCCACCGCCTTGTGGCTGGTGGTCGGTGCTGTGTGGGCCCCACCATGATGTATGTTTTTCATCCATGCCGTTCATCCATTTTTACAGATCATTTTAGGCCTCATACTAAAAAAGAGAGAGATATAAATCTCAGGTGGACCACACCACAGGAAAACAATAGCGATTGGATATCCACCGTTAAAATCCTCCTAAGGCCCACTGTACTGTTTATTTGACATCTATATGTTGATCAGGTCATACAGACCCAGATGAAGGGAAAAAACAAAGATCAGCTTGATCCAAAACTTTTATGGACCCCAAAAAGTTTTTAATGGTTGACATTCATCCAACAATGTTACCTGTAATGTGGTCCACTTGAGATTGGGGTATACATCATTTTTTGTCTCATGCCATAAAATGATCTATAAAAATAGATGGACGGCATGGATGAAACACATACATCATGGTGGCTCCCACGGAGCACCAACCACCAGCCATTGGCTAGTAGCAGGGGGAATAGTCAATCCGTTCCCTAAAGTGTTACCCAGCTAACACCAAATCTGCTATTCTGGAAATGAGATGCCTTAGTTTTCCATGATTACTGTCAAAATGGGTAAGGTGAGAGGACATGGATTTGGCAAAAACTTTCTATGACAAGCTAGGTGGAAACTGTGGTTGTGAGAAATCCAGTCCGTCCATCTGTTTTTTAAAATCACTTTAGTATATGGTCTAAAAAATAAGCAAATCCAAAATTCAAGTAAACCTACTTCGTCTTTACTATCATGCGACCCACATGAGTTCTGGATCTACCTCAATTTTGGGACCATATTATCTACCTTAATTTTAGGACCACCACTTAATATGATATAGCAAAACAGATGAACGGAGTAGATTGCCCACGAGCATTTGAGTGTTCCCACCTAGCTTTTTATCTCATGAAATAAATGAAGCTTTCACACATCCTATTGGCTATCTAATTGGGCCCTTCAAGTTTGAATGCTAATGAATAAAGAGAAGCCAATGTCGTTCTTGACTATGACCTGAGATATTAAGCAGAAAGGAAAGCAAATCTCTTTTAATATCTTAGAAATGTGAAGTCTAAATTCTTTTATTCTTTGATTAAAGTTATAATGAGGACATCATGTGCACACGTGCATGCACACCACCCTCTATGCATGTACGTAAGTAAAACGAGGGCTCCATCATCAATATGACTCGATGGCAATGTCCAGTGAAGGCATCTTAGTTAGAAGACAATTTTTTATTACAAAAAAGTGAGCCCGATAGTTAAGAAAAGCCCATCATGAGATCTCATGATCATGACCCACTCGTCGGATTGATTTCATATTTTACGTTTTGTTTATTGTTATTATTTAGAATATTGTGAACGCTTTAGATTTTTCTGTTTAGTTTTTATTTGAGTTTACTTCATCGCCAAGTAATAGGTTGCGCACATAGTGCGAGTTTTGAGGTATAGGATTTTTCCTATAAATAGGCATCCCTTGTAGTTCTTTTGATTGATTGAAGTTAATAAAAAAATTTCTGCTTTATTTTTCTGCTCTCTTCGTGAGTTGTGGAAGAATTCAAAAGTTGGTGCAAAGCCCTCCCTTTTCGAAGGGCTAACTACCGTGGTGCAAAGCTACATCGACCCCGATTCACCCCCATCCTCCATCATCTTCTTTTCCATCTTCCACCACCATCCATACTTCGAATTTGTCCCTTTTGTTGCATCAGATTTCTTCATTACAGTAGATTTTCAGATTTCAGCCCGCAGGCGAGTTGAAACTTCGGCGGAGCACCACGCACAAACTGTACATCGGATCAAGCTGAGATTTGGGGGTTTTGAAGTTCATCCCTGGCCGACCAGGGCCAAGGTGACCTTTTTCTGAATAGTGAGCCCCATACACGTGCGGCCGGGATCACACGTACGTTCATCTAGGCTATTGTTGCTGTCCACACGCGGGATCGTCTTTTGGTTTAGGTTTTTATCTTCTTTTATCCTCTCATAGTTGTTTTTCATGAATCCTAACCCTAGATTACGTTTTTCCTAAGCTATTTGTCAATTTTCTCACCCTAGGGTTTCTTGAATTGGAATTTATGAATCCCTTGGATTATGGACTGATTACTATGCATGTGTGGGTGATTATTTCTTATCTTTGAGTATCGTTTAGTTTATAATTTTTATTAATCCAGCCCTATTATGTGTAGGCCTGGACCCACACAGATTCCCTTTAATTGAATGTTTGGACTTTCGTATGGGATATGAAATTTGTGTAATTGTTTATGAACTAACGTGATCTTAAGCCTGAAATCTCGCATATCATATTTAATTTTCATGTCTTGTATCAAGTTATGTAAGCCTATCAAAGATATGAGATTTGAAGGACAAATGCAAAAATATATTCACTAACTAGTTGAAAATTGAAAATATTTTGGTTGATCATTATAAGAATATTTTTATATCTAATCACTTAAATGGTTTTTAAGTTTATTCGAGCCTAATGGTCAATATTTGTAGATTCACTCGCGAACAAGGAGATTCGGAGAGGTCATTTGCTCGCCCATGTTTATTTTTGAGATTAAGAATGCAATCAAATGCTCCTGTTCAAATAAAGATCCTAGCTAGGATTCTATGCTCATTTCTATAAAGTCTGTTAGCTCATAATTAAAAGGGATGTAGTAAATGGGATTATTAGCTTCCTTTAAACTTCAAAATTTTTAAAGTAATTAAATTATCGTGTCTCAAAATTTGAAATCCGAGTATGGTCACCCTCATCCTGAGTTGTAGGTGTGAACTATTTTTTTATAGATTCATTCATAACATTCTTATTTAATTTATCACATATGTAAATCGAATTATAATTAAAACATCCAAACCATGATAAATTAAACTTAAACTTTAAAATAAATTGTATGAATTCAAAATTTGACTCTTCTGAGATTACTAATATTCTCTCATAATTTTTCACTTTAACCTTATTATAATTACTAAATAAAATATCTTTAGATTAAACTTTAGTGGAAATAATCATTCAATTACTTTTGTTTTTGTAGTTTCTCTTTCCTCCTGAAAACTTAGATGAGTTATCAAAATATGGATAAGTGAGCTAGAAGCATAGTGAGATCGTATCCACCACAATTGAATTTCAAAAGATGTACTAAATGAAATGAATCAATAATAAAAAAGAGTAAACAGGATATCAACAGAATAATATCACGAATATAATTCACACCAAAACATCATGAAGGAATAATGATGTCTAATGCTATGAATGCAATAGTGTATGCAATTGCATATAATAACCAAATTCAATTAACAGTTTTCCATGAACTCGCATAGCCTTATATTTTAGGTATATTTCGCAAATCAATCATACTCACCTAACAGATTGTAACACTCCGGGTTTTCAAGGGCCGTGTAAGAACACGGCTCCTGAAAATTCGGGGTGTTACAGATGGTATCAGAGCAATAGTTTGGATTAAATTGGGCTGTGGATTATGAACTCGCCATAATGCATTCGCTGACTAGGAGGGAGCGGTCGAACTTAGAGACATTTATAGGATCCTGAGATTATGTCATGTTGACAAGTCCGAAGACTAAAATGTTAGGGTTTACGAGTAGAAAGACTTAGGGCCCGTTTGGCCAACTGCATTAGAAGAGATTAAGGTGGATGAAATTGTAAAAGTAATATTTAATACATGTGTAAGGTATTGTCCCTAGACTGGGTGTATCCCATGTTTTTCAATACCATGTTTGGAATGTATGCAATTAAAAATAAATCACGGGATCTCCTTTCAAATTACACTTGAAAATTCAACATAATGGGATTTAAAAATCCATCTCACACCTTCTAACGTAAAGCTCATTTTCCAAAGCCTATGAAATTAATTTTAATCTCATCTTACACTTAATCCAAATATGTCATCTCCAATCCCGAGGTGGGATTAGGAATGCGATCCCATTTAATATAACTTAATACCACTGGCCAAACAAGTCCTTAGACTACGTAAAGTGATCCAAATCACTTCTAATTAGAAGATTGGACGACTTGAGTTGACCCAACCTAAATGCGATAGGCTCAAACTGCTAAAGTAGTTTGTGCGATCTCAAATTCTAGTGTATTATGGTCGGACGAATAGGTGGGGCCCTCCCACACCTGGGGACCCCCTTCTGGCCTCTCCAAGCTCCTTAAAGGTCCTATGGGCTTCTCCCTATGGTCATTTCTAGTCAATCCTACCCCTCTCACCCTCAATCATTACCCCATTTTCTTCTCAAACTCTCAAAACTTAACTCATAAGTCTTAACTCCTCATTTCAGCCCATTTTTTTTTAAAAAAAAAATTTCACTTTCCACCGCTTTATCCTTCTAATTTCCTTAAGCACTTTCTAATTTGAAATAACTACAAGCTCAAAGGATGGAAATCTATAATCGAACGAAAATTTACTATAAATTGTAAAAATATAAATAAAATGGATCTTTAACCATTAACCTAACAGAATCTTGTGAAATGACCAGGTCCATTGCGTAGAGTATCTTCTCCTACCCCAAATTTATATATGGTACGTTGTGTAACTCATTCTGGTTTATGAGATATGCAAGTTGTAAGGTCCAACAAGCCAAAGAACCGGCGCCGCAATGCCCGACCGGCGTTGCCAGCACCCACCATCCAGGGGCCCGGCGCCACGACGCCCAGCCCGGCGCTGCCAGCGCCCGATCGGCGCCGCCGACACCAGAAATTCCTACAATTTTGAATCAATTTTAAAAATTTATATCTCATTCGTTACAACTCCGATTTAGGTGATTCAAAAGCCAGATTGAAGATTAATAAGTCTAGTTTCATATAAAAATAAAATAAAAATTATAAATATAGTTAGATTTGGAGTGAATTGACAGCTATCCAAAAATTATTGGTTTTAAACGGTGGTTACTTTTAGAATTTTTATAATTTCTTTGCAACTTCAAATGATATGAAATTTGGTGGGATGACTTAAAACTTGATGATAAATCATTATAAAAATTTTAAAAATAATCCAGTTACTAAAAGTATAAGAAACGTTACAAGATAGGTCCCCTCCTCCCTTTCAATGTACACATGAGTGGGGTCATTTTCCTTGCTAATTAGGACTATCTAAAGTTCATAAAATCTATCTCTACTACTACCATTATCCTCCACCATCCCTTCTAAACCCTAAAAAAAATTCTCCCACTCCCAATCTTAAAACTCAATCCCCAAACCCACTATCTTCTTCTTCACTCTAACCCATCTCAATCCTCATTCTCTCAAACCCTTTCTTAACCATTTTCTTTTTCTCGATCTCATTCTCAAGTTCACCCACAAAACTTATTTCAAACCTATCTTCTTATCCTTTACAGAACCATCTCATCTCAACAACCACCTTCAAAATCCCACGCCATTTACTCATTCACTTCCACTTCCATTCACAAAACTCATTCTCTAAGCTTTCTAAGGAAAACCCTCTCCTTCTCAAAACCCCATCTCTCAACTCCCATTCCTTCACACAAAATCCATTTTAAAATACATTTTCAAGATTCATTTCCAAACCCATTTCAACCACTCATTCTCTAAACCATCTTCCTAAACCCCTCATTAATCATTTGCTCATTTTTTTCTCCACTCTCCTCATATTCCACAACCCACTTTCAACTCTTTCTAAACTCATTCCAAAACCCCCTCTCACATCCATCTCAACCTCAAAGCCCCTTCAACAAACCCATTTCCACCCCACTTTTCCAAAAAAATTCTCAAACCCACCTTCTCCTTTTTCCAACACTCTAGAGGAAATACATTCACAAGCACTATTTCAAAAAAAAAAAAAAAAAAAAACATTCACATACCCCACACCATTTTTATCATTCATCCTCAAACCCCATTCACTAACTCAACCTCAAATCCCTTTTCAAATACCTCCCCTCCAACAACACCCCCACCCCTCCTTCTCATAATCAACCCAAACCCATTTCCAACATACATTCCTCTTCTACTTCACCAAATTTCATCATAATCACTCATTCACCCCCTCCTATTCTCAAGCTATTCCTTCAAGGAAACTCATCTTCTTCTTCCACTTTTTCCTTTCCCTCAACTTCCCCTCCATCTCACTCACTCTCTCATTCCACTCCTTCAGTCCCATTTCCTTGAACCCATCCTCAAAAACTTCATTTTTCTAAACCCATCTCAAAGCCAAATCTCTACTCACACCCCATATCCTTAACTCACTTTCTATTCCACCCCATACAACCTCATCTCAAACCCATTCCTAAACTTCATTTTCCAAACCCATTCCCAAATTCATCCATATAACCCCTTTTCCAAAATCCATCTCTTAAACTCATCTCCAAGTTCCTTCCCACTACCCATTCCAACAAGTCTATCTCAAGTCCACACCCACATTTTATTTTTTTCAACCCATCATCTCCAAATATCCACTCTTATACCCATTCTCAAGATCCTTCCTAAGCTCATTCCTCCAAGAATCCAACCACATTTCTCACACCCAAAATCCATCCTAGCCAGAGGAAATGGCTCCTCTAGCAACCATTGCGTCTCTTTTCTCCATCTCGGTAATCCTATCACTTATGAGGAAGAAAAAACCGTCTCCCGCCGAGCCGGGACCAAGCCAAGAGCGGCGCAATAAGAAGAAGGCCGACCCGAAGGGAAAGAAAATCGTATAAGTCCCCTCTCGAAGGGCTCTCGCGATTCAAACGCCCCAACTGCCCGTTGATGATGTAGGAAATTTTTTCCTACACAATGTCGCCTTTGAAGCCTCCGTGGAAGAGAAATTGTTCGACGACATTGCTCTACTCGGTCGACTTATGGAAAAGGGATGGGGTCCCGTTTTCTATGGAGATTCCCAGGCAGATAAAGGTCGAGCTAGGGCTTTCTATGTGCGGATCAGAAACCCTCAATTCAAGCCCTTGGGCTGTGATCTTGTAATGAGTGGTAAGAGGTTCCAATTTGGGGTAGAGCAGATTGTCAGCATGCTTCGAGTGCTACGAGGCGAAGTGCAGATTGAGGAAGGAAACTTGGATACAAGTCAAGCCTGCAACGAGCAGACTCGCTTCTTGTGTGGGCGAGTTACCCAATGGAGGCGTGATGTCGGCTTGAACTCATCTAACTTGACTCCAGAGTATCGTGCGCTTCACCGCATCTGCACCCATAATGTCTATCCAAGGCTGAAGAACTGTACCGAGTGCTCTCGTTATATGGTGGAGCTTTTATATCAGATAGGCCAGGGAGCAGATGTATGCCTCCCCAGCATAGTACTTCACTAGATAGTAAGGGCCTCAAGGGCAACGTGGAAGGATGTATGTCTCCCTTTTGGTCCTAGTCTGTCGGTTGGCCTAGTTATACGGTGTGGGCGGATCGGATGGAAACTTTATACTGGCATAGATATTGGGCGATAGTATGTTGAACAATATGAGAATAGGCCCCAAGCAGCGACGGGCCCACATCGACCAATACGGGGAACCTGTTGAAGAAGAAGAGGAGAGCGATGGAAGCGATGAGGATGAGGGTGAGGATGAAGCTGAAGAGACGAAAAGAATTGACGAGATGGAAGAAGTTGGCAGGGAGTCGCTTACTATCCCAGATATGCGTAAGCGCTTGGATGCGCTCAAGGCCGAGTTGGCAGAGATCAAGGAGAGCCAAGCTAGGCACCAAGCGAAGCAAGAAAAATAGAACAAGAAGATGTATCGGGCTATAAAGGCCCTATTCTATTGCAGCCAAGACGAAGAAGCTCCTCCACTCTCGCCCGACCCAAACGAGTAGCACCACGAATCTACTGATGACTAGTAGTTTGCTTTAAGTTGTTTAGGACTAATCTCATGTACTGAAGGATGCTTAGGAATTTGCTTAATTAGCTTGTGTTTACTTTTCGTTTAGCATATCTAGTAATCCTTGAATCCATGCTGTAACATGTAACTGGCCATACCAATGGCATTTTAAAATTCGACGTGAATGTATGGATTGAAATTCTCTTGTCACTTTGTGAATACTTGCATGTATTGTTGCCAATAGAATAGTCATGCCTTATCATATTAAAGTTTAACATTAAGTGTCTATTTATGAATTATTTATAATCGTGCTAGGAATCATTCCATGATTAAGTTTAATTACACACACACACACACACACACAGATATATATATATATATATATATATATATATATTTGTTTAAGTTGTTTTGGTGCAATTAAGTTAGGACCCTTAAGTAGGATTGAGTTCCATAGCTTAACACTCTGTAAGCTCATGTTAGAGGTGAATTATAGTAAAATATATTGGGTTTTTCCATTCTCCTATGGACTCAAGGTTCCAACAAAATCGAGAAGATAAGCTATGGACTCAAGGTTCCAACAAAATCGAGAAGATAAGTTTAATTACCCTTCATCTTTGCCTTCCTGCACCCTTACTAGCGTTATTAGCACTCCAAGCCTCCCAAATACCTTAGAACCTCGACTATTCCTTCATAATTGAAATTTATGAAACCAAAGTGTAGTTCGCGATTAACCCACCAGTCATAGGATTAAAATGGTAATTCGTAAGAAAAAAATTGTGTCTAAAAAAAAACTTTTTAGGATGATCGTTACCCATGGGCATGTTGAGAAAATTATTAAACTCCAAATTAGATATGAATTAAAATGAGGACTCTCGTAGACCAAGACCCAAAGGATAACCATATAAATAATAGATTTAAACTTTCTAACAATAGTCGTTTTCTAAACATTTAGATTAATCAGACTACAGAATTACGGAAGCATACGCCTGCAAAGCATTCGCGGCTTGACCCAATTCTCAATCCTGTGCGACTACCAATGGACTCACTGCTTTGACCGAGCAGAAGACTAGGATCCACCAGGACGAAGAAGGGATACGATGAGCCTTCTACCCTGGTCAGGTAGATGATCGACGTATCGAGTTCAAGCCCACAATAACTGTTTCTCCATGTTGGTCTAACATTGAAAATAAATATTTTTACTCTACATAGAGAAAAATCGTTATCATGAATTCAAATCTTTAAAAATAAATAGATAATTAAATAAATTGTAGTAAACCATCAGGGTGAAAATTTTTTAATGGGGGTAGACTAAATTGAGCTGAACTAGCATAGATAGTATACACCCTACCATGCATATAAACTTGAAATCAATGAAACTTAGGTAAATAAAATAATAATATCTTTGCTTATTATCCTTAGGCAATTTTGAGGACGAAATTATTTTTAAGGGGGGTAGATTGTAACAACCTGGATTTTCATTATTTTGGATTCCCAAAAATTCTTAAATTTTTTTTTATAAATTAACTTATAATATCACTTAAATGACCATTAGCACTCAATGTTCGTCTATACAGGGGTAGTACTAGTAAAGAACCACACAAGTCTGATTAATTAACCGCAGGAAACTACTGAATTCGCCCGATCACTTGAACATCAGGTGTAACCCCATGATTTACTCACATAGGACCCAAATCTAACCGACCCGTCGCTAACTAATCAAGACAAGCATAACTAAATTAAAGATCTAACCGAAGCCGACTCAGATAAGACTCGAATCTTAACTAATAGACCAAATCAACCCCTATAACGTCCCGTCCAACCAACACGGTGTCCTGGGGGGTCCACGTAGGATTTACTGTAGGACCATTAGTTTAAACCATTTGTGGTGGGATAACACAAGTTAATTAACCTATGATTAGTCCATTAGAATAGATCAGTCAGGCCATGATAGGGCCTAGTGCAGGCCACCAAGTCAAATGACCATTTATACTTAGCATCGGCCAGTACGGGCTATTCCGCTGCGCAGAAATGTCAGAAAATTATAAAAACTTAGAGAACCTTAGATCTCACTGGGCTTATGGTCCATCATGGACCACGGACTCATTGGGCACCCAGAAGTAATTATTTGAGCCGTTTCAACAGCACTGGTCAACCTATCCAAGGCTAAAGTGAAAATCTGGCATTGAATAATGAAACTGAGGCTCCGGACTTTTCAGCCGTCGAATTTCTTCAAAATTTATGGTGAATGTCTAATGTAGTGTCCTACACTCATCCACAAAATCTAAAACCTGATAATGGCAGACGACCGTTGATCACAAATCAGACTCGTACGACCAAACCCCATATCCGATTGTTTCCAAATTTTGCATAGCCCTTCATTAGGACATGAACCACTTACTCTATAAGTTTCATAGCCAAGGGACCACTAGAACTGCCCCAACAAATAGAATGGTCCCCACAGGGCCATTTGAAGATCGAAACCGTATGATAAAATCCCACTTTCGTTGATCCGTTTGTCTCCAAACTTTGCATAACCCCTCATTGGGTCATGAGACACCTTCACACCAACTTTGGAGGCCAAAGGAGTGTTAGGGTTACCCCAACACCAATAAATAGTCCTAGTGGCTATTTTGGGAATTTAAGGAAACTTGGGGCCAAAGGGCCCAACTCTAGAAAATAAACCCTAACCATTGTCTCATATCTCCCACCACTCTCTAACAACAACAAATCTCTCTCCCTCATATCCTCTTTCATTCTCCAACAACAAATCTCCCTCATAACTTCCTTCAATCTTCAACAATCAAGCTCCCTCCTTCATATTTCCTCCATTCTTCAACAATCCATCTCTAGCTCTCTCACAACTTCCTTTTTTACCCCAACCACTAAGGAGCAAATAGGAGAGAAGAAAGAGAGAGTGTAGAAGAGATCCAAGGTGGACCCTAGATCATGGTGGGGCCGAGGAGATCAAGCATTGCAACTCCCTACTCCTTTCTCTAAAGAAAATCCACCACCACCACCACAATAATCATTCCATGAAGCATCTAGGTAAGATCCTTCACCCTTTTTCTTGAAACTCATGTATTGAGAACGATTTGGCTTGGATTTCTCACATGCAAGAGCTTGCTTTAGGGATTCCGGCTGGCCAACCCCCAAAACCCTCATTTCTAAGTCGTCTATCAAGCCTTCAACGATCCAAAGGTGCGGACTATTGCTCTTAGGTGGCCTAGCACCAATTCTATTATGAGTTTAATGATTTTGATTGCTTGGGTGACATCTTTGGAGAACCTAGAAAATCTTTAGGAATTGCATGTTTGTTAAAATGGTATGGAATGGTATGTTTGACTCACATGATGTTGTTTTTGCTTCTCATATGATGTTGTGTATGGATGATGTATGCTCATGCCTTGTTGAATTCTTTTTCATGTATAGTTGTTCCGTAGTATGTATAATTTCCTTCCTCTTATACACATAATTTCTTAAAGTGGAAGGAGTGCTTAACTTCCTCACCCACACACCCTCACACACACACTCACATGCACTTATTTCTTGATATGGTTGGCTTAGCTTGCTAGGAGAATATGAATTATATGTTGATATGTATGAGAACATGCGTTTGTTGTTTTAGTGATACATTGTTAGTCGGCATGCTATGGATCACTATTTATGCCCTTGGGTTGGCCAGAATCATGAGGAGAGCGAAGGTGATCCCGTCGGTAGGACTGTCTCGAGACTAAACCTATGGATTTGGGCGGGTGTGTTCGGGCGACTGTAGTTCGACTACATGGGTCTCTTGTGCCCGATGTCGCTCATCTCACGCTCGCCTAACTCTTACGGTTTAGTCTACTGTCTGACCAACCTTGAATGTTAACCCTGATTGCTACATATGTATGGAACCTAAACTACCTTACAACCGTTGTAGCCCATCAATAACCCACTTGAAACTGGTCCATAGCCTCGTGAGCCGGGCATGGTGGAATGGGACACTGTGTCTGAGCTGTCGGCCTGTGTTGGGGTGTCGCGCCTCCCCGTAGTGACCTCAAACGATTCCTTTCTCTCGGCACGCCTCATGTGCTTGAAGTCGAGGATGAGGAACTCGACGGAATCACGAACCGCAAGGACTCGACCTCATGCATTGGAGGGTCTTGGCCTCGCAACCCATTTAGGGCATTGATATGTGAGGTGTATCAGATTCTCCAACCTGCTGAATGAATGGACTTAACTAATAACTCGGCTAACACGATCGCATTGTATCACATTGTTAGGGTGGTGACTCAAAAATCGAGGTTGCTCTGAGGGAATGCTGACATACGCGATCGTTAGATGGAGTCGCTCAAGGGAGAGTTGTGGCGAGGGCATGCATCATATCATTTTGCATTCATGCATTTTAATAAGAGTTGCTAGGTGTTGATAATTAGCTGTGTTTCATTAAATTCATATTATAATTGATGTCTGTTGTAACTTAAGATTAATAGCACCTACTGAGTTGATCACTCACTCCCACTCTGGGACGGTGTTTTAAAACACCAACCAGACTCTTTACTAGATGCAGGTGAGGAGGAGCTCGACGAGTCGAGCAAGGTGAGCAAGGATAGGGAAGAGGAGCTTTCTTGCTTCCAGACTTTCGACGGATCTTTTTAGTTGAATTCGGGTCGCCACAGGGTATGGACCAGGGCCCTAGTCGCCTTGGGTCATGTATGGGTGAGACTAGTTCCCTATTTAGATGATTTTGAATTCGTCGTTTGTATATTTTTAATTTAGTAGCAATTGATACTGCTTTATGATGTATTTATACTTCATGCCTTGTTAAATCCTTCATTGTTTCTGAGATCATCCAACTGTAATCAAAATATGAAGCCCATTAGAGCACCCATGACACCTGAGAATTCAGGAGCCGAGTTCTTACATGGCTCCTGAAAACCCGGGGTGTTACACAGATCCAGTGAGGTTTGTACTTAAATTCACCTTTCCATAATCTTGCACGACTCTAGACCTTATGTGTCATTTTCAAATGAATTTTACTCACCTAAACGATCTGATAAGATGTGTACAATAACCAGGATCTCGTATGGTTATGATATTAGGTACTTTTTGTAAATCAACTATACTCACTTAACTGGTCCGATGAGGTGGCAAATTAACCATGCACGCCAGTGAGCAACTCAACTATACATTATTGACTCAACCAAACAAATTAACCATGCTCAACAATCCAACAGAGTAACCAAATCTCGCATGATTCTGACATCAGGAACCTGTTACAAATCAACCATGCTTACCTAATCGATCTAATAAAGCGAAAAATCAACTATACACGTCGATAAATAAATCTACCATACTCACCAATCTATTGTCCATCTAATAAGTATTTCCAAATAAAATAATAGTATGAATTCCATGAAGATGAAAGCACTTCTTAAGCATTTGTAATGCAATCAATAGTTCAAATTCAAGAATGACATGATCATGATGTATGAAATGTCAATAAATAGACAATTTAACAATTAATTCTTAAATTAACAATAATTTGAATGAGGAATTAATAACACTACGAAATGATATAAAGAGAGGCAAACATTCAATATTCAAGTTATCTAATAAGAAGACTATTTCAAGGAAAATGGGCAATGCAAGGCGCATACTCAAACCTTTCAGAAGTAATGACTGTCAAGGAAAACTCCTAAATTAGGAGAAAAGAAAAAAATAAAAAATAGCTTTTTCAAAAGCATAGAGGTTAAACCTAAGGCAAAAAGTGAGATGTAAATAATAACTTTTTATTACAAGAGTCGAGAAACCGAAAAATAGAAGATCTCTAGCATTTAATAAGAACTCACAAACTAAGATTAAAGAATCAAGCTTGAAATTTAAAGTAACAATATTGAATCAAGTTTCAAGTAAAGTAAAGAAATTTAAGAAATAGAGCAATGTAGAAAGAAATTCAAATTTAAAGGATCGCTTACCTCTCAAAGGTCTTGTCTCAAACTAGACCTGAATCATCCCTGAATCAATCTGACTTGCCCATGACTCAACGAGTCCACTCAATGAGTCAAATAGACTCTCTCTCTCTCTCCTTATCTCTTGTTTTCTCCATTCTCTTTGTCTGCTTCACTTTCTCTCTTTATTTCTTCTTCTCGGACATACCAATAAGTAGGTGCTAGACTTAGACCTACTCAACTCGATTCAATGAGTTGACTTGATTTCTCTCTCTATCTATTTCTTTTGTTGTTGTGCTCTTCCTCTCCCTCAATTATAAGGAATTTTACAAATTCTCAAGGTTCTAAAAATCTCATTTGAAGGAGTTTGCAAGAGGCTTTAGTGTTAAATTCTATGCAAGATTTATGTCCTAGCGGTGGGTTTTTTACATTGTTTTCACTTGATTTGATGGGTTGAATCATGCTACAATTTAGGTGGTCATACATGGTTCGAGTGTACCTCTCTAACATACGGTGTGGATTTCAAATCATCTTTTCCCCGAGATTCTATGGTTTAAACTCTAAATCAGAGGAGGTGATCCCCTCTAATGGAAATTTCTTATGTTATAGGTTTACTGTAGTTTGAAAGCTTTTGGACAGTCTTAATGGGTGCATGAAAGCTTGTGGTTAAGAGAAATTAAAGCTTCCGAGTCGTTCAATTAGTGGATTTCTAGTTTAAAGATCTCGGCCCATCCCCACAGGCCACAGGTTGGCACAGGAACCCCTACAAAAATGGGATATGCATGGTTCTTTGGTTTTCTTGCATGAGGGGGAACATGAATGAATGGTTGGAGTTAGTTGGTTGAGGAAAAGACGATTTAAGACGATTCAGATTCGATTCAGAGAAGAAGGAAGAATGCAGTTTTCTTGTGAGCTAGCTACCTTTCTTAATGTTAGGAATGGATGGACCGTTGTGATTATCCCCCACGATCCTTTAGATTTTGTTACTCTTAAGTTCTAGTTGGGCTTGTTTTTCAAAATGGAAAGAATGGAGAGAGATTCTCTCATTCAACGCGGCTTGCTTACGCACATGAATGTTTTCGTGGTTTTTATTTGCATGCACGCACATGTGCCATGCATTTTGGGATGAGTTCATATATGGGAACAATTGAGGCGAGGTTGACTGAGGGTCCCAATATTATATGGCCCACCCATCGTGTGGATTGGATCGTCAAAAGATAGTTTCGATTCAATAATTTTAGATCAAATATTTTAAGTGGTTTAATTCAAAATCGATCGCTAAATTGGCTTTAAACTCACAATTTGAGTGGTCCACGGCATTCCTTTAACAATCAGATCGTGATCATTTATGGTGAAAGTGCACAATGTAAGTTTGCTTGCAATCATCAAATCAATTTAGGTTTTAGAAATTAAAGAATATGTGGGATTCTTCCTGGAGAATGTGGGCACCTCGAAAATGGTCTCAAACGCGGGCTGATGTGATAAGTAAATCAATAGATTTGTTGGGGATTGCCTAGGGATGGTAACAATGATCATCGTTTGATTTTTAGACAGGCCATCTAATGGATGTGATGAGAATTTCGTGGAAAGTTGATCTTATGAATTAGATGTCAAGATTTACAATGTATGAATTGTTTATGCTATATAAGCATTGGATAAAATTTCATCATGATTGGATTCCTACAAGTAGGTTTTTTAAGGGATAATGTAAGGTAGGAATATGTACACCCTAAAAAACTTTAGGTGATTGATAATGTATAGTTAATCATTAGAATTAGATTTTAACGATCTAGAATATTTCTTAGTGTACCAGGGTCAAGATGAAAGGCTTAGAATCAAAGATGATCAGGATATAAATAGCTTAGATGGTGATGTAGAGCGGGTCGCAGACAATTTCATGGCCAAGATGGATTAGAAAAGGCACGGTCGACGAAAGAAGTGATTCGGACCATCAGACCTTAGATCGGGCGTATCTCACAATCTGGAATGAGTTATCTGATGTAAATTATATGATTTTGGGGTAGAACGAGCTACTTTAGCCAACCAACCTGCTATGCCGGGTTGCGCAGCCTGAATTTGCTAGAAACCCCCTGATCGACGGTCGTTTTCCCGTTTTAATTTCATTTTTACTATAAATAGTAAGTTTTAGTTTGCTTATAGCTCTTCATCTGTTGGGCTTTAGGATTTGTGTCCAACATGAGAAGTGCTTAGAATAATTAGGAGAACTGTTTGGTGAAGCCAAATAAGACACTTACTATTTTTGGCCGAAAACCTTGCGCACTAGTAGACATCACGACTGTCTATAAATAGTAAGTTTACTATTTATAGTAAGTCGCGAATTCTAAGAGTTTTAGTTGTAGTTTGATTCTGATTTCTTTCCTATTGCTTGGTTCCCTTATTTAAAGGGATATAAACTCGTTTTTAGTCATTCATCAATTAATTTCAAATTTTATTAGAATATATTTCTATTCTCTTGCTTTCTTTCCTCGTGGATTCGAGAAGTCTCTGTGAGGAGTTCAGAGAAGCTCCATGGATTCGTAATTATCCTTGAGGAAGATGGTGATCGACCTTATCACGTTTATCCCTGCGTCAGATGGGTACTTAGTCTATTTCAAGATGAAATCGATCAGTTGGATAGCTTATTATGTCCATGAAGAGTCTTCTTTATGGTTCAGATTGATGATTGATGAAGCATATTATGATATATATATATATATATATATATATATATATATATATATATATATATATATAAGCTTGGTGTGTGTAGCAAGGTGTACATGTATATGTACATGAGGGTAGGGTCCTTAGATCATGATTATGACTATTAGTTAAAGTTATATATGAGTGACAAGCAAGATGAACAAATTAAAATCTCGATTCAAGGGGTGTACGGATAAATGTAATGATTTTGAGGTTGATTTAATATAATCGGGTGGTCCATAAGTAAAATGGTCGATCGGATAACTTTATTTAATGATGAATGGTCATTTCAATAGTTGGTTTAATGAGCAATCAAGTATACAAAGATATACAAAGGTTTGAAGATTATTATGGGGTGTATGTGTATATGTGTATATGCATGTTCATATATACATCTCTATATAAAGAAAATCTAATTGCTAAAAGAAGAGCGTAGAAGAGCACTTGTGTGCCTACTCATGCGTGAAAATTTGTGGGTTGTTGGCTTCTTTCAAACCTCAAACTTTTAAAGAAATTAAACATTGTATTAATTGCTTTAATTTTTAAAACTGATACTATTTTTTCTCCTAATGATTTGAGATCCATTTCGCTTACCAATGAGATCTATATGATTATCTCTAAGATTATGGTCAACCGGATGAAAGTCATGATGTCTCGTATTATAAATCACTCCCAGTCGGTCTTTATATCAGGTAGAAATATCTAAAATAATTATTTTCTTAGCCATGATTTGTTACATGACATTCATCTTGACTTGGGCATTGTCAGGATATGCCTTAAAGTTGACTTAAGGAAAGTTTTTGACTCAGTCAATTGGAGTTTCCTTCTGATAACCATCCAAACTCTTAAGTTATCCTGAAAATGGATAGGCTAGGTATATGTCTGCATTCCTACCTTGCTTTTTCTATCATAGTTTTGTGGGTCTTTAATAATAATAGAGGCTTGTGCGAAGGTGACTATCTTTTCCCTTTTCTCATTTTCATTATAATGGAGATGTTTTCAAACCTCGTTAGCAAATGTTGTAAAAAAACAAGGGGGGGGGGGGGGGGGGGGGGGGGGGGGGGGGGGGTGGTGTGGTTATGTCTCCTCCCCTTTCTCTATAGGAGATTTAAGTATCCATCTCCTCCTAATTTTAGTAAGTACTTGATTCTTGGAGTCAACTTTTATAAGAGTGTTATTATATTCTCAAGTTCCTATCAATCGAAGTATATAATTAAAGCAATCATGAATGTGGAGGGAGGGATCTTGCCTTTGAGATACTTGGGCCTTCATTTTTACCCACCACTATATTTGTGATTGCAAGCCGCTCCTTAACAAAATGAATAAGCAATTAAGTGGTTGGAAATTGGCTCTCTTTTCTTTTAATGGGAGATTAAAGTTGATTTGGCCGCATTTTTTCCTCATTGCTTCAAAAGGATTGCTTTTTTCTCCTTGAAAGGCATAACAAAACCTTCCTTTGAAGCAATTCCAAAGTTCATTCTATTTATTGGGACCAAGTTTGCAAGCTCAAGAGTGAGGGTAATCCGGCATTGTTTCTCTAGAAGCTTCTATTAAAGCCTATCTCATTACTTTGGAAGGTTTTCCACAATTATTCTAGCCTTTAGGGAAGATGGTTCAAGCAAAGTATATCAAATGAAGATTCAATTAGAATATTAAGATTACTACTTCAACCTCTTGAGCTTGGAGCAATACTATCAATATTAGCCCATTTGCCAAATCTCATACCAAATACTCGATTGGTAATGAGAATCTCACCAACTTTTGATATAATCCTTGGTTGAAGGACTCTAGTCTTATTGATTGTTTGGTCATAGGGTAGTTTATGACCTCATTGTAGGTCTGTGTTTAAAAGTTTGTGCCACCAGTAATAATACTCGATTCAACACGCCATTTGTTCAATCCATCAGTTTTTTATTTTTTATTTTTTAAAAAAATAAAATCGAAATGAAGAGCTCACATTTCTTTTTTCTTTTTTTTGTTTGATATTTTTTCGATTCTAATGCTTGATTTCATATTCATCTGGAAGTGTGGTTCATTTACAATTTATTTTATTATCTGTTGGTATAGTTTTGAGGCTTTGAATCATAGAGCTGTTGCAATGGTGGTTAACTTAATTCAAAATGTTAAAGGGAAGGTAGTGATCGATGCCTTTGATCTCATCAACCCCTACACCATGATGCTAGGCCAAGAGCGACACTAGATCATCTTCTGTAAGGCCTTCATTCATGGGTTGAAATAGCATTACTATTCAATTGCTATCAACTATAGGAAGAATTAACAAAGGGGAAAAAAATGTATAGTTGAGAATGACTATTAAGTAAATGATAATTCTTTCATTTTCTTTTTAATTGATTTCATAACAAGGGCTACCATTATAATAAAAAAATGAAAAGTATAGAATATAAATTTACTCGTAAAAACTCTTTATAAAAATGCGGAAGTTGACGCTCCCTCAATTAAATAAACCCAACATGCAATTCCTCTCCCAACGGAGCCAACTTGTACATACATAAATTGAACTTTCACAATATTTAAAGGGTGTTTGGATGAATGAAAAGTATGAGTTCGTGAATATATATATATATATATATATATATATATATATATATATATATATATATATATATATATATATATATATATAGTCCTTAAATTTGTGTATTCATGAAATTTCAAGTTAATGATTTTAATAAAATTATCATTTAATTTTTTTATTTGGTTAATGATTTTTCAATTTTCCTATTTAGTTGGATTTTCCAAATCTTTATTTTGGATTATTAAAATTATTCAATCAATGTTCACCAAGATTAATGAAGAACCGAAAAAAAAAAAAAAACAGGTTGATTTTCCCCACATTTAGTCATTCACAGGACCCAAAACATGATTGAAACCAAACAATTATCTCCTCTATGATTGAAATCTAAGTCCCTATATTTAGTTACCCACAAAACAAATCAAGAAATATCGCAACATGGTGGGCCCCACAAGGTTAGGTGTTTTACAGGTCTTTTCCAGGATTCTGGTCTATCCAGGTGGGGCCTGCCTGGAGGGACAGGTGAAGGTACGTGATGGAAGGGGGAAGAAATGCAGACCTTAGATGGGGGGCCATTTATCATGTTGGGTCCACAAATTGGATTTGGATGGTCCATATTAACTGCCAAAGTGAAAGGAAAAAAGAAAAAAAAAAAAAATCATACGCATAATGAAAATTTACTAGCTAATATGGAAGCTTTGAAATTTGAAATATGATCATGGATGGGCCACACCATGAAATCCAAATGGCCGTCAGGTCATGACTATAACTGATGATGGCTTTACCATTATTGATCGGGACCATCCACTTGGTGGACCCCGCCCTGGATTTCCAATTTACCTAAAATCGTTATGATCATTAAACGGATCTTAGGATCTTCTAATCAGAGCCCTTTCTCGTGAAATGGACGATTGGGACCGCTAACGGGCCGGGCTTGGGTGTTGGCCTATTAATACTGAGGCTGTGAAATTTGGGCCTATAACTGGCCCGTAGGCCCAGCCGATTGTCAGCCCTATAAAATGTGGGGCATCCACGTGGCAGTCATCAGACAATCAAAACCGTTAGTTATGTTCCCTCCTTATAGAAAGATGCCAATGTAAATAATACCGCTCTAGTTAGGCTTTCGTGAGAGAAAGGACAAGGGTGTTTAAGTAATTCAACTGTAAACGGGCCAGTCTCCTGTCTTCCGTTCTTCATGCATTTGTGGAAGATTTGACGGTTATTAAGTAGAGTCATGACAATTTCATCAGCCCTTTCCTGGATATGCATACGAGATCCAAGCCGTTGATCAGTTGGTCCACTTCAAGGACTATGAAGATCAACGGATCAGATGGACCACAGACGTTCGTGGATGTAGGTTGAACATTTTGTTAACCGTTCATTCTTGTGCAGTCGTGTACGCTGTAGCTATGATACAGTTGAGTCTTTCTACCGTACCCGTGGCATGTAACTGAAATCAGAATCGTGTAAATAGTGGGGCCCACTGTAGATGGATTATCAGTCAGAAATTACGTTGGGAGTATGGTTCAACTCGTTTGATTGGTGGACATTTAAATGAATTGTGACAATGAAAAGTAGTAAATGGTCCAATTCCCCCCCAAAAAAGAAAAAAAATACCAAACTAGATCACAGGTCACAAAATTCTAATCAATCTGATTGTTTGAATACTGCAGTGGGTCCCACCATTTTCAACGTTCCAATTCGAGGCAATGCTGTTTGGGCTTGGGGCCCATTCTTATATAGGCCTGACCGTGAATGGACCCGTGCTCCAAAATGACTCCATATCGGTATATTGCTAACCCTTCACACACACAGGAGGCCCATTACAATTTACACCTTCAGGATCTGGTTGTCTTTCAGTGCATACTCCAATGGCCGTAAGGCCCATCAAATCAATGTTTTGGACCAATGAAACGTGGGCCCCACTTCACAAGAACAAAATCTGAGCCGTACATTACAAGCTTCGGGCCAAGATTATATGTAGGGCTAGCAATGGGCTCGATGGTGCGGGTTCCACTACTTCTTACTCCGAGTAACTTGGGTTCTGGCTCATAAACTCAGGTCCATGAAAACCGAAATTGCTAATGAAAAGCTCATAAATGTAATAAAAGGCCTATTTGGGGCCACCCAAAAACTGGACCCGTTTCTGCCACACGGCTGAGATGCCAGAAGGAGATCCCTCACCACACGTGCAAGTCCCACCGTGTGCAAGATCCAATACGTCAGGAAGCCTCAGAAAATGAAAGGGCTCCCCTGGATTTACTGTGGGCCACAGTCGTGGACATAATCTTAACCGTCGATACAATTTCCAACGGGCATTGACAGTCAATTTCACCTCTCGAGAGTGTGAGGAAAACTCAGTAATGGGCCCAAAAATAGCCCGCTAAGTACATGTCCCAGTCTAGTGAAATTAGGCTCACTAACTCGTTTATGGGCCCCAACTGTGATTTTTTCTGTATACATGAACCATGCATCTGATGGGTCACCTCAAGTTTATCAGATGTCCCAAAAATGAGACCTATTGGCAACTCAGGTGGGCCAGACCATCTGGAACCGTGTGAAATCATGCCTAAAAAATCTAAAATCACTTGATGAAGCCACCTTACTTTCGTAATGGCCTGAAATTTGGTGTGACCCCTCATCCAGGTGGGACACGCACAATGTACTGAGTTGGATGTCTGAAACACATATCAATGGACCCACACAGCTCAACTCATACAACCTTTTTCTACCCAGGAAATAGATTGCAGGCAGTCTCTAGCTCCGTTTTCGATTCATGGCCCATTTAGTAAACGGGTGAGGATGATCTGGACACATTGACCCACTACTTAGTTAAAAGATAGCCGTGGTTCGAACTGGAAGCCCAGCATGGTGGTTGAAAATGGGCCCCAAGACTAACCATCCGAGCAAGGATCCCTTGCTCCGAATTCCGACGGACCATCTGGGCTTGTTGCTAACCTAACCTCTGATTGAAAATGGACCAGAAAGGACCCACTCAAAGCATGTCCAGCTTCGGTCTATGATGGAAGCGGATTGCAGACTCAGTACGCTAAGCATACAGAGTAAGCTGTGGGGCCCACTGATTTGTGTCTCATCCACGCCGTCCATCCATTTTACCAGCTCATTTCCAGGCATGAGCACAAAATTGAAGCATATCCAAAGCTCAAGTGGACCACACCACAGGAAACAGTGTGAATTGAAATCCTACCGTTGAAAACTTCTCGGGGGGCACAGAATTTTTGGATCAAGCTGATATTTGTGTTTTCCCTTCATCCATGTCTGTGTGAACTTAAGAACAGGTCGGATGACAAATAACATCACTATAAGCCCTAGGAAGGTTTCAACGGTGGCCGTCATTATCCCACTGTTTTCGTGTTGCGGTCCACTTGAGCTTTGGATATGCTTTAAGCAAAAACGGATGAAGCGCGTGGATAAGACGAGAGCGGATTGCGTACTGAGTAAACTGTGGGGGCTACCATCATGTATGTCTCTTATCCACACCGTCCATCCATTTTTCCAGATCATTCAAGAGCCCAAAGTTGAATCCCAAACCAGAGGAAACAGTGGGAATAAAGCGACTACCGTTGAAAACTTCTTGGGCCCTAGGAAAGTTTCAGGAGTGGAGTGTGGTCCACTTGAGATTTGAGTTACTCAGTACGCAATCCGCTCTCGGATAAGACATATCCTACATCCACGGTGGGCCCCACAGTTTACTCAGTACGCTATTCTCGCAATCCGCTTCTGGCAGATAGAGAATTATCTGGATTTCCAGGTGGTGGGACCTTCTTTGGCAGCATAGCTTTATTTCTAACGTCGCCCACTCATAACCGCTGTGGGCTTTAACATTAGTCCCCATCAAGTGATGGGCTCATGGTACATGTACAAAGACTCGAGTATCTCTAATCCAGATCTCTCAGTTTTGTGGGTCATCTCAACACATTTCCAAATAAGAGTCCAGTCCTTCCACAGGGAAGGACTAAGTGCCATTAAGCCTTGGTAGAGAGATGAGTAGCTTGTTTGTCATGTATGGTTCCTTACAAATGGGGCCCACATTTTTTAAAATCCCTCGGAACATCTTTACACCAATTGCTCAATCTTTTTTATCCATTAGGTCAGTGATCAAAATGATCCTAGGCTGAAACATCACTGTTGCCTTCTTTCTCAACCCTCTAGTTGTTGATCACCACTGAAGGATTAGGATACAACTCAGTCTATAGGGTATTTTCGGTTAAAGGCCATTCACATCGGACTGAATAATAAGAACCGTTTGGATCACTAAACTGTGGGCCCGTTCTTGCTCTTTCCTTGATGTACAAATAGAAATCACCAACCACGCCTACACTTCAAGCCCGGTTGTTTTGTTCCTACTGGGGTCAGAACCAAATATTAAAATAGCCTCGTATTGCCCATGACCCACACCTATTTCATATAGGATGATGATACACCAACTTTCAGATTCTTAAAAAAAAAAAAATAGAGAACCCAAAAACCCATCAAACTCGCTTAGGATCCCCTTTGGGGTGCAACTTTCACAAAAGGCCTTCTGCAGCAAAAGACAACATCTTTCTTAGGTTGATCTCGAAAATCGCAATTTCGGGTGGGGTTCCCAAACAGCCTGCAAGCACCCACCACCACTCCCCTGTGGGAAGGGGCAAAAAGACTCATCAGCCAAAGATGACAATGGTGCCCCGAATGCTGGTGGCGGCCATGCCATTTTTTAGAATCCACCCAGAAAAGATATATAAAGGAATGTGCTAGAGGCACTTCGACGTGGAAACCCAACCAAAAGAATATATTTATCTTTTCTTTATTCCCATCGTCATAGGTGCGCATCTGTAGGTCATGAACTAAGCACTCACGATTATCCCATTGAGGTTTCTGGGCATGATCAATGTACAACAGACAGATGGTCCAGATCACTGGCTTTCGGCCTGATCTGATACTGCAAGTTTTCAGTAAATTCCAAGGAAAGATGCCTTATATGGCTATCCCTGAAATCTTCGTATTGAAGGAATTGTTAAGGCTGAGGAGGCCAAGATGAGGCTATGATGCTATACTATTTTAGGGTTCCGTGACATTATTTGTTATTTGTAGTTGGGACTTATATGAGTGTAGAATTTAAACTCACTTATACGAGTGTGAAAGTGGGATGTCGGAAGAGTTCAAATAACCAGAGTTGAAGGCCATAGAATCCGAATATTATGAGCCTTTGTGAGTATGGGTATGATGCTTAACTCATAAAAACATCATCATCATCTTAAAACTAGGATCCTAGGATCGGGTGCCCATGTGGTGTGGGTGTGTATGTGAGCATGTCGTGTGGGTGTGTGTTAAGGGGGAAAAAAAAAAGTTCCTCAAATGCAGTCATTTCTGTTTGTATTCTTGTCTCGCCACTCATCCATCTCAGCATTCCTCATTTCAGCTACAGCTCATCCCATGAACATGTTCCTTGACCGCCCAACATTCTGCCCATAAAGCATGGCTAATCTTATAACTGCACACCTTCATTTATGTTGTGCTGTTTAGATAAGGCTTGTTTGTTTCTCTATTTTAATCATCATAACCTCACACTGTATTTGATGTCTGCTTTTTAGATGGTAGCTGAGGTGAAGTCTTACAATTGTTTCCCAACTAGACATCAACCTTTTTTTTTCCCCTTTAATTTCATTGATGTGTTGTAATCACATAAACTTCAGAGGCACATCTCCACTTTATCCACCCAACACTAATCCTATGAGCAACATCTTTCTCAATCTCTCTGCACTCTTGAATCCCTGATTCAATACTAAGGTTCCAAGCATTTTCGTAGATCTTCTCGTGCTTGACTAAAAAACAAATGTTCAAATCCCAACACACCTTCATTTATGTTGTGCTGTTTAGATAAGGCTTGTTTGTTTCTCTATTTTAATCATCATAACCTCACACTGTATTTGATGTCTGCTTTTTAGATGGTAGCTGAGGTGAAGTCTTACAATTGTTTCCCAACTAGACATCAACCTTTTTTTTTAACACGCACACACACCCTCACACACTCACACTGCAGTGGGATTTCACCACCTATGGATACTCGAACCCTTGACCCGGTGTTGAAACTCCTGGGAGTCTACCACCAGAGCGAGAGTAAGAATCCTAACTAGACATAAACCTTCCTCATTGGAAAAAGCTCAAATTCACCCACTCATATTTCAGGGGTCCAAATTGTTAAAGGGTTGTCTACACAGTGTTTGAATGTTGTCTAAGGAGTGTATATCTTTATGCCTTGTACACACTTCAAAAGAAAAAAAAAAAAAAAAAAAAAAAAAAAAAAAAAAAAAAAGGAAAAAAAAGGAGCAACTAATGTCTCCACTTTTCTTTTTTTTTCTGTTTTTTTTTTTTTTTTTGGGGGGGCAGGGGGGGGGGGGGGGGGGTGGGTTTCACACGAAATCAGTATGCATCACCCGGTATTGCCCATAAATGTTCCGGTCATACAGGCCAAAACAGTATAATACAGGGTGATATGACCATGTATCGGTAACAACTGATATGGTACCCACTGACACCATGGTGTGCCGTAACGTCCGTTGCAGGGCTGTAAAAGGCATTAGGTAAAGGGTAACAGTGGCAACCATTACAGATTAGTGTGAAAACAGCCCATTTTGGTCCCCGTATAGGCAGTAACAGCACTTTTGAGGGAAAAAAAAAAAAGAAAAGAAAAAGAAAAAAGAAACTGTAACAACCATTACAGCCCATATCATGAAGGTAACGGTGGCGACCGCAATAGCCACCGTTACTATTACAAAATACCTTGACCGAAACCAATTTGCAAACCTTGCTTAACAGGATCATATCTACCAATACTAAACCAAAAATAAAAACAAAATTTACCCGGTAAAGGCTTTACCAGTTCCCAAACATAAGAGACTGATGTTTGGGAACTGGTAAAAAGTTCATATAAGTGAAATTTTACCTACATCCAAACAACCCCTTAAGGTTCTCTTAAAGGGGGGTTTGCCCAATTTCAGAGTTTACTATCATGGTTTATTCTAATCAGGCTACTAGCGGTGTGGGCCCATGCAACCAATGTGGAGAGAGGAGGGTCCAAGGCAGTTCTAAAAGTATGTTTCCTTTGACAAGCTATCCTACAAATGGTCCAACCCGTTACTTTAACGGAACACATGGCACAGCTCACCACCATTTTAGAAATGGTGTGGCGCTTAAACCCGAGCACATGGTAGTCTTCCAACGATCCATCGACAATCAAAAACATCCAAATCCCTGACCTAACTTTAGATGGAGCACAGCCAAAAACTTACATTAAAATGATACATGTACCAGCGGATCTTGCCTTTGAATTTGGACCACTCACCATTGACTTCTAACCATCCATTTAATAGTCCATCAATTGGATGGTTAGAACTGCTTCAATGTTGTGATTTTAGAGCTATGATCCATCCACCCTAACAAATTCTACATCTACCTACTTCCCCAACTTAGGATCGTCCACCAAGCAGGTGATGTGCGATTGTCAATTGCGAATCAGCAAATCCAAAAACATCCATCCAATGAGATCATGCAAAACAAAACTACTAACATGATCAAAGGATATTATTCTAAAATCAAATGCCAATTAATATAATATATTAATATCTTGTTTTCTCCACATATATATACCAAACCAGAAAGCCAAACTACAAATAGACACTGAAAAAAAGCCCATACACGAATATCAAGAAGCTTGAGTTGTAGGCTTACCCACCTTTCCCTCCGGATTCAAGGCCCCACCAGCCTGTCTCACGTCCACGTTGGTTGTAGCTGCTGCCATCGTCTGGTACGCGGGCATTACACCCCCTGGCGTAGTGTAGTATAGCTGCCTTCCTGCGCTATCGTACGCCATCTGCGCATACGCCCCCGCATCGGCAACCTGAGGCCGTACAACCCCCATGCCCCCATCGACGTACGGCCCCGGCCCCACCTTCTGCACGGCTGGCGGGGGTGGGCCCATGCTGTACACCGCCTGTTCCCGGTAAACGTCCGGCACCATCCTCTGGACGTAGTACCCCTGACTTACCTGGCTGGTCACCGGGCGTACGGGAGCGGGTTGATAAACCCCCGCCGGTGATGACACGAAGTAGACCGGCTGGTCCACGCCAGTCGCCGCTGCGGGGGCGTAGCCGCTGGCTTGCATCATCTGCCTCTCTTGCCAGTAGCCCTGCGGAACAGCGGTCGGGACCGGGACGGTCGCCGGCGCCGGCGCAGGCGCAGGCGCAGGCGCGGGCGCGGGTGCGGGTGCGGGCGCGGGCGGTGGCACCGTCTTCTCCGGCGGCTTCTGAATGTAGAAATCCCCGGGGAAAGCCCTCGGCAGGCCCTCGTCGCTCCGCCGCTGGAAAACCCCCTGTTCTTGGTTCGCGATCTGCATTCTGTGCAGATCCTGGATCTGCCGCTGGATCTCGGCTGCTGATTCCGCCGCGACCTCCTTCGCTAGCTCCGATCCAGCCAGATTCTCCAACGGAGCAGTCTCCACGACCGTCGATTCCACCGCCTGATCTTGCAATTTCCCCGCCGCAGCGGCAGCCGCAGCGGACGACTTATCAAACCCGAACAGAAAATCGGGAGTACCCACGGCAGCAGGCGGCGACGAAACATCGATCGATTGGATCGGCGGAGGAGTCGGCGCGGAATTCAGCGCGTCGACAAACCACTGCCGGTCGGACTTGGGATCGGACTCTGGGGCGGGGATCGGAGGGCTGACGGAGAAGAGGAAGAGGCGGAGGCGAGCAGGTTTGGACGATGCGCGGTGGAGACGGTCGTACTCGAGCATCAAGTGCTCAAGATCCTCGTCGTTGGTGACGGAGATGAGAGCGTCGAGATCTTCGCCGGGGAGCTGATACTTGAAGCAGATGGAGGAGGGATCGTCGGTGTCGATAACGGAGTTGAGCTTGGAGATGAGAGTTGGAAAGCGGATGTGGCGATCAACGGCCATGATCTTCGTGTCCCCACCAACGTAGGACAGCTGATTGTCGAAAGGCCGTGGCTGGATCTTGCCGCCATAGCTACACATGAATTTCACCTTGTAGTTCGGAGGAAGCGGCTCGTCGAAGGAGGCGTTCTCGCAGTCGATCTCCCGTGACCTCGGTGAGGAGTCGCCGGAGTCTGGGTAGGAGGAGTAGGAGTAGTTCTCCATCCGCGCAGGTTAGAGGAGAGCAGAGAGGTGCGGGATTTTTCTTCCTTTTTTCCTTTTTCTAGGGTTTGGGTTTTGAGTCCATGGAGGTGGTGGAAGGGAGGAGTGAGGGAGAAGCGTGGACGGTTGAGAGGGAGAGAGAAAAGGTGGGTGGGGCTGGGTGGGTGGGGTTTTTATATGAGGATAGGGAATGTGTGGCCCACCGTCGTGATGGGGGAGGGAGGATAATGGGGGTGCGTGGAGAGCGGCGATTGATTGGGATTCGAGTGACGTGTGGGCGATGATGACCTGGAGATACGTTAGTGACGGGGTCTTTTTGGAATGCGCCGGGGTGCGCAGCACGCACCACTGCCCGCCATGCGATTGACCTGGCACGCGGCTTTAGACACGGTGACCCAGTACAAGCCGGGGAATAATCACGACGGTACGTTAGATATGTTCGAAATGCGTGGGCCTATCTCGATATTTTAATGGAATCTGAACCGTCCATTAGATAAGTCCTAATGTTCTAAGCCGATATTTTGAAATAGAGCTTGATCCATGATTCGGATGATGGACATTCCAAAGGGAACAGTACGAAACATGGGAGGGCGGTACTCATTATATGAACTTTCACATGAAATGTCCTCTCCATCAGTTTTCTTACATGTCATCCAAACCATTCATCAGTTTTTTTATCGCGATGAAGGGATATGCTGAAAATCAAGCAATTCCAAATTATAGGTGGACCACCGAACGTGAATATATAAGTTTCAGTCATGATTGTGCATTTCACCCTGTAAATTTTCTAGCCTGGTCTGATCTTTTTATCAAGATGATTCTCGGGATATAGGAAGAGGCACGCCAGATGCACGGTCTGGATTTCACGTAAACATCACGGGTAGGCCCCACACGGCTTCAACAATACGGAACTACCATACGTTGGAAGGCACGTCATTTATTCCATAACCACACTTCATTCATTTTTTCTAGATCATTTTACAGCATGAGTATAAAATTGTTGGAGATCCAATTCTTAAGTGGACACTATTAGAGGAAACAATGATTTTTTACCATGAATGGTTCATAAAGGTCTTGGTTCAAGCTAATATTTATTTTCGTCCCTTTATCCAGGTTTATGTGAGCTTATCAACCGGTTGGATGGCGAATAAACATTAAGAAAACACAACAGTGGCCCTAGAAAGTTTTTAATGGTAGGGAGTTCAATCAGCACTCTTTCCTACATTATGGTCCACCTGATGTTTTGATCTTCTTTATTTTAAGAACCAAGCTCTAAAATGATCCGAAAAAACAGATGGACGGCATGGATATGTAATATATACATCAAGGTGGGCCCCACGGTAAGGACTGCACCGTCTTGGGTGGGAGCGCGGCGCACCTAATCCTCTCCCATTCCACAACACCCCTCGCGCATGCGGTAGACCGAAAGATGAATCGTGAACGTCCATCTGGTGGGCTCTAGCATGCGCAGACAACGGTTCCAAATAGCGATCTGACTAGTGATGGCTAAGATCGTCTGGTTGGTGTGGTTTTTGAACTACCACTAGATGGAGGATCTGTATTCACCGTTCACTCAACCCCATGGACCTGATGAACACTGTAAAATGGATGGCCCACAATGGCCAATTTACTGCCGTTCTAGATAGACCGTTGTTGACCCATGAGATTGTGTCCAGAGAAGATCACGACGACCATATGCTAAGCTTAACACGCTGCAATGCTTTCCCACTACCACGTGTCGCACGTGTTACGTGTAGGACATGCTAGTCGTCCAAAATGTAGGCCCATCTGACGAGCAGGTTGGCTGGACTTTCATGCCGGGCGTGATCATAATGAGGAGCCCACCTTCTGCCGGATTTGCTGTCTTAACCATGATTCGCACCAGATGGACGGTTTGGATTCTGCTGACACATATTACAGATGGGTCCAAACAGATCGAGCGTATGTTAATCTCCATACGTTTCAACGTACAGGATCATTATTTTTTTAATATATATCTGTAGTGGAATCGTCCATAGTGTAGATGTTACTAGACAAAAGTCGACCGGACGATCTTATCCAATTTCGCCGTTGATTTTGAACCCTTTTCTTTCCAACCGTGCATTTGACGGTCAATAAACGGAGTGGAAGAATTCTACAGTCGGGATCTGCCCAATCCATGAATTTTGGGCCCACCGTTCGCTGATCCATACCGATGATATGATGGGACCACCTGCAGATAGATGATGACAAAAAAATCTTTGAGATTATAAAATCCCAGCAATCCAATATTTTACCCTTTTTTTGAACCACTTAAATCCTTTTTCTCTTTTGACCGGCTTTTTGTGGGCCCCTGTTGAAGGTTTAAAAGTCTCTGGTGGGGCCCATCAGTGTCGTGAATCAGGACACTCCTGACTGTTGATGCCTCCGAAGGTGGACTGTTTACCATACATCTGGCAGATGTGTACGAAGGCAACTTGCAGGCTACGCCGTTGATTGGCCACTGAATCAAGATTGCTGTGACTGGACAATCATAGCCGTCTAATAAATAACCTTTTCTCGCTAACGGGTGCCCTTGAATTTCTCCAGATAATGGCCTAGAATATCCTAAAAAATTAATTTTTGAACCATGACCCGATCATTATCTAAATATCAAATGAGCAGTTTCGATCTATTCCACGTGTGCAGAAACGACGTATATCAGGCACCAGAGTAGCGAACAAATATCAGCAGATAGTGACACACGCACGCGGCGCATTCTAGCAAAAGAGTTTTAGCCGAAGTATTCCACTTGGAAAGTGAGAGTCGCCAAGTTGTTGCCAGTTTGCAACGCTCCGTCATTTTCTATTCCGGAGAAAATAAGTATGCTGGACGATACGCGCAAGGAGAGATTGACACGTGCCAATTTTATACACGTGTGAGATATTCACGCCATTCATTTGGTGGAGCCCCTGCGTGAGAAGAACGTGCGTGCGTTGAAATTGATGACCAACATTATTTAGAACGTGGCCCACAGATTGAGTGTACCAGCTGAAGTTTAGCATGTTACTGGTTTTTTTCTTTTTTTAACACACACGCGCACACACCCCCACACACTCACGCCACACACACACACCCCACACACGCACATTGTGGGATTTCACCACCATGGGTACTCGGAACCCTAGACCCGGTGTTGAAACTCCAGGGAGTCCACCACCCGGGTAAGGGTAAGCATGTTGCTGGTTGTGTGTGTTTTTCCTAGATTAATTTCAATTTCAATTTTATTTGATGAGTATTTCTTTACCCAGTAATGATTTAGATAAGGTTATTTTTGTAAGATTTTCTTATAAATATGCAGTAAATTCATTATATTTTTCAAAATTTTGATGTCAGAAATAATTACAAAAATCTCATTAATCTAAAAATTTCAATCTAAATCACATTGTTTGTATAATCCATTTAATTTACTATTTTATTTTATACTTATCTATTATAAAAGAACAGTACATATCAATTTTCAGCGCAATTTATTTAGCGAAACATACACGAAATCCTTGATTTTAGTAGCCATCGTGAAGAAAAACCCAATCATTATTTGTAGTCTTATTCCCTATCTTACAATCGTAGTATCTCAAAGAACATGAATCAAGTGAGAGATCTTAACATTGAATCAAGTGAGAGATACAAAAAAGTAAATCACTATCCTAATTCTACTTAAAATATTATTTTTAAAATTTAAGCTTAATCTTAATTGAAAGGGGCCTAATTTAACTATGTTTTTACCATCAAGCAAGGATGAAAACTTGAGTGATGAATTTTTTAATAAGATTATGAGTTCTTGTGAAAAGTATGAACCTAATTGATGCATCATGATTGTCCATCAAGCTTCATTCAAGACTAACCATTATAAGTAGCGTATTCCTAACAAATTGCATATATCGATTCACCCTTTTGTCCCAAACCAAATAATTGGAGTGGATTTCCCAACAATCAATCCTTTGACATCAAAGTGGATTGCCCTAAGCCTCCTTAAGGTGTTGACGTCCAACCCCCTTATGATACTTGTTGCAACATGAACGACTCTTCTCATTAGTACTTTATTTCTCTCTCAAAACCTAGAAAAAACACAAGCAATACCATAGCCCAAAGAGAGAGAGAGAGGCCTTGGACTTGTGGATGTTTTTCCTCTCTTCTGGTTTGAAATAGATTTCCTTAACAGGCTAAGGTGAGGAATCCCTTCTAGTTTTTCCCCAATGTTAGCCTAACTTTCATATAGTTGGTAAATTATTTTTTATGTTTGAATTATTGATTGCTCGGATCTAAAATCCTTATGTTAAATTTCTAATTTGTAATGACTGTATGTTATGAATCATGTGTCGAATGATTAACGATATGATTGATTGTGTTTGGGTTGGATACCGAACAAGGTTAGGTTTAAAGATCAAACTAATTGTATATGGGTTCATGATTCATGGTTGTATATTGTTAGAAACCAAATAGTTTGTATACGTATGGTATTATAATGATGAGATTAATGTTCTACGATGGTAAAACAAGTGAGTATGTGTAAATCAACGAGCTAACTTGTTGTGATGAGTTAACCTACCGAGTCGACTCGGTGCACCCACGAATCTAAGCCAAATGAACCCTATATAATGTAGTTTGTATTATCCTGCCTTGGGATATGTTTGGAGGTTGTTCGATGATGTTTTATTATGATAATTATGCAAGGATATGTAGTTGAAGTTTTTATGAAATATGATGTTTATATGCATGCAAATAAATGAACATGGATTGTATTAAACTCATGCATTCACTGGGATCCAATAGTTGGGTCAACTTCTCTAGGCATTAGAATGGAGAAGGTGTCAGTTACTCCCATTTATCTAGTTGTATGCTATCTAATGAAAGCGTTAGTTATTCTCATTTCATTAATTGGGTGTTTTGGAGCATGTGAGAATGGTAGGCTCGTTGTCTCAGAAGCGGATTCAGAACCTCTAATCCAATGGCTAGTGATTAATGCAAGTGTTGACTTCTCTCGTTTCATTAGTTGGGTACCTTCATTAGAGCATGCATATCATGCATCGCATTAAGAATATTTTTATATGGTTATTTTGGATTGATTATGTACATGTTGATTATGCTAATATTGCGAGTTAATCTTGGAGGGATACCCTTGCTGAGTTGAACCTAGGCAACTCATTCATCTGATGGAAAAACAATAGTAGAATGTTGATGATCCAATAAATAAGCCAGAGTTTCGAGGCGATGACTATGAAGGTTGATGGTAGCAGATGATAGATGATCAAGCTGAGACGGCTTCACCATGATTTTGTTTCTTATATTTAATTTACTTTCTTAATAGTAGTTTTTTAAATTTTGAATTTGTAATAAGTCCCTATAGGAAAACAGAACATGTACTATTTTATTGTTTAATTGGACTTTAGTGAATAAAACTTAAAGTAGTATTTAAATATAATAAGATTTATTTTTTTCCATCATTTATGCCATGGTTGTCATGAGAATATGAAATTATGTGATCATAAGAAATATGCAGAATATTTATACTCAAATACACTCAAATTAACACCCAGAAACTCAACTTTTCATGTTGTCCATAAAAGCCAACATTTAAGGGCATTATAATATTAATCTTTGAACGAAAATGGTGGCACATGTGATATCTTTAATATAGATTCCATGAAGATGGTAGTAAAATCACTCCAAAGGAACAGGGGTTTTGATAGATCCCTGATTGTGGAGCCTACCGAGGTGTGTGTTCCATAAATCCATGCTATCCATTTATTTTCAAAGCTCAATTTCGAATATGATACAAAAAATGAAGTAGATCCAAATCATAGGTGGACCACACCATAAGAACTAAAAATTTGTTGAATGCTCACCATTAAAAATATCTTGGAAGCCACAAGCATGTTTATTTGTCATCCAACCCATTAATAGGCTCAAAAAGACATGGATGAAGGGACTACACAGATCTCAGATTGATCCAAAACTTTTGTGGCCCACAAGAAGCTTTTATTGATCAATAACCACCTTTTCCCATGGTGTGGCCCATGTGAGATTTTGATTTGTTGCCTTTTGGGGATCATGTCATGAAATTAGATCTAAAAATGGATGAACATAGTAGATTGAAGGCATACACATCAACGTAGGCCCCACAGTCATGAATCCTCCTGCATCATAGAGAGGTTGCGAGGCGAAGCATCTATTTCATAGCAGAGCCAAAAACTTTGATACGGAACAGATTACGTTCTACCCCATCAGGACAAACTCGGTACAGACATAGGCTTTGTGGGTCGCACTTTGATGCATGGGGTTTATCTACATTGTCCATCCATTTTTTAAGATCATTTTAGGGTTTGAACCAAAAAATGAGTCACATCTAGGTTTCAAGTGGACCACACCACAAGAAGCAACAACGATAACGATTTCCACCACTAAAACCTTCTTAAGGCCCGCTTATTTGTTGTCCAACCTGTTCGTGAGATCACATAGACTGTGTCACGCCCCAAACTCGGAAACCGGCTCACAAAATTTTCGATCGCCGAATCCGGCGTCGACAGCCTCCGTAGAACCCCATTCTCGGCTCCTAGCACCCATTCGCCGGGTTCCGATCCTGTTACGAGGAGGATTTTCAACGTCAGTTTGATTCGTAATAAGCATAACCAAAGGCATAACCCACAAAAAACTACCAAGAACTCAATTACATTTTCACTATGATCAAAAACTTTACAAGTACAATGAGCATGAAGGGAAAATACAATGGTAAAGAACAAAAACTCCAAAATGATCTGCAAGTGCTCCTGCCTCAGCGCTGTTCCGCCCCAACGTCACCTGCACGCAACAGTCGTGCATAAGCTTATAGAAAGCTTAGATGGTGGTGAAAGTGTGTGCGCAAGGTAGTAATATGATCATGCAATAACAGAGTAATGCGGAGTATGCAGATAAATCCATAATATCATGAGCCGTACCAAGGCTATGCGATGCAAGATGCAAGTCAAGCATACAATCCTCATCTAAATTCACATGTCAATACAGTTCAACTCTGGAATATCACCGGGGTCTAGTACACTCTAAACCAGATCGCCGCCACATCGCTCGCAATAAGATAGGTGGAAGACACCTCACTATCCGTCTGTCAATTTCGGGCACAACTCGTCGATAGCGGACTCATTCCTCAAGTTGGTCAAACTCAACCTAGCATTGCCCCCTATACTCGGGCGGGTAAGGCCGCACCCCCTTTCAACCGACCACGACACAGTAGAGAGCGCAACCGTCTGGTAATCGGCACTCAATGCTCATCTACCCACTCGGTCTAGACGTTGGAGCAACCTCTTGGTACCATAAGGGTTTAAGAACTTTTACCCAAGGATATCTATATCACGCCATGTAGAATAAGATTTTCGGTATATAATCCTTCCAACCACGATACGCCTGTGGAGGCAACGGCCCCAATGTCGCTAGGGCGTACAATAACCATATCACACAAATGCGAGATGCATGAATCACGCTATCTAGTCATGCAACAAATCTTACGCATATCGTGCGCTCATATAGGGCAACACCACCTAACCAAGAGCCCATAAACAACTTGCCCGAAGGCATATGCTATGATCAGTCACCTCTCATATCAAGCATACATATGGTGCGTATGATCATGAGTCATGAAACTATACTAAACATGTGAATAAGTGATGAACCATTCTTACAACGTAGATGGGCCTAGACGGCCTATACACAACAAGTATTGTCTATCAAAGGGGACCTAGGGAGAGTCGTAATGTGGACATCCAACCAACATTACACTTGCAATGTGGACGTCAAACCAACATTGCTCCCAAGGTACGATCGTCGCAAACATCGTTACGTAATCCGTGTTGGGCTCACACATTGCAATGGACCTTAGGTACATCCCGTTGGGCCTTAAATACATCAAATGGGCCATATCATATGGGCCTTTTATTCATCAATTGAGCCACATAAATGGACCACACCAATGGGCCTTAAGTGCATTGCAATGGGTCATAACCCATGGGCCTCAGAGTACGTCATAGCGGGTCTAATCACATGGGCCTTAAGTGTCTTAAATGGGCCTAATCCCATGGGCTTTATACATACCAAATGGGCCTGAATCATAGGCCTTATATAGATCAAGTGGGCCTAAACCCATATGCCTTGTATAAATCAAATGGGCCTAAATCATAGGCCTTATATGAATCGAATGGGTCTGGTTCCAAGGGCCTTGGGATATATCAAATGGTCCAATCCCATGGGCCTTACATCCACATCAAAGTGGGCCCCAATAAGCTATCACAATTACATTAAGATGGACCTCAAATCATGCCAAGATGGGGTCTACTCGGACTGTGGGTCTGACTCATTCTTTGACTTATTGCATAAAATGATCTTTAAAATGGATGGACAGATTAGATGCAGCACCTGCATCAATGGTGGGGGCCCACATGAAGGCCCACCATCATGTACATTACATAATATAATATTATATATATATATATATATGTATATAGTATATACAATAATATATATATATGTATATATACATATATATATATATATATAATAATATATATACACACACACACACACACACACACACACACACACGTACAACCCCACACATACACACACACCCACACGCATGCACCCATGCATACGCACCACAACAGGCCCCACCGTCCGCTAGACGGTAGGTGCAAAACACATGCATCATGGAGGGTACCACCGTCCAGGCGGACGGTGGATACAAACACATACATCACTGTAGGTCCCATGTGGGGCCTACCTGAAATGTTTAAATGCCATCCAAACTGTTCATAAGGTCACTCTGACCTGGATGAAAAGAAAACACAAATTTCATTTTGATCTGAAACTTCTGTGGGCCCAAAACAGATTCCAAAGGTAGAGGTTCAATTCCACTGTTTCTTATGGTGTGGGCCACCTGATCAGTGGTTGAGGCCAAAATTTGGAGGGGGCCCACCTCATGAACTGGTCGGATGGCAAATGAACATCGTGGTGGGGCCCACGGCTAGAGTCGTGGGTCCCCTGCTGGGACGCCGTCCGCCTGCTGCTGCTGGTGTCAGAGACAGAGGCTTTGCCTCTTTGCAATTTTTTTTAAAAAAAAATAGAAAACCCTTTTGCTTGGGATTTTTCGCATTTGGGGCTCACATCTAGCAGATCCACCCCGTCCATTGGCTTCCTCGGCTCAGAACAAATCAAACGAGTCTAATGTAGAGTAATTTCTATGTTTAGAAAATAAAATAAAATAAAATAAAGGTCTTTGAATGGTAAGGGTGCAAATCTCCGATGCTATGGCCCACCAGACCTTCCAACCAGCCCCATCACTTGGCTCAACTCCTAAAATGGCCCAGGGAATGAGGTGGACGGCTTGGATTTAATACATACACCAAGGTGGGGCCTATAAGAGGACCACCCCAAAAGCTTCCTTTCTTTTTTTTTTTTTTTTACAAGGACGTCCAGCGTCCCAGACGCTAGATGATTTGGTCCTTGAAGAAGTACATCGTGGTGGGCCCTAATTAGGTGGGCCACCACATGGAAAATAGTGTGGATACTTCACACATAAAGTGGGCCACATTTGATGATTTGGGTAAAATAAAAGTCTCATGGTGGGGTCCATTCAAATAGGCCACACCACCCTATTGTAATCTCATGAAAAGAATAAAAGAAAATGAAATAAAAAGGGAGAGAGAGAGATGGAGAGTGGGACACGCGAGTGATGGAGGGTTCCGCCACTATGAGCCTTCTTTTGTAAGAGATCATACAATAAAATGGGTCCCTTTACACATGTAACTAGCAAAATTGAATTCAACGGTAGAGATCCTTTCTCCACCAATATGGACAGTCTAGATGACCTCTAAATGCAATGAAATAAACATCATGATGGGGTCCATGGAGAATGGCCCCATCATGGATGATCATGATGATCTAAGTGGGTCATCGGCCACAACTTAGGGTCCCAAGTGAGATCCAAACCATTGATCGGTTGGCCTCACTTGGCCTATCTCAAAAACAAGGAAAACTACTATTATCATGCACCCACCGTTCGATCTTCTTGCTCATAGGGGTCCCTTAACACCTTAGCTTTGATTTCAATGGAGGAGATGAGGAATGGATGGCTAGGATTGAAGACCTTGGGATGGGGAGGTGGGCCACACTTGGAGTTTTTTGAAAGGGAGGGAGAGACTTGGAGAGCTTCATACGTATGGATTTCTCTTTGCTTGAGAAAATGAGATGAGAAATGAGAAAGAGAGAGTGTTATAAAGTGAGAGATGGGTGATGGATGGATAGATGAATGATGGGTGTGTAAGAAAACTTTAATTTTGGTGGCCTTTTGTGTAAGAAAGGCATGGGAGGTGTAAGAGATTCTTGACTTTTGAGGCATTTTGTGTAAGAGAGGTATAGGCTTTGTAAGGAAATCTTGACTTTTGTGGTTGCTTGGGAATGGGTGAAAGGTGATGTGTACTTGACATGTACTTGACATGTGATGGATTGATGGATTGATTGATTGATGGGATTGATGTGACACATCATAGAGATTCTCTTAGATTTCGCAACGCGTGGCGTTTTTCTCGCACCGAACGTTGGCCCACATCTCTTGACCAGGGTATCGCCTCGGCGCGCAAGTTGCGGCATCAGAACCGCAGCGATGGCGCGGTCGCTATGGTAATGGTCTTGGGTTGAGTCGATACAGGTTAACGGCATTTGAATCAGAGTCGCACGTAAATATCGGTTAAGGGTCGAAGGCTGTCAGAATTCGACCGGTAAGACCGTGGAAGTCTACGGAACGGTACGGTCTAAGATACGGGTCTTACAGACTGGGATGAAGTGAAAATATAAATATTGGCTTGATCAAAACTTCTGTTGGTTCCCAAGAATTTTTTACAGTAGACATTCAATCCACAATGTGGTCTACTTGAGCCCTGGATCTACCTCAATTTTAGGTTCTTTCCATAACACGATCTGAAAAGTGGATGGGCAACATCAATAAAACCCCATAAGCCACAATGGGCCCCACATAACACCTACTTGAATGAACGCAACGCTGCCCGTAACCATTGCCTACTAGCCAGTGCTCCATGGCCCCACTATGATGCATGTGTTTCATCCACGCCGTCCATCAATTTTCCCGATCATTTTATGGTATAAGCCAAAAAATGAGATAGATTTAAATCTTAAGTGGACAACATCACAGGAAACATTGTTGATTGAATGCCCACCACTAAAAACTTGTGCGGTCCATGAAAGTTTTGGATCAAGCTGATATTTACTTTTTCCCTTCGTTCTAGTCTGTATGACCTAATCAACGGGTTCATGTCAAATAAACATTATAGTGGGCCCTAGGAGATTTGTAATGATGGACATTCAATCATTGTTGTTTTCCTATGGTGTGGTTCACTTAAGATTTAGATCAGCCTCATTTTTTAGATGAAGCTCCAAAATAATATTTAAAAATTAGATAGTGTAACTTCTTGAATTTTTATTTTTTTGGATTTTAAAAAACTCTTGAAAATTTTTTCGTTATAATTATCACATGTTGTTACTAACTGAACCTTAATACTCGAGGTGAGCCTATACATGGGTGGTACCAGTAAACAACTACACAAATACAATTAATCAAATATGTGAAGCATACGAATTCGTCCGATCACTTAAACATCGAGTCTAGTCACGTGATTTCTTCATCCAAGGCCCAAATCTAGCCGACCTATTACTGACTACTCGAGACAATCATAACTAAATAAAGACGTAACTAAATCTGAGACAATTAGGAGTCGAATCTTATTTAACAAACTAAATCAACACAGTTACTCCTCTAGCTTAAGAACAAACGGTTTAAAGTGATTAAGACTGAATCATCTTTTTCGCTAATTGCGAATAAGCCACACTATAAACTTGGTTAATCCACACTCTAATCATCGCACATGAGAAATCTCACTATCAAATTCATTCCAGAAATGCCCTAATTATTTAAACAAACTCTAGATTGCTCGTTAGTGGATCACTAAACCCAAGACTATAGAAAGACATTCTTCTTAGTGGACTCAACATCCATCGCGGGACATTGAGCTGAGGTCACGTCTTGAATCACTCAACTTAGGCGCACAAGCCAAGTGCATGGGATATACGAATGCTTTAGGTAAAAACATGAAATTTAAGTGAAATTAGCCTATTGCTCTTTCGTGAAGTTGTAACTTTTGAACCGTTGATTCATGGTCAAATTTCGAGTATCAACTAAAGATAAAGAGTTAGGGCCCTAATTGATCACCAGGGACCGTCGATATAAGTTAGGGCCTTTCTAGTTGATCGGCACGCCTGATCATTATATATTTATGTCCAAATAGAGATCGCATTGTTTGACACCTATTTCATGACTTAGATTGACCAATATGCCTTCCGTTGGGTCTCATTAGTGGAAAATAACCTCCCTTAGGGTTAATATAATGAATAAATGGCCATTAGGGCCATTCACACCACTCCTAGTTTTATAAATACCCATTCGTTTCATGCCCCCTCTCCCCGTACTAATTTTGAGCCTAGCTTTGAAGAGAGAAGAGAAACATGAGAAAGGAGAAGAGATAGAGAGTTTGGAAGTGACGATTCGGCGACGATTGAAGGTAAATATCGAGTCATATTTGTAGGTTTAGGTCTTATATTTAATTCCTTCTAATTCTTACAAGCTTGCAAGCTTAGGTTCTCGACGATCTTTCCCTAACACCCTAACCCTACGAGCACCGTGAGTCAGGCAAATCGTCACAAGGTGTGGATCATTATTCCTAAGTTGTCATTTATTGACCCTTAAGGGTCCCAGTTAATGATTTTGTTGTTTGTAGATAGGTTAGTGTATACTAACACGTTCACATTTTGATTTGATCGCAACATAGTTTATTTCTTGTTTATGGATACTCATATGTTTGATTAAATGCCTAAATGATTGAATGTGTTATTCTATTAATGCTTAGATGTTCAATGAAATGTCTATGCAATTATATTGTGTTGTTGATGCTCACATGTTCGATGAAATGTCTATACGATTGTGTTGTGTCATTAATGCTCACATATTCGATGAAATGATTGAGTGATTGCGTTGTTAAATTTAAGCTTTATATGAAATCTTATTATGATTGTTGGATGAAGTATTAGTCCTTAGCGATGTTTAAGATTGCTTATGATATTGGGTCAGTCAGTATATCGCTTGAACTAAGGGGTGACTTGAGTTAGGCTGGCCACCCTAGGCTTGTTCGATCGACCTGTTTTGAACACGGATGACCGACAGTAGGTGGACTACATGGGATACTTGCACCCAATGTCGATTGCGCTGATGTTCTCTCAGGTCAATCAAATTAGTCCATTAACTGACTAATCGTATATGTTCACAATGCGTGACACTATCAAATAGAATTTAAGATACTTCATTCCTAACTGTTAGTGTGATATGATCCCAATAAGACTCATGAGCAAAGGTATGGTGGTATGTGACACTGTGTCTGAGTTGTCAGCCTATGCTAGGGTAACGAGCCTCTCCGTAATGACTAGTGAGCACTAATAGAGGTGATAAATCATTATTCGAACGACTCTCGTTAAATTACTCAACTAATGGTTACATGCGAGAGTACCGTTTGAATGACTTGGGGGGGGGGGGGGGGAGGTGTAACACCCCGGGTTTTCAGGAGCTGAGTAAAAACTTAGCTCCCAAATTCTCAGGTGTCATGGATGCCTTAATGAGCTTCATATTTTAATTACATTTGGATGATCTCATAAACAATGAAAGATTTAGTAGGGCATGAAGCATAAGTACGTCATAAAGCAGTATTAATTGTTATTAAATATAAAAATATCTAGACAACAAATCTAAAATCATCTAAATAGGAAACTAGTCTCACCTATACATGACCTAAGGTAACTACAGCCCTGGTCCATACCCCGCGGTAGCGCGAAATCAACTAAAAGAATCCGTCGAAAGTCTGGAAGCAGGGAAGCTCCTCTTCCCTATCCTTGCTCGTCTCGCTCTGCTCGTCGAGTTTCACCTCACCTGCATCTAGTAAAAGGTCTGGTTGGTATTATAAAACACCATCCCAGAGTGGGAGTGAGTAATCAACTCAGTGGGTGCTATTAATCTTAAGTTATAACAAGCATCAATTATAGTATGATTTTAATGAAACGTAGTCAATCATTAACACCTAGCAACTCTTATTAAAATGCATGCATGCGGAATGATATGATGCATGCCCTCACCACAATGCTTCATCGAGTGACTCCATCTAACGATCCCATATGTCAGCACTCCCTCAGTGCGACCTCGACTTCCGAGTCACCACCCTAACTAATGCGATGCAATGCGATCGTGTTAGTCGTATTATTAGTTAAGTCCATTCATCCAGCAGATTGGAAAATCTGATACACCCCACGTATCAATGTCCTAAACTGGTTGCGAGGCCAAGACCCCCCAATGCATGAGGCCGAGACCCCGCGTTCCGTGATCCCGTCGGGGTCCTCATCCCCGATTTCAAGCACATAGAAATGCCGAGAGAAAGGGATCGCTCGTGGTCACTACGGGGAGGCGTGACACCCCAACGTAGGCCGAAAGCTCAGACATAGTGTCTCATTCCACCATGCCCAGCTCATGGGGTTGTGGACCAGTTTCAAGTGGGTTATTGGTAGGCTACAACGGTTGTAGGGTGGTTCATATTCCATACATATGTGAGCAAACAGGGTTGGTCAAATAGTAGGCTAAACCGCAAGAGTCGGACGAGCGTGAGACGAGTGACATCGGGCATAAGAGACTCATGTAGTCGAACTACAGCCACCCGAATACACCCGCTCAAATCCATAAGTTTAGTCTCGAGGCGGTCCTACCAACAGGACCACCTTCACTCTCCTCATGATTCTGGCCAACCCAATGGTACGAATAATGATTCCTAGCATGCCGACTAACAATGTATCACTAGAATAAACAATCTCATGTTCTCATACATATTAACATACAATTCATATTCTCATAACAAACTAGGCTAACCATATCTAGAAACAAGTGCATGTGGGTGTGTGTGTGTGGGTGCGTGGGTGAGGAAGTTAAGCACTTCCTCCATCTCAAGGAGTCACATACATAAGAGTAATGAAATCATACATACTATGAAGTAGCAATACATGGGAAAAATCAACAAGACATGAGCATATAATCACTCAAACACCAAATCATGTGAGAAACAAGAACAACATCATGAAAATCAAATATACCATTTCATACAATTTCAATAAGCATGCAATTCCTACGGGTTCTCTAGGTTCTCCAAAAATGACACTCAAGCGATCAAAATCATTAAACTCATAATAGAATTAATGCTAGGCCACCTAAGATCAATAGTTCGTACCTTTGGGTTCGTTGGAGGCTTAGAAATGACTTAGGATATGTGGATTTCGGGGGTTGATCGACCGGAATCCCTAAAGAAACATTTGGAGGTTAGGTTTCTATGTAAATCCCTCTCATCACAAGAGTTTTCAAGGAAAATAGGTGATGGATCTTACCTAGATGCTCAACGGATGATTGTTGACGTCGGAGAAGAGTTTTCTTCTTGGAGGAGAAGTAGGGAGTTGCAATGTTGATTCTCTTAGGCCCCAACTCAATCTAGGGTCCACCCTCCCTCTTCTTCACTCTCACTTTCTCTCCTCTTTGCTCTTTTGTTCTCTCTACTCCTTGGTGGTTGTTGGAGATTTGGGGAGTTATGAGGGAGAATTTGTTGTTGGAGGATGGAGGAAGAATGAAGAAGAGAGCTTGGTTGTTGGAGATTTGGGGAGTTATGAGGGAGAATTTGTTGTTGGAAGATAGAGGAAGAATGAAGGAGAGAGCTTGGTTGTTGGAGATTTGGAGAGAACTGAGATAAGAACTAGGGTTTATTTCCCTAAAGTTGGGCCCTTTGGCCCTAAGTCTCCATAAATTTCCAAAATATCCTCTTAGAACTCACTATTGGTGTTGGGGTGGCCCTAACACTCCTATGGCCACCAAATTGGGTGTGTAGGTACCTCATGGCCCAACAAGGGTTTATGCAAAGTTTGAGATTTAACGGATAAACGAATATGAAATTTGATCACACGGTCCCGATCTTTAAGTGGCCCAATGGGGGTCTATTCCGGTGATTGGAAAGGTTCTGGTGGTCCCCTAGCCATGAAATTTATAGAATAGGTGTTTCATGGCCCGATGAAGGGCCTTACAAGATTTGAGAACGATCAGATATGGGGTTAGGTTGTACGGGTCCGATTTACGATCAACGGTCACCGTGTCACGATCGGGTCCCAGATTTTGTGGACGGATGAAGGACACCACATTAAACCTTCACCGAAAATTTTAAAGAAATTCGACGTCTGGAAAGTCAAGAGTCTCAGTTTCTTTAGCCAGTGCCAGATTTCAACTCTGGCCTTGGGTAGGTTGACAAGTGTTGATGGAACAGCCTGATTAATTAACTTCAGGGTGTCCAATGAGTCCGTAGTCCGCGATGGACCACAAGCCCAGTGAGATCTATGGTTTCTCAAAGTTTTATAATTTTCTGACCTTCCCGCGTCATGGTATGGCCCGCACGGGCTGTTACTAAGTGTAAATGGGCTATCGGCTTGACGACCCGCACTCAGTCCAATCACGACCAGACTGGTCCACCTATATATAAGCTAACATCAAGTGTTAATCGTCAATAAGTAATAATATAAGCTAATTAATAAAAAAAATAAGGATTTTTAAAAATTTAAAACAGTGAAAATTCAGAATGTTACAGGAGGAAATGAAATTAGGTGAGTAGTCATTTCCTTTGTGGTAATTTGATTTTATATAACAAGTTTGCACCTTGAAACTGAGTGATCATACTCGGTATTTGGGTGGCAACTCATACCGAGTTAATCCTCATACATTTTGGTATCATGTCGTACATTTAGAATCGCTGATTTGTGAGATAAATATGTGATACTTAGATTTGGATCAAGAGACACTGATGAGGAATCACTACGTACAGTAATGAGCCACGTGATCCAAATAAGGACTTGCGATATAACATCGGTATCCTGACTTCGACAATCTGTTGTATGAATTGAAATTAATAATCACTCGGTTAATCATACATATCCTAGGATAGATTGCGATTAGGCGTTGGAGTTACTTGTAAGGCAATAGTGGCATTTATGAAATAGGCATGTGGCAATATTCACAATTACGAAATAGGCATTAAAGTCACTTACGAGTGAGTGTTGGATTGTAAGGCACATGCATGATTCCATAACCTTATTGGTGCATTTAACAAGAGTATTTAGAAAATATTTGATGTCTTGTTTATCATTAATTGTACTGATTGAGTTGATAACATGTGTAACTTAGAACTAATGGAAGCACTGAATTATCTACTCACTCCCATCTGGGATGGTGTTTTAAAACACCGACTATGCAATATTATTGATGCAGGTACTAGCGAAACCTCAGACGCATAGGCATAAATCGGCTTATGTCACCGTCGTTATGTTTTTGTGAATATGGAAAAAACTGAAAATTTTATATTTTAATCGTTTTGTGTATGTATATTGTGACTTGTCTAATCCTCATTTAACCGAATACTACTTTTAATTGTATAATGACTGGTAGCCCTATATTCATTGATTTTTGTTATCTATACCTCACATTTGATCCGCTAATTTGAATTTTGTTAGTCCGATTGCTCGTATGTGAAATGAATTTGAATTTAAATTAAGTCACACATATATTTTCATTTTGTTAACACTTGAAAACTCAGAATCGGAGTATACGTGATCTGGTACCAATTTTCGAAGTGTTACGGATAGACGATGTAGATGTAACACATATATCATGGTGGGGCCTATAGAGTAATACTAATCAATAGCCACCTCACTACCGGGAGCATCCCTACACATGTTCATAGATGAAACTGTTGAAACGAATGGGCCTCGTTGTAGATGGGGGCATAACACAAGAAATCGATTGAAAATATGCTTTTAATGGGATGATTGATGGATATCTAATTCACGGTTAAAATAGAAACTTTCCGTTATCTGAGCTTAGATTCACCTAATCAAAATTAGTTTCAGTGCTATGGCCCACCAACTTTGATCCTGTTATATGGACAGTTTAGTTTTACCTACTTATACGCCACGTGTACATTTCGTTGTGCATGAGTATGGAGAATCGCGCTCTATAAGAGTATGAAATACTCTCTATTATGTTTGTTTGCCACAAGATACAATAGTAAGCAGCTTCTTTTTTTCTTTTCTATTTTTTTTTTCACTAATCAATCCATCAAAATCACGGCCTTGTTTATGGACGGACCGTAACCTAAAATCGTATGATCTAGTCTTATAATCTTGCCCGTTGAATTTTATCCATTTCGAACGTTTATTTAGCATCCACTAGCCGGTCGTCCGTTCGTTGTGTTTTGGGATATGCTCCATTTGGGATCGGTGGATAAGTTGGTGCGTGCCACATGTACGGTGATTGGGTTAATCATTCTCAGCATTTTCTAGATACCCACACGCGTGGAAATGGCCCAAATACAAATAATCACACGTGGCAAGATGTCAGTGAAGATACAAGATTTACATCAGTTGGTTGGACCTAACTGTTCGATCTTCTCGCCTAAAATCATCCAGTAAAAATATTTTTTTACTATAGTGGGCCGAATGTGGATTAGGTGCGATCTTGGATCTATACACAAGGGTATGGCCCTGACCGTGGGGCCCACCTTAATGCATTTTTCATATATCTACATGGTGCATCCATTTTACAAGCTCATTTTTAGGTATAGCCCCAAAAATGAAGCAATTATAAATATTAGGCGGACCACACAATGGAGATTGAATTTACACCATTAAAACCTTGTCTCCGACCTCATCCACACTTACGGTGGACTTTGAAAAGTTTTTAATGGTGGGCATTCAATGACCACTGTTACTTGTGGCGTGGTCCACCAAAGATGTGTATTTGCTTCATTTTGGACCATACCTTCGAATGAGCTGGCAAAATGTAAGGATGTCGGATGTGGATCTCTAGCCACGAACGTGCAATTCTGTGACTAGTCCATGTAATGTATCTGTTTATCCATGCGGTCCATCTTTTTTCTCATGCCATTTTAATCCATGGGTATAAAAAATGAAGTAGAACCAACGCTCAAGTCGACAACATTATAAATGACTCTTGCATTTAATATAACTTTTGTTTAATGCTTTGTACACTTAATCTTTATTAATTAATTTAGTGGTCCACTTTAGCTTGGATCTACTTTATTTTTGTTCACATACTTTCATGTGATTGGAGAGAAGGGATGAATGACATGTATAAACAGATGGACAGATTAGCTACTAAACAGATGACAGTAACGAGTCTCGCTTTTGATGTGATGTCACGGTGTTCTTTTGCCCCCACCAAGATGTATACGTTGTATCCGTTATTCATCTATTCAGAGAGATCATTATAAGGGGGTTCTTGAGGTGTATAGACCTTAGGTTTCAACCAACAATTTCATTCGCCGCAAAGAAACCTTAATTATGAAACTAGACCTAGGGTTGTACGAATGAACCCAAAAGGACCAAAATACCCCTCCTACAGCTGCTTACCCTAACAGTCAAAGGGTATTTTGGTATACATAACAGTTGCCGAACAGTAAAAAGTCATTTTTTGCGAAATAAGTTTCCGGCTAGCGAAAATTATAAAGGCACCATACGGACTCGTCCCTTCGTCTAATTATTTCCATTTTAAGGTATGAGACAAAGAATGCAGAAATAATTAGATGAATGAATGAGTTCGTACAGTGCCTTATAATTTTCGCTGGCTGGAAACTTATTTTGCAAAAGTGACTTTTTACTGTTCTGCAGCTACTATTTTTACCAAAATACCCCTTGACTTTTAGGGTAAGCAGTTGTAGGAGGGGTATTTTGGTCCTTTTGGATTCATCCGTACAACCCTAGGTCTAGTTTCACAATTAAGGTTTCTTTGTGGTGAATGAAATTGTTGGCTGAAACCTAAGGTCTTGTAACACCCTGAGTTTTCAGGGGCTGTGTAAGAACTCGGCTCCTGAATTCCCAGGTGTCATGGGTGCCCTAGTGGGCTTCATATTTTGATTACATTTGGATGATCTCATAAACAATGAAGGATTTAATAAGGCATGAAATATAAATACATCATAAAGCAATACCAATTGCTACTAAATTAAAAATATACAAACGACGAATTCAAAATCATCTAAATAGGAAACTAGTCTCACCCATACATGACCCAAGGCGACTAGGGCCCTGATCCATATCCCGTGACGGCTTGAACTCAACTAAAAAGATCCGCTGAAAGTCTGGAAGCAAGAAAGCTCCTCTTCCCTATACTTGCTCACCTCGCTCGGCTCATCGAGCTTCGCCTCACCAGGCTCCTCATGCCCTGAATTACCTGCATCTATGAACGGGTCTGGTTGGTGTTTTAAAACACCGTCTCAGAGTAGGAGTGAATGATCAACTCAGTGGGTGTTATTAATCTTAAGTTATAACAGGCATCAATTATAATATGAACTTAATGAAATACAGCCAATCATCAATTCCTAACAACTCTTATTAAAATGCATGCATGCGGAATGATATGATGCATGCCCTCGCCACAACGCTCCCTCGAGCGACTCCATCTAACGATCGCATATGTCAGCACTCCCTCAGAGCGACCTCGACTTTCGAATCGCCACCCTAATAATGCGATGCAATACGATCGTGTTAATCGAGTTATTAGTTAAGTTCATTCATCCAGCAGGTTGGAAAATCTGATACACCCCACATATCAATGTCCTAAAAGGGTTGTGAGGCCAAGACCTCCCAATGCGTGAGGGCAAGACCTCGCAGTCCGTGATCCCGTCGGGTTCCTCATCCCCGACTTCAAGCATATGAGGAGTGCCGAGAGAAAAGGATCGCTCGAGGTTACTACGGGGTGACGCGACACCCCAGCGTAGGGCGACAGTTCGAACACAGTGTCCCATTCCACCATGCCTAGTTCACGAGGTTATTGACTAGTTTTAAGTGGGTTATTGATGGGCTACAATGGTTGTAGGGTGGTTCAGGTTCCATACATATGTAAGCAAACAAGGTTAACAATCAAGGTTGGTCAGACAGTAGACTAAACCGCAAGAGTTAGGCGAGCGTGAGACGAGTGACATCGGGCACAAGAGACCCATGTAGTCGAACTACAGCCACTTGAACACACCCGCCCAAATCCATAGGTTTAGTCTCGAGGCGATTCTACCAACGGGACTACCTTCGCTCTCCTCATGATTCTGGTCAACCTAAAGGCACGAATAATGATTCATAGCATGCCGACTAACAGTGTATCGTTAGAATAAACAAACTCGTGTTTTCATTCATATCAACATACAATTTATATTCTCATAACAAGCTAAGCTAACTATATCAAGAAATAAGTGCATGTGAGTGTGTGTGTGTGTGGGTGAGGAAGTTAAGCACTCCCTCCATCTCAAGAAATCATATGCATAAGAGTAATGAAATCATATATACTATGAAGCTGCAATTCATGGGAAAAATCAACAAGGCATGAGCATAAATCAATCAAACACTAAATCACGTGAGAAACAAGAACAACATCATGAAAATCAAATATATCATTCCATACAATTTCAATAAGCATGCAATTCCTAAAAATTCTTTAGGTTCTCTAAAAATGACATCCAAGCAATCAAAATCATTAAACTCATAATAAAATTGGTGCTAGGCCACCTAAGAGCAATAGTCCGCACCTATGAGTCGTTGGAGACTCGAAAATCGACCTAAGAATGAGGGCTTCGGGTCGGACGGCCGGAATCCCTAAAGCAAGTTCTTGTATGTGAGAAATTCAAGCCAATCTTTTCTCAATGCATAGGTACCAAGCAAAAGAAGTGAAGGATCTTACCTAGATGCTCAACAGAATGATTATTGTGGTGGTAATGTAGGATTTTCTTTAGAGAAAGGAGTAGGGAGTTGTAATGCTTGATCTCCTCAGCCCCACCATGATCTAGAGTTCACCTTAGATCTCTCCACACACACTCTTTCTTCTCTCTTTACTCTCAAGCTCTCTCTTTATGGTAGTGGGACTTATGATATAAGAGAGGTCGATTTTTGGTGGATGGTGGGAGTTGGTGAGGGAGATTTGTTGTTGGAGAATGAGAATGTGAGGAAGAGGGCTTGATGATTTGGAGAAAGTAGGAAGGTATGAGGGAGAGCTTGGTTGTTAGGAAGAACAATGGAGGAAATATGAGGGAGTGAGCTAGGGTTTATTTCCTAAACTTGGGCCCTTTGGCCTTAAGTTTCCTCAAATGCCCACAATGACCCTCTAGGACTCCATATTGTCTTAGATGCGGACCTACCACCTCCTAGGCCACCAAATTTAGTGGGTAGGTACCTCATGGCCCAATGAGAGGTCATGCAAATTTTGAGATCAAACGGATGAACGGATATGGGGTTTGATCATATGGTTTCAAATTTTTAAATGGCCCCATGGGGTCCATTCTGGTTGTTGGGGAAATTTTGGTGGTCCCCTGGCCACGAAACTTATAGGGTAGGTGGTCCATGGCCCGATGAAGGGCCATGCAAATTTTAGAAATGATCGGATAAAGGGTTTGGTCGTATGGGTCTGGTTTACAATCAACGGTCATCGTGTCATGATCGGGTCCCAGATTTTGTGGATGGGTGAAGGACACCACATTAAACCTTCACCGAAAATTTTGAAAAAATCTGACGGCTAGAAAGCCCGGAGTCTCAGTTTCTTTAGCCAGTGCCAGATTTCAACTCTAGCCTTGGGTGGGTTGACAAGTGTTGATGGAACAGCCCAATTAATTAACTTCGGGGTGTTTAATGAGTCCGTAGTCCGCAATGGACCACAAGCCCAGTGAGATCTATGGTTTTCTAAAGTTTTATAATTTTTTGACCTTCCCGTGTCGCGGTATGGCCTGCACGGGCTGTTGCTAAGTGTAAACGGGCTATCGGCTTGACGGCCCGCACTCGGTCCAATCACGACCAGACTGGTCCACCTGTGTATGAGCTAACATCAAGTGTTAATCGTTAATAAGTGATAATATGAGTTAATTAATAAAAAAATAAAAATTTTAAAAAATTCAAAATAGTAAAAATTCAGGATGTTACAAGTCTACACGCCTCAAGAACCCAAGAATGAAGCATATCCAAAGTTCAATTAAAGTCATTACAGCAATGAGCATGAACAGTGATGATTATCGTTGAAACCTTTCAAGAGCCACCATGATGTTTATTTGGGATCCAAACTGTTTATGAGTTAATAAAGAGATGGAATAAGGGAAAACATAAATATTAGCTTGATAGAAAACTTCTATGGCCCAAAAAAGTTTATAATGGTAGGCGTTCAATCCTCACTGTTCTCTATAGTGTGGTCTATTTGAGCTTTGGATCTGCCTCATTCTTTGGCTTATGTCATAAAATGATCTTTCCAAATGGATGGACCGTGCGGATACAATACATATTCATGACGGGGCCCACGGAACGTGGTGGCGTAACTTCAGTACGTAGACAGCTACTATCGAGTTGAGTAGTTAATCTGCATATGGGGAGAAAGTGTTTGGTACACTGGGAAGTATGATAATCCATACTCATGCACTTTTAAATTGTAGACGTTGCATGCATTTGTGTCGGATTAATCCTTTCAAAATCCAAACACCATTTCAGATGCACTGTAGGCCATTAATCAGAGGTTTGGATCAGTCCATCAATGCATTTTTGGGCTTATAGACTATCTGTAGTGGGTCTCTCATCTGGACCGTTTGAGTCTATATAGAGATGAATCTGAACATGATTTACATCGCAAAAGTCACAGTGATTGGAAATTCTTAACATCCAATCCGCCACTTCTCTTTTGACACTTCAAAGAAGTAGAAGCAGTGGTCAAGATCATTCATTCAGGAAAATAAATAACACCTCAGTGCTACATTTATTTAAGAGTCATTTAAATTGAGAGTAGATGAAAGTAAATAATATATGAGTTTTGTTTTGATGATAAAAAATGTATAAAATGAAATGAAATCTTCTCCTTGAGATGGATTTGGAAGTAAATAGAATCAAATGTCTTTTTTGAGCTCCCTTATAACCCGCAACTATAAATAAAGGGGTTGTTATGTATATGTAGGTTGTACATGTGGTATAATGATACTTAAAATAACCTAATTATTTACTACATTGATAAAATCATATCAATAAAATTATTTAAACCGTCCATAGGTTGGCCATTTAAATAGATGATTAAAAACATTAACAAATTGCTTATTTATGATTGTCATGTTTGTGTTAACTTGAGCTTTAAATTTTATTTTATTTTTTTTATAGCTAAAGTATATATTTCAATGAGCTTATTATAATTATTCTATTAAATGCCATATGTGCATATTAGTTTGGGATATTAAAATTGATTTACTAATTAAATTTAAATTTTTATAAATAATTTCAATATAGTAATAGTTTTGAATTCTATACATTCTAATTATAAGCTGCCAAATGCTATTGAAAAATTAAAAATACTTTTTTTATGATGTTAATTATAACACATTTCAAATAAAATCGCGTAAACAAGCATCAGCCTTGTTGAGTTTTTTTTTAAAATATATATATATATAAGAAAATCTAGAAAAAAGATTGTAACTTTTGGTGATTGTCAGTGACAATTTCTCTGTAAATGATGGTGTCTCTTAATAAATAGAGCATCATTTGAATTTGAAATGGTGAATAAAATTAAATGTCTTTTCATGAAAATGATGTTAAAGCATCTATTGTAATTCTATATAAACCCATTTTAGATTAATTTGAAAATTACAATTACAACGATCTCATCTCTATCTTTTCTTCTTTTCAATTTTTGGTTTTGAATGGCTTTTTGAAAAGTTATAGTTTTCAGGCGTTAAACTGCAAACAGTTTTTCAGAAAGTATATTGCAAATAGTTTTCAGATGGTAGATTGTAATTACACATGAGCCAGGGGAGTATATTGTAAAAATGTATTTAGGATGCAGCTTATTGTATCCGGGAGGTGGATTTGTTATAATTCTCTTATAAATTGATTTAATCACCTGTAGGATGTGAATATTACCTTAAAGTTAGCGATATCGTAACGCACATTAAACCTATCTTTAAGTGATTAATTTTCTATCTTTCCGTCTCAATCCAAAAACGTCAATCCATAAAGTAGCCATCGAATTGTCCGTTAATATATTAGCTTTCACTATATGATCTTGTGAGTTATTGAATGGTACCATAGCAACTTGTATCATTTTTCCTACATGGAATGTGTAAGTTGGCAATGCATGGTACATGGGGTGTACTCTAGGATCTACGGTGGTACATGTAGCATAAATGGACCACTTTGATTAGGATGGCACACCTAACACATGAGTGGCACCTCACGGAATAAATGTGACAGGAAAGGAACTTAAACGCAAAATGTGACACATTTGCAACACTAAAAGACACGTGTAGAACATATGGCTCATATGTACTTGTAAACATATGTTCGAAAGGGCCACGCAGTAAAGTTGGACAACTAGCTCTTGACTAGTCAATAAACCATACCATAAAGCCCTTCTGACTGTTACATGATTGGTGACATTTTGTATCTGCCTCAGTTTTGGAATCCTGCACTAACATGAGCTGGGAAAACGGATGGATGGAGTCGATTATCACAAACACCATGGTGGACCCACCAACTTCCTTCAATGGGGTATCGTCGGCAATCCACATCCCACGATTGCCAAACCACTCATCTAAGAAGATAACAATTCGACGAGAGTAAGGTTTTTAACTTTTAGTGGGATTTGCGTAGGGTAATTTTTCATTATAGATGCAACCAATCATTCACCTTTTTTACTTGACCTGGTCAAAACCTATGTTACCAATATAAACCTTTACTCATATGACTAAATCAATAAAGATAAAAATACTTTTACTTTTTTCAACTGTTTTATCTTAAAATTTAAAGATATTTTTATTCAAAATTCTCTTTCTATATTCTAAAAATTTACTTTCATCACTTAAGTTTTCGACCTTTCATAAATAAATAAATAAACAGGCATAAAAGTTAAGCAACTACCATGCTAATTTTTTCATTTGCGTGAATAAAAATGCTCCGCACTCTTAGACGACCATAAATGGTAGTGTTCCAAGTTTCATTTCTATACTTATACACTCCAATCTATTGATCTAGACTGTTCATTTGTTATATCACACTTTCAATGGTATATCTTATTAAAATCACACTGATCCGATGACCTCAACAGTTTTTTATTTGGCATTTTTACCATTGGTCATCCCTTTTCCTGTCCCTGAATGTGATGGTTACAATTTCCTTAAGAAAATGATCCTTTAGAACTCCAACCAATCGGTGATGAACCCTGACAAATAGGTGGATTGGATTTCTGATTGGACCTATTTTTGTGAAAATGGTCTGCACCGTCCATATGAAAGACCACTAATCAAATGGTTAAAAATATTTAAATAGTACGATACTTCATATTAGCCCATGAAAATGTGGGATGTACCAAATGAACATCTCAGATCAATGGATAATAATATTTAAGAATCCCAGAACAACTCCGAGCACTATAACTTATAGTGCTCTGAAGAGCATTAGAGCATTTCTCTATATTAAATTTTTTTCCCTTACCCGACAGGGAAAAAGTGGATACCCGATTCTCTGAAGTGGGGTCCACCGATCGTACTGTCTAAGTATCCAACGACAGGAAAAATTGGAGAGGGAAAGCCTACCATTGAAAACTTCCAAGGGCCCACGTTGACGTTTATGTGCCATCCAAACCGTTCATAAGGTCATTCCCACCTAGAAACACAAAAATATTAGCATGGGTTTTGGATCCCTGCCGTTTATCTTGGTGTGGCCCACCATAGTGTTGGATCTTCCTGATTTCGGGCTCTATCTCCTATTGTGATCTTGAGAAACTGATGGACGGAGTGGATTTGTCATGGGCATCTCTATGGGCCCCACGTAGCTTTCGACCACAGCTAACTTCCTGTCATCAAGGGGCACACGGAATTCGCCGTCCCAATTCCCAAGTCAGAGAAGGTAGCGGTTAGGTGTTACCCCGAAAACACCTTAGCGGGTAACACCCTCACCATATGGGGCCCGACTTGATGAATTTACTTTATATCCACGCTGTCCTTCCGTTTATCTATCTATTTTAGAACTTGATCCCCAAAAATTAAGAAGATTAAAGTCTCAAGTGGACCACACCACTAGAAACTTGGATGATTGACTGATTGACCATGACAAACTTATTGTGGGCTACAAAAGTTTTATATCAAGTTCAGTTTTTATATTTTCCAATCATGAATGTATTTGTGACCTCATAAACAGGTTGGATGGTAAATAAACCTTATGGTGGGCCTAGGTAGCTTTTAATGGCAGACATTCAATAATCACTGTTTCCTATGGTGTGGTCCACTTGAGATTTTTCTCTTCTTCAAATTTGGGATCAACTTCTAAAATGAACTTAAAAAACTAATAGACGGCGTAGATATATAATATATTCATCAATGTGGGCCCCACGGTCAGATTAACATCCACTAGCATGTTACCCAGGTAACACCTAATCCGGTCCCAGTCACGGTGCGCCTCTGTACAAGTCAAGCCCGTTGTTTTCGTTCTCACTTGATTCCTTTGACGAAACTCGGGCAGTGGGCCATGCACTATAACGACGGTCTGATCTGATCAACCTCGTCGTGACGTGTCAGCCAATGGATTTTGGCAATCTGGATCTGGCGTTGAGAAAAACTACTCAAATTTTCGTTAGCTTCCAACATCTCGTGACTATCAACAGCAACAGTCTACACGTGGCGCCTTTTGGAAAGATGGTCCGAAACTGTACCGATCGAGCAATCACATCCATCCAATCAATGACTTTTCTAGTGGTTGAGTGAGTGCCACGAACCATTATATTAGCTATCCGTCCAAATGGGAGTGGTTGAGCTGTTAGGATCGTCCGATTGGCAAGAAATGTTTGTGGGGAGTGGTTGTAGCTATATGGGCCCCACCGTAATGTTTGAGTGCCATCCAGACCGTTCGATTATATGGGTGTCCCACTTTTAGCTTGGATACGAAATTATAGCTTGATTTATAACTCAAGTGCGCCACACCAAAGGGAGCAATGGGCGTCCCACTAGCGACGTTGCTACTAAACAGTGCTCTGTGGGCCTGCAATATGTGTTTTATCCATACCGTCCATTCATTTTGGATCATTATTCCAGAGTATGATCCTAAAAATGATTCAGATCCAAATCTAATTTGGACCACACCACAGGAATGGATGGACGGCATGGATTAAAAAAAATACATTATGGTGGGGTCCACTGAACACCGTCAAGTGCGACTACTCTAATGGAAGTACAACCATGCAGTCCGTGACCGACACCCACCATGGTAACTGTTGAGGTAGAATGTAGGTTTATCTTGTTGTCTACATGCTATTTAAACCCATTCATCATGTCCGTACAATCCAAAACTCAGGTCAGCCACACCACACACAGACAAACACACATGCAACCGGTCTCCTCCGCCAGACCTTAGATAAGAACTTCATGGTCCATTGCATTGACCGGTATAGGTGGGCCCCACAGTGATGTGTATGTGAACTATATTCGGTACGTCGAATGCAGCAGCTCATGTTAGGCTTAGGCCAAAAAATCAGCCTTATCCATGATTCTGGTGGGCCACATGAGTGAAAACAGTGTGAAGGGTGATGCCCACCGTCCAAATTATTTCCATTTGTGCGGCCTGCTTAAATCACAAATTTGGCTAATTTTGGTCCCTCGGCTTAAGATTTATTTTTTTTTGTAATGGCTGGAGTGGATTTCATTTAATCAACACGGTGGGTCCTTAAAAAATAAAATAAAAATTCAGAGGTTCCTTTACCGTCGTACCGCGGATTCGAGGGGAATCGAGGGGTTTCAAATCCCCGTAGAGTAAACAGGGGCTTCAAATTCATGTGTGTCGAATCCCTCCCATGAGGGGTTTGAAATCTTCAATGAGAGTCTTGATTACACCTAAAATCATTTCAATAATTGCAAGTGTAATATATGTCATTATACTATTATTCTATTAGGCATATGATTCACTAATAATCATTAATACTATTTAAACATTGTTTAATATCATCTAAACAATGTCAATGTAAATCAATGATTAAAAATTGTTAGTTAATCATTCAAACATGATCTTGTGTTTGTGAAGACTTGAAATTTCATCATTTTTGAGTAAAATATATATTTCAGTGGGCTTATCACAACCATTGTATCAAAAATTACATATGTCACTAATTAAAGATATTAAAGTTGATTTTGAAATTAAGTTCAAACTCATGTAAATAAATTGTGTAGCTACTTTTGGATTAAAGTTGATTCTCAATCTAGGATGCCAACTACGCTGGGAGGATTTAAAATCCAACGGGTTTCAAATCTTGGGGGTTCTGAATCCAAGGGTTCCAAATCCATGCTCCCAAATTGGCCTTTAGTATTGGCCAACTTAATCACATTTCAATTTTTTATTAATTTTTTAAAAAAATAAAAATAAAAATAAAAATTAATACATTAGACCTAATTAAGAATCATATGTCGGATGAGCATCTTCTCCCAATTGTTTTTCTTTTATGCCGTTCACTTGACTTATGAATCAAACTGATTTTTTAGCGGAATAGTTAAAATGATGCGATACATTTGATGATCAAGATGAATTTCTTTTAAACATCATGGTAGGGCCCACTTTAGCACACATACCTTAAAACTATAAAATGTCTCATGTAAAATTATTCAACTATTGAGAATATAAAGAGTCAATTTAATGCTTGTAATTTTTTTAATTGTAAATACATTATATTGAAAAGGATTTTCAAGTGTAATTAGTTTACATGCTATTCCATTTGGATCTTAAGCGCTAATCTATTTACAAAGTTTTACCAACTTATACAGTGTTTACATTTAATAAAGTAGGTATTCATACCATAAAAAAAGACAAGATTTTTTTAAAAAGGTCCTTCAAGAGTATTAAAGCACACAAACTAAATAAATTAATGTCTTCCACCCATTACAATCGGCCCCAAATATACTTTAGAAGTTTTAAATGGTGTACATCCCATACTTCTCTCGCATAGTCCATTATCCATTTGATAATGAATGAACCATTTTTTTAGGGCCACAAAAAATCGCAAGGGAAATACATAATGGATAAATTAGATATCCCATATATATTATAGTGGGCCCACATATTATACATATATTAACCATTATGTTTTACCATGTATAATGCATTTTTAGTTGTGAAAACCATTACCTAGGCTTTTGACTAAGTTTTAAATTACAGCTAAATGCATTAACATGTTTATAGATTGTAAAGTCTTTTCATATGAATACATGCATACAAATGAGCCATGTAATTAAATTAGCTGCAATCACTTTACAACTTAGAAGACTTTACCAGCACTAAAATAACTATAATTCTTTTAAGTAGAGTGATTACAGCTTCTTCTTTTATTTTTAAAAAAAAAAAATTTAACGCACGCACACACACTTTCACCACTTATGGGTACTCAAACCCTTGACCGGGAGTTGAAACTCCAAGAATCTACCACCCAGGCAAGAATTAAGGACTCGAAAGAGTGAGTGATTACAACTTAAAGACATTACCAGCACTAAAATGATTAAGCCGCAACTTTCACCTAAAAATGACTTTTTACTATTATGTTTTTTTAATAATTTTGTATGAATAAATTTTATTCAGCGCATCAGGCTTGAAGCGATCAGAGTATCAAATAATTACTCCCCCAGAGAAAGTTATTCCGAGGTGATTTCGTGCAAAAATAGATTGAAGATTCGGTACGCAGTAAAAGTAGGAATGTATAGCACGTGTTGAGATCTAGATCACTCATCAAGTGGTGGACCAATGTGACCGTCTCCTGGATTGAAAATCATGTCCACCCATATATCTAGCAACAAGGATACGAGTGAAATGGACGGATAGATCAAAAGGGTAATCAACGGTCTACATTCGATCGGACCTGATGAGCACCTAAACATTTCTATTCAGCCACTACTCTTTACTCGCAGGTCATTGATCACCTAAAAAATCACAAACAACTGGTAGAAATGCTTTCTTGGGAAGAGTTTTCAATTCTTAAGAAATGCAATGCTCTCATATGAAACTAGGTGCCTCACATGGCACCGGTCCCACCACAACTTATGGTGATACGCGAATGTTGTGGGCCCACTTGATGTTTGCATCAGATCTATCCCGTCCATTATATTCTACCCCTGGTATTCACAATTAAAACAAAAAATCATGTGAATTCAAAACTTATATGGGCCACAAAAGCAGGAAATATGTAAAATAGTTCCTAAAACACATAAATACACATGGTGTGGCCCACTCGGATTTAGAAAGTCTGATTTTTAGCATATCCCTTCATCGTGATGGGATGCGTCTGATGAATAGATTAGATGGAATATATGTGACATGGTGGGCCACAAGATTCTCGAAAATATTTATTGGTTGGACATCCCATCCTGATTCTTACCCATGGTATGGCCCAAATAAGTTTCTAATCAGGTTGATTTTTTATCCAATTACTTAAGATCGAAGGGACCATCTAATGGACGGATTGGATCTAACGATACATAACTTTTTGGCCCTGCAACAGTCCGTTGTACCATGTAAGTACATCTCATGTATAATGTACATTAATAATCACTGCAAGTTGTGTGTATTTTTTCTAGGGAGGAGTATTATATATGTAAATAAAAGGTAATATTCCTTTGAAAATGGAAGGTGGACAACTAGATACCAAGTAAAAAGGCATCCCTTTGGTCCTTTCTCTTGAAATTCGTGAGAATTTTCATCTCCATTCCTACCCGTTGGTTTGAGATGGAACATGCACTACGCACCACACATGCTAAAATGGTATATTTGTTTCAGATCCAGACCTTTCATCTGGTATGGGACAGTCTTACAATGAATATATCTAAAATTGAAGCTTGTTGGCTTATCAGAAGAGCATTTGTTGAAAGAGAAAAGGGACGGTTATAAATAAATGAAAAGTAGTATATTGTGGATGTACATTTGTGGATTGTTGGATGAGCGGAACAGATTGAATTTTTGTCATGGGTATGGTAGAAGTTTGGCCTGGTTATTGAATGGTCAGGATTTGAAACACGTGTGCCTCGTTAGGGCCAATGCACTTTATGAAGTGTATCCGTACAGTTTTGGTACTTTAATTGGTGGCAGCTGGTAAGTCAGTGACAGTTGGGAATTAATTGTCAAAGAGAAGACTCATTGGATTTGACGAGGCCCCTCCACTTGATGGGCCCCACCTTGAATGGGGTGCCAAAAGTATTCGAAATTAGAAGATTCTAACGCGTTAATCATTGGCCTTTCTTCAATTGAATATGGACCGTTGCCTTTTCATCGTGTTTGTGGATTTATGTGGTTACGATTGAAGTGTTTGATCTTTTTGGAGTAAAGGCCCACCAAATCAACGGTGGGGATCACTTAACCTTGATGCGCACTAATCCTTTGTTCCAAAACTGTACAATTGGTACCCGCTGTACCAGTCGTTCTTCAGGTGGGCCCTATCTCAAAAAGACACACTGATCCCAGGACCTTGATTGAAGAAAAAAGGTGGTAACAATAAATATCAGATGCCCAAGTATTGCTCAACGGTTCTGATCATCCTTTTGAGGTATAAATCCTCGGCTATCGAAACCAACGGCACCAATTCCATCCATTCATGCAACGTACACAAGACAACGGAACTCTTTTGAACATCTGTTGTATACAGAGCGTACAAGACCCAAGAAGCGTGGGCCCACCGTGATGTATATGTGCCATCCACTTCGTCCATCAGCTTTAAAAACCTCGATTTCAGGAGATAAGCCGAAAAATAGGGTGAATCTAAAACTCAGGTAGACTACACCAAAGGGAACAGTGACGATGGGAAGTTCTACTGTAGAAATCATCCTTTATCTACTGTTCCATCCAAGCCGTTCATCATCTTTAACCCACGGATATAAATTTTTTTTATGAAAATAATCATGATCAAATATTTTATTGAGCCACACGAAGTGAATCTAGAGGTTTTAGGAAAGAGTTTACATTGTTCTTTCGGTGTGACCTACATGAAACTTTAATCGTCTATATTTTATTATTTACGGTTAAAATGATATGTTTCAAAATATGGACGGAGTGGATTTAATTTTGAGCATAAAAATCTAGGGTGTTGCACGCGCTTGCTGCAACACGTATGTTTCATGTTTAAGGGAAGATGTTGACTTGCTGCGACCAAGATAATCTATAAATAAATTAATTTTTAAAAAAAAACCAAAAACAAAAAGAGGTGATTGGTCAAAGCTGAGAACTGCCAGCTCAGCACCAGTTCCACTGGACGCGGATTGCGTCCTCCCCCCCCGGACGGTAATCCGTCCGGGCAGGGCTCTGTGGGGCCCACCGTGATGTAAGTATTTTATCCACGCCGTTCAACACTTTTTTCAGATAATTTTAATATCTAAGACAAAAAATAAGGAAGGCCCAAAGCTTAAGTGGACCACACCAAAGGAACCTACACTGATAATGACACCCACCGTTGAAACCTTTCTAAGGGCCAACGTGATGTTTTTTAACTATACAACCTATTAATGAAGTCATGTATATGTGGATGAAGTGAAAACACAAATATCAGCTTCATCCGAAACTTCTCCGGCTCCCAAGAAGTTTTTAATGGTGTACGTTCAATCCTGACTTTGTGGTCCACTTAAGCTTTGGACCTGTCCCATTTTTTGGCTCGTATATTAAAATTATCTGAAAACAATTTTTAACGGCGTGGATAAAACACTTACATCACGGTGGGCTCCACAGATCCCTGCCCGGACGGATTACCATCCGGGCGGAGGTAGGACGCAATCCGAGTCCCAGTTCCACTATTCTGCTACAGCACCATTCTCGGCGCCGAAGACTCGCCGACATGTTCTTGAAAACGGAAAGAAGTTTTGCAAGAACACCTCTCGTCGTATTGCAGTACGATACGTCGAGACCTTACCCGTAGATAGGAGTCATCTTCCATTAATCCAAACCGTTTATATGATGAATCTTACTTGTACGGTGAAAATTCAATAAATAAAATCTTCAATTCAAATATCTGGGTTAGATTATTTTGTGATGTTTGTGATAAATCAACCTTATTCATCCTAATGGGATAAAAAATGACACACGTCAAAAAATCAAGTGGGCCAGACGACAGAAACAGTGGGTAGGGAAAGACCTACCGTTGAAATATTTCTAGGTCGGTCGTGACCTTAATATCCCATCCATACCGTTCATAAGGTCGTTCCTACTGGAATGTACTAAAAACCAAATAAATATAAACGCGGAACGCTTGCAAAAGACTTTCGCAGGAAGTCCATGCGCGGTAAACCTACGTGGGTCCCACCGTGATGTTTTTGAGTAATCTACCCCGTCAATACCTTTTTTGATAACATTTTAGGACACTGTACCAACAATGAGCCGATCCAATACTCAGGAAATCCTAAACGTGAGGTTTGAACGGTCACAGTTGAAATATTAGTGGGGCCACAGAAGCTTTGAATCAGTATAATATTTATTTTTTCAGTTCATCTAAGTAGGAATGATGTTTTGAACGGTATGGATGGCATGTAAACATCACTTTCCACCCTAGAGAGGTTTCAACGGTAGGAATTTCCCTACCCACCTTTTCCTTCAGTGCGGCCCACTTGAATCTTGGATCCTTCTAATTTTTATCATATAATACTAAAATGAGCTAAAAAACGGATGGACGGAGTAGATTTCTCACAAACATCACGGTGGGTCCGAACTAGATTTCCAGCGCAGGAACTTGGCGGGAACTTCCTGAGAAAGGATCCGCAGGAAATCCGCGTCCAGAGAAAACGGAGAGCCAGGCACGTCCCGGGAGACTCGCCCAACTGCACGCCCCTTTTGTTCGACCAATTGATGATCTAAATCGTTCATATATGTTGTCATAGGCTATGTTCATTCTGATAGAGGGATTCCTAGATGAACGGTCCGGATCATGTCTTGACGGGCAGAAGGAGAGAGCAGATGGGCGAGCCTTCCAAGCAAGGGATAGCTACCCGCGGTAGTAGCCAACCGAATCCTACGCTCCCTTCACACGCCAATGCGGCACGCCCATTAGATCGGGACCGTTCATATGGCATGCCTTCGGCCGTTCCAGTCGTGGGATGGGCCACAAGTGTATGGGAAAATGCACGGTGAAAATTCGCCAATGCAAAAATCTGGCCATCTGATGTCCGGATCGACGAGAATTTTAGGCCATTAAACATGCATCGTGGATCCCACATGTTGAACGGCCTCGATCTTGCACAAAGCCCACGTCGGCACCCCGCCATTGACTCTTCACCCACCATCATGAACTCAGCTGATTCGTTGAAGTTGGGTGGGCCCCACTTCCACCTAACATTATATCTGGCCGAGGAGAATCTGAGATGAAAGACGGCACGTGACCAACATCAGTGGGTCACGTGGACGCGCACGAGCACCCACATGAAACGCCAGGTTGGATGGGGGAGCGTAGGGAACATGGGCATGTATGGCTATCATCCATCTGGAAAAATATACAATCTTCAACTTGCTATGTCCTGTAAAACATTCATATGGGGCCATCTTTTAGTGATCTGAACCGTTCATCTGGTGGGCCCGTGGTGGATGTGAAATGTTCTAGGGACGTCTTTGTTTCTTGTGGATTCTGTTCAGCAACTGCTTACAAATGGTGTATGCATCCAACCCGTTCAAAAGTTTTCCCCACCGTTAATAACACGATGTCGCAAAAATCAATTCTATCCACTCGTTAGGTGGGCCAAACTATAGAAAATAATGGACAACCGCTGATCTGATCAAAAGTGCTTGACTGGCTCATCTAAAAAGTGCCAATCTATGTTACACACCATAAACACCTCACCCTGAATAAGATTAAACCTAATCTTTAGCTTCAAGTTTTGGAGATATCTATAGAGTTATATCAGTCACGATCGAAGCAAGTACTTGCGAAGCATCATATGGGATTACTTAATAAAAAGGCTTCCTCACAAATGGCTATGGGCGTATACGAACCTAGCTAGCTCAGTTAGCTCACTCCACTTGACTCGAAGAAGCCTGAATCAACTGGGTTTGAAGCTAGGTTCAAGCCAAGTTGAGCTGATTTTTTTAGCTCGAAAATGAGTTCCAGCCAGGTTCGAGTTGGCATCAGCTCAACTCGACTCGTATCGAACCCAGCTCGAATCAAACTCGGATTGAACGAGTTCAATGACTCAGTTACTTCAATATTGATGTTACTCTTCTTTTTTGTTTTTTTGACTCGAATCGAACCCAGCTCGAATCAAACGGCTTCAATGACTCGGTTACTTCAATATTGATGTTACTCTTTTTTTTTTTTTTTTTTTTACACATGCACACACACCCCCACACACTCATGCCACACGCACACACACCCCACACACGCACACTATGGGATTTCACCACCATGGGTACTCGAACCCTTGACTCGATGTTGAAACTCCAAAGAGTCTACCACCCGGATAAGAGTAAGGACCCAGTATATATTGATGTTACTCACCAAGTGTTTGATGAAACGACTAAAGAAGTGTGGCCGGTGGCAAGGAAGGCATATATATGACGCTAACATCCTTTTTTTTTTTCTTATTTTTATATTTCTTAGAAGGTGTTTGATAAAATACCTATAAAATCATTGTTGTTATCTCAAATATAGTGAGATTTTGAAGGTGCAGTTCAGGTATTTGTGAAAATGCCTCGATGACGAACTCGGCACGATCTTGGCTTGAACTCGGCTCGAGCTATCCCGAGCTACTGACCTAATCGAGTCGAGTTGGCTAGTTAAGCTCGAGGACTGAGCCGAGCCGAGTTCTAGCTGAGGTCAGCTAGTGGCCGAGCCGAGTCGAGCTGAGGCTAGCTCGACTCGGTTCGACTCGATGTACTAAAAAGGGCCCATGAAGAACCGTTTCTAATGATACCAGCCCACCTAAGACCATTTATGGGTGTAGTCGCAATTATGACACTTCACAACTCTTAAATCATTTTACAGTATAGTTGTTAGGTGTAACACCTCGAATTTTTGTCAACCTGGAGTTAAACGTCCTTAGGCAATGGGTCAACCATAACACCTTGGTAACTTCTCAAAACTCAATTTCAAAGCCAAAGAAATCATTTAGAACCTAATTCTTTAGAAATTTAACGTGTATTAACTAGCGTTAAACTAGATTACCTATGAAATTAGCACCAACCACTTTAAATACGATCTGTGAGACCCAAAACCTATAAAATTGTTAACGCTATATTATTCTGAAATCTAGGATCAAACTCTAAACTCAGTTGCTCTCGGGAGTACTTTGGAGCTTCGTATCGGACCTAGACCGCACGTCGAAAGTCTGATTGCAATGAACTTAGACCATTATGACCGCCTAGTTGGACTTGACCATCACCTCAAAAATTAAGCCCAAACGATGTCCTGAGACCATTTCCTTGAGTCCGGAGTGAAGATTGTGAGAAAGTAAAGATTTTTAAGATATTAAATATGATTTTAAGTAATCTGAGTTGTGTCGCTTGCGCTCCATTTATAAGCGTTCTGACCGTTGGTCTTTGACCCAAATTCACCCTCAGATCAGGGAAGGTGTCCCATACATGTCAAAGCACTTGTGGCCCTGATCGAGTTTCGGTGACCGTTGAACTGAAACTGGTCCGCCATGGGCGATCTAGAAACCCGATTAGACTGAAAACTTAACTTGCTTAAGATCCAATACTAGTGAGCTTAAGTCCGATCGCATTTGATAAGAGGACCTTCAGAAGTATTTTGTTGGATCAGTAAGAGGCCGATTTGGTTATAACCTAAGTATTCCTTGGCCCTAGGGCTATTTTCGTCGCTTTTGGGCTTATAAAAAGGCCTTAAACCCTTATTCTCAAATCTCATACGAATTCTAAACCCTAGCCACTTCAAGAGAGAGAAAAGAGAACCTGTTGTTTCTTTTTGGGATTCCTCCCAATTCTTCTACACATCAAATCCATCGTCTTTAAATCGTTAATCCGGCGATTCTAATTCCGTTCTTGGGTAAGTTAATCAAACCCTAACCTGTTTTGAAGCTTATGATAGTTGAAGTGAAGTTGTAGCTAACCTATTTCATGTCTTAGGTTGCCTATCCACCGTTGATGAAGATTTATCGTCTGAAACATATTCGTTATGCGTTTTCTGGTTTAAATTGCGGACTATATACGTTTAAGTTATGGTTTTTAAGACTTTCAATGTTAGATAATGATTTATTCTTGCCTAGGATGCTATTACACATGCTAAATATGCTATCCATTTTGATTTACGTATATATAAAACCTATGTTAGAAATAGGGTATTTCATGTATATGTTAGAATACGCGTATAAGTATGGAATTTACTGTTATGATTGCCATGATTATTTGACATAGATATATGATTGTTATGTATACGACAACTACTTGACGAAAGAATTTGTCCTAATATGCAATGTGGTCGACATACGTGATGTACGTTGAATAGTGTAGTTTAAGTGTTTATAAAAATGCTTGAATGAGTTAGTATTTAGTAAAGGCATGATTTTTTGGATATTGAGATTTGAATCTCAATCACCCTACTTGTGTGTATGATTTTCTCCATGTACTGCATTTATATTTGAGTTATATTTCATAATATGTTCATTGAATGGAGAATATGAATCAAATGTCTGTTATTGAGTTTGTACGTGATTGAGACTATATTAGAGTCCAGGTAATCGGTAACCATTCTTCAAATAGTGGTTGAGGTTATTTTCGACATGTAGGATGTATTCAACGAATCCGAGTCGTGCTTGGGATGTTCGACAGTGGTTAGGCCACATGGAGTGCTTATGCATTCCATGTCGATCAAATCAACGTGCACTTGGCCTAGTTGAGCTTATCAACTAACTCGATTGACCGATGTATATTCACTATGTTTGGTCGCTACTGTTTGAATCTAAGGCACTGAACTCACTAGTGAAAATTCTCTTAACCTTGGTACCGCAATCCCCTAAGATTCATGAGCCGGACATGGTGGTATGGGACACCGTGGTCGAGCTGTCGGCCTACGCTGGGGCGACGAGCCTCCCCGTAGTGACCAGTGAGCACCCTACTCTCGTGAGTCGATTATGGTGGTATGGGACACTATATTCGTGCTGTCGGCCAACATTGATTGGTGACGAGCTTTCTTTAGTAACCTCGAGTATATCTTGACACTGCATATGGGCGACGAACTTTATTATACTATCTAGGATATAACTAGACCTATATTGATTGGTGACGAGCCCTTTACAGAGATCTAGAACAGTAATATCGTATGATATTTCCTAAGACTGATGACCCTAGGATGGATCATTATTTGAGAATTGATATAAGGGGGGTGCCTTAGCTTTCCAATCCTGTTGTATGAAAAGGACTAATAAAAACTTGGTAATCATACTTATGACATCGCACTGCATGTGTCAATGGCGTTGGTGTGAGAGCACAGTGGTAATGATTCATGCCGCGATCGTTAGACGTTATCGCAAGAGGGAGTTTGTGGTGAGGGCATGCATCATTATCTCATATCATTCTCTCATTAACAAGAGTATCTAGGATATATTTGATTGTACTGCTTTATCATTACTACTTGATTGAATTGATAATATGTTAACCTTTGCTGTATAGTTCCACTGAGTTGATCACTCACTCCCACGTTATGGGACGATATTTGAAATACCAACCAGTCCCTGTTTTAATTTCAAATAATGAAGATGCTTGCTAAGTAGAGCCGGACTTTATGATGTTGAGGAGGATTTCTCCTATATGTAGGTTCTGATCGACGGGGTTACAGGGTTACTGATTAGATGCCAATACACTTGGTGTTTTACATTTTATTTAAGCACCCATGTATATTCTTTTTTTTCATTTTTAGAGTATACATGTATATAATTAACCTGGTAACATGTTCACACTCTGAAGACTTACAATAAATTATACATTTTATATATTTATTATAGTCTTCCGCTTGCGAAATTTAACTGTCTCTGGAGTATGATATGTTGTTTTGGTCTAATCTCACTCATGTTTACTGCACTAATATGAACAACATTCAATCATCATTATCTATGTAGCATAAGTGATGCGTTGGAACTCAGGAGCTGAGTTTCTGCTCGACCCCCGATTTTTAGGGCGTTACATTAGGGTGTAGAGAAAGTTCAGATGCCTAGAAATGGCCCTTGAAGGGTAGTTATCTGGATTTTTCATGTTTGTTTAAGGGGTTCGTTGGAAACAAGCTAGGGAGAGACGAAATAGTGTGGGAGGAGACAAAATGGAGGAACATAGAGAGAAATCCAAAAGAGGTGGAGGTTGTGGAAGAGTTCGATCGTCGCAGAAGACCTGCTCAGCCACCCCTCAAAGTCATTTTCAGTTGTGATGCACTCTCTTCTATTAAAAAGTTGTGCATGTCTAAACTTAACTAACCCTTGCCATCTCTGAAGAATTTTTTCTGCGAGATTACTCTATCAAGTTGAAATTCATAGTCAAGGAAGATACTGATTAAACAAGTAGGAATTTGAGCCATTCGACCATCACTTTGACCGAAAAGGATGTCGAATTTTTCATTTTTCGTTTCATATCTCGAATCAAACTGTATTTCACTCTACACATACGCAGGATATCGATCACTTTTATACATATGCGTACACATACATCTTTACTATCTTTTCTACATTACTTTATTATGCCTACATAAGATCTTGGAACCCAACACAATATGACTTAGCATAGTATATTCTTCACTCTTTTATTTCTTTTACTTTTCTTTATTTTATTTACTGGTGAGCCTAGAGCACAATTAGAGCTAGGCATCGGATTGAGTCGGATCGGATTCGGTTCAACTTGGTTCAATCCGAAATCTGCAACGACTGATCCGAACTCGATCCAATCCAAGACCGGGTCTGGGTCATCTGACTCGAACCGATCCGAACTCCTGCTGGCCTGAACTGGTCCGAGTCCGACTCGATCAGGAAACCGACTGGGATCAGATTGGGGAGGGTTCGGACTGTCCATTTTTTTCAACGTATGAAAATCATTATTCTCACTGTTTCCTATGGTACGATCTACTTGATCATTGGATCTACTTAAAATTTAGTATCAGCTCCTAAAATGATCTGAAAAAACTGATGGAAGGTGTGGATGAACCAAAAAAATTCAAGCCGGGCCCCACATAGTTTACTCAAGTGGCCCCGCTGTCTTTACACTAGTTGTCATTGTCAACTGCTTTTTGCCTTGCATATCAAGTCACCTTTTAAATGTTGCCTTCCATATCACGCAACCTTTGTACCTTTCTCTTTCATATCAAGTAACCTTTGTAGCTCTCTCTGTCTGTAAAAGAGATGAAATATGATGACAAATACTTAGAGCGGGCCATTGTCCATGGACTCCGAGTAGCAGGCACTGCAAATTCCTGTAGTTAGAAGCTTTGTGGGGCCCACAGAAATGCTAGTGACAAATCCACTCCATACATTAGTTTTGAAAGATAACATCTGGATAGGAATGTAAAAATCAGGTAGATCCAAAACTCATGTAGGTTACACTATATGAAGCAGATGGGATTGAACATTCACAGTTGGAAACTTTGTGGGGGGTTACAGAAGTTTTATAGAAGGATGATATTTGTCCCTACGGTTTATCTGAGTTGTAATAACCCTATGAATGTTTTGGATTGCATATAAACATCCTGGTCGGCTCTAGGAAGGTTTCAACGGTGAACGTTCCCGTTCCCACTGTTTCATGTTCTGTGGCCTACATTAGTTTTGGATCTTTCTGATTTTCAGATTCATGCTCTTTTGTGGGATTTAAAAACGGATGGACATAGTGGATTTTTGAAGGGAATCTATATGGGTAAAAGAATCATGATTTTCGGCATACCAACTCAAAAGTCAGGTGAGTTCTTATTAACTCTCCCCTTTTCCATTTTCTTATATACTTCTTATTTCATCTATGCCTAGCTCTTTAGAATAATAGTGCATTTATTTATTTATATATGCTCGGATTGGATTGGTCCGGATCAAATCGGATCCAATCGAATCGGAATTCTGATCAGTTCGGTCCAGATTGACAGTTATCCGAACCCGATCCGATAAACGGTCGGATTTGCCTGATCCTATCTGAACTACATCGATGTCGGATCTGTCTGATCCTACCTGAACTGCACCGATCCAGGCCATCGGTTTGGTGTGAATCGGGTCGGATCTGGTCGGATCCACAGGATCGGTCTCGAGATGCTCAGCTCTAAGCACAATGTAGTATGTTTAGTTTGATAATATTAAAAGTTTCATTAAATCCTCTCAAAAGTCATATAGTCCCGTAAAATAAACATCGTACATTACATGTACGAAAAAAACAACGAAGTAACTAACCTTTTACTTTTCCATAATTGATACCCTTATCTAGAATCTCACATTGGAATCACTTGTATCAATGAATCTTGCAATTTCTAATCCTCAAAGGATTTTAAGGATTCTAGCCAATTGTAGATTCAGAAGTTGTATATTTCACTAATGACAATTCCAAATCAAATGAACTTTTATCTCGGAATCAACTCCCACATTTAAATTAAAAAACCAAATAAAGTAAAGAAAAAACTGAAGGACATTTTATGCGCTTGCACGGGAGAGTGTTCAAACACACACCCAAGATTGACACGATGGAAAGTGGACCAAATCACCAGTGCTCGTGTTTTGGGGCGACATTCCTATGCTAGTCACGCGTGATTTAAGAAACTAGGGTGACTCATCCTCTCCAAACACGACACAGATGTACAACAATCCAGACCAACCCAGTTGTGGGTCCCACTGCAGATGGATCATATATCTAAAATCATACTCATCAACCAATCCTAGCCATCTGATTAATGACTACCAACCACGGTTAAAAGTAAAGAGTGAGTGGTCCAAATTTGCAGGGAAAGGTCGGAAGGATGATATTATCTTCTCAGCACAGAATTTCAATCACGCTTCATCAACAACTGGGCCAGCGGTTTTTGATGGTCTCACATTGCCATACAACTATACCATGTGTAGTTTGAAGAGTCACCACCATTCTTCAAATGGTGCAGAACTGGCCAAGCGAGGCTGGTTTTTGAACGGCCTGATTTTAATTGGACCTGAAAATTAGGCCTGGGCCCAATCTATTAATTAAATGGACTTTCGAATTCAGCCCAAATCCCAGCCATTAAACCCATCAATGTGCCTCTTATTGGGTTCATGCCAGACCTGAATATGAATTTTTTGCTAAACCGGCTTTCTTTTAGTTGGGCAGATTGTGAGCCCATGGACCTAAATTGCAGGTCCAACCTCTAACCCTTCTCCCACCTGGACCTGAAACTAGATAGACCGACCCAGCCGACTCTGAGCCTTAATTGGAAGTTATGTCCGAAGATTGATGAAACATGTCAAGCTAGGCCTTAAAACAAATCATGATCATAACTCTATCATCCACGTCCATGGCGGCCCACTATGGCGGCACTCACTTTGGCCTCTTGTCTAGGTTTGAGCATTTCACCTGAAATAGCGTAACACACAATATTTTGACTCAACAACTAGGACAGATGAGGAACTCGGTAGAGTCAAGGGTTGACTCAAACAGATGAATCACATCTATTTTCAATACTGCGTAGTCATGTCAAACCAGACTTATGACTCAATTCAGGGCCGAACGAGTTAACGCAGATGGTTGATATAAATTCATCAAAGCATAGGCACCTTCAATCTAAGCACAAGACCCAGAAACAATTCAAAAATATTATTTAATTCAAAAGTGCCTTCAAACTCATATAAGGCTATTAAATAAGCTCTTTAGATTGTCAAAGAATGTAGGTTTATAATGTTATTTACTAATGACTTATTATAAAAATGAAAAAGTAATAAAAATAAGTTTAAGAGATAAGAATGTATTTGACAAAACTTAACTATTAATTATTGCATAACTAGCTGATTGATTTTACTAACTAGCCACCTAAATAGGAGGCTTGGACGTCTTTATTAATGGGCCAGCTGTGGGCCTAACCATGGATCTTGAGCCCACTTCAACCTGCATCACCAGTTCATCTAAGTTGGTGAGTCTTCTAACCATGGTTAAGTACTTATTCAATACCCCATAAGCCCCACAACATAGGAACACATCTGAGTTAGGTCCTCAAACCATCAACAATCCTTGCAAACCAGCTGAATCAAGTCCTAAAACCCAATAAATAAAAAATCCAATACATCATTTAAGCGGCGTTTGGATGCTCAACTGAATTAAAATTCTAATAACTGAATTCAATAAAAATTGGAAATAACAAGACAAACGGACACTCCGTACGGATATAACAAGGAAATACTCGATCCCCAAGGGGAGACCAAGATCAATTCAAGCCTAACTACAAAAGCATATATCTTGAAACCCAATTGGGTTATTGAAATTCAGTTCGATTGGTCATCCAAACACGACCTTAATACAGAGACACATCCTTGACGTTGCAAGCATTGTATCCCCACACATTATTCATCAGTCAACCTCATTTCATATGTATCATCAGTACACCTGAACATACATATAAAAATTTTCAAACCCAACAACCTAAAATTAATTGGGCTGAGTAAATGGATTCCATGGCATCATTCCAAAAAGAATCAATGCCTAATTATCTTTTTCAGTCTCTTCAGTGTCAACTCGAAGCTCATAAAAGAATCTCAGGTAGCTTTCTTTTTTATCGACTCACAAAATAACAAAGTGGGGCCCCTATCGAGAGGCAGCCGCTTCTAAAGAATTAAGCTAGAGAAATGGATGGCTGTCCTGCAGTGGCAAAATTGTAAGTGTTGGACTCTATATTGAGTTGGCTACTTCTTTCTCTGGGTGCTTTTCATGCGCAACATCGCTCGGGAGATCAAGTCCAGAAGGAATCTTTCCTGGGTAATTAGTCGTCGAACAATCCGATCCAATCATACTGCAAATGGGTGCACTCACATGAGACAATGGATCGATAAACCAAGCAGTAGCACTGACCACTCTAAAAAATGATCTTGCTAAAGTTTGTTGCTGCTGTGCAGGACTCCCATGGCCTTGTGGGCCATGGTTGGGCTATGATGGATCCCACTTCGGATATGTGACGCCCCAGAAATCCCCACATATTGGAAGATCCTGACCCTTTCATCTCTCAGCTTTATATTATTCTTAAACATCTATTTTCAGGTGATGGATCAAAGGTTAATCTTCTGATATGGGAGATTTTTGAGGCACGCCCATCCACTGTCTGAGTCCATAAGATGGACAGTTTGGATTAGTGAAAGCATGCACCCCACATGTACGGAAACCTGTGCGGCAATAAATTGGAAATGTTGCTGCTAAGCAGAACTAACAAATTCCTCGAAAAAGCAATGATTTTACAGATGTGAAGATGCTCACCATTTGTCAACCAAAACCATCGAACGTAGCTCACAATTGGAAAAGCTGTGGGAATGTACAGCAAAAAGAGAAAAGCCAAAGATTAGATTGAACGATGATAAGGGCATCTAAGCAAAGTATATCCACATGAAACCAAAAAAATAATAACAATAAATAAAATACTATCATCTAAGCAAAGTATATCCACATGAAACCAAAAATAATAATAATAACAATAAATAAAATACACTGGCACAGGACACAAGTTTTATTCATACAGGAATTATTGAATCCTCACTTCTGACAAGAGGGTAGAGATGGCAATGGGCTGGGTTTGGGTCTGCGCCTGGGCCTGACCCAACACTTAAGACCCAAGGCCTGAGCCCGGACCGAAGCTATCATGGACCTAGCATAGCAGCCACGAGCCCAACCTGAAAAAATTGGTTGGGGCCAGTCTTGGCCCTTATCTGACCTGAAAATCAATAAAAATCCCTATATTCCCCCTTGAATTTTCCTAATCTATTCATTTATTAAGTGGGTCATGCATGGAGATAAAAAAGAGAGAGGAATGAAACCAATGGTCGACATTCAAGATAGACAGTTGCATACTAAGGATTATAATGGCAATATTGTAGGATATAACAAATGTATATTAAAAGTCAGGTCCGGTCAGGTTGGGCGACTTGAGCGCAAGCCCTAATGAAAATTGATCGGGTCATGCATGCAAGGCTCAAGCCCCACCCATGGGCCAAGCTAGTAGGTCCAAGACCGGCCCAAAGTTGGGTTGGGCTTGTCTTGGACTGGGCAGGCAACCCACCCATTGCAACCCTTACAAGTAAGGCCCATGGTTCAATGATCCACACTATGGGTTTATTACACCCTGCCTGGATGGAACATGCCCCCAAGTATATTGGCACCATTTGCCAGAACTGGAAAACCAAGTATATTGGCAAGGCTCATGTCAATGACTCTGTAGATCCTCATTGATACAAGAAACACTATGTAAGTGCACTTATTTGTGCACCTATTTGTCAATCACATGGGTCAATGTGTCAGTGAGTTGGTTGAGCCCTTGGAAGTTGAAGACCGTAGACACATGAAGACATGAAGCATCAGGGAGTGAAGGAACATGTAATTTGAAGTGTCTTAGTGATCTTAACTGTAGACCCAAAACAACCTAACCTCTAGATGATCCATTCCTTAGGTAAACCCTTATTTGACTATCCCTTAGCCTTATGAGCTACATTGGAACATGATAAAATTGACTAAAAGAGATTCGAAGCTGTTGTAAACCAAACTGCCCAAAACAACATAATTTTGTGTACTGTCAATTGACCCTCGATCGATCAGTGACCCTGATCGATCGATCGATGGCAGTCAAAATCGTTTGTCAGGTTTTTGGCTAGAATCCATTTCGGTTGATCGATCGATAGGTCCAGTTCGATGGATTGATGGCACTCAAAAGTGTTCAACAAGGTTTCTGTTGAAAATATATTTTGCTTGATCGATCGAATGTGTTGTTTTCTACCTGCTTTTTTACCGTTAGAACTTGAGTCCTTTATATAAGGCATACGGACCTTGGACATGATGATGGGTTTTTTGTGCAAGTAGAGCATAAGTGTTTCCCCACTTATATCCCTTATCCTGGACTCTTCTTGTGATTATTCACTTTAATGAGCATTCCATGCTCCATTACGAAGATGTGGATGAACTCTTCCCTTCCTAGATATTAGACACTAAGCTCATAGGTATATGATATCCTTGTCTATATCCTCCAAAATGCCCATCTAGGTGAATCCTTACTAGGAATAAACTAAAACCATTAGTTGTAGGAGATTGAACCAAACTCCCATTACCTTAATCAGCTCATTAGTACATCGCATGCAAGGTGTTTGATTGCGAAGTTGAACCATCGGCATCAACGAAAGTGGGAGCAATTGAAAAGTTGATTAAAGCATGGGAGAGCATCAATCAAGCATATCAAGCAAGGCGCTACAACGGGGCTCAATCCAACAAGTTATCAATTGTAGAGTCCATACACTCCTTCATAATGTAGGATTACGTGTAGAGTTTGTGGCCGAAACTCGAATAAGTTATTGTGTAGGACGTAGGCTCCTATGTAGGACCGAATTCTCCTGACACGGGCGTGTACGTGTTTGTCTCCATAGGAAGCCTCTGGTGGGAGTGTACGTATAGCCTTGGATTAGGACCGTTAGTGGTGGTTTGTTAGCCAATAGAAAACTAAGTCTTCGCGGGAGCCACCAACACGGGTGGAAACGTGTTCCTCTGACACGGGAGTGTACGTGTAGGTTAGTGGTTAGTTTAGGAGAAACAATTGTAAAGGTTAGAAGTTAACTTGATTAAAAACCTTCGAGATAGTGAAATCCGCTACACTCAAGGAGAGTGCAATCCCTTGGTGTAGATTGTTTGTTGATGATATGGTGTGGGTCGAAGAAACAAGTCATAAATGAGGTTTTAGTAAAGATTGATGGCCATGAGATTCCTTAAAGTGACTTGCTTACCTTTGGCTCTATCATCCAATGGAAAGATTGAGGAAGATGTTCCCAACAACTTTAGAGTTGGATGGATGAAGTGGAGATGTGCCTTTTGAGTGCTATGTGATTAACACATGCCAGTAGAACTTAGTGAATACTTTAATAGCCATTTCATTGGCTACAAATTGTTGGGGAATGAACATGAGGGTGAATAGTCAAATATGAGAATGTTGAAATAGACGTGTGGGAAGATTATGAAGGATAGAATAAAGAATGAGAGGTCAACCGAAGTAATCTAAGAGTAGCCCCAATCAAAGGTGGAAATGAGTTGGGTTCCGACAGCCTAGCCTATATACTACATGGGCCAAGAAGTTAAACCCGAGACTGACCAACAAAACCATCAATTGCAATTTGAGCCCAAGCCATCTGTAGAAACCCCCCTTATATGATTACGATAATACAAGATATATCTAAGGCACATAACATATGTTTAAGAAGACTCATGGTCATCAAGATCAACGGCTAAGATCAACCCTATCACATCTACATGACCAATGGATCTGGGTGTACATTGGTTTTCTAGGGCACCATCTCCAACACCATGAACCCCTAACACACACACACATGCACGCACAAGCTCTCTATAAATAGAAACCCTACTCTCCTCGAGAAGGGTCTTGCTCTGGTAAAATTCCAAGTCCCTTAGAACTAAGAGCCTTCCCCTACCTCAAGTAAATAGAAGCAAAATTTAGAAAAAATGGCCAAGGAGAACTTGGTTGTGAGGATTGAAAACTTGGGAAGTTAATTCCGTTAGAGGTTGAGCAGTGTTCCCTTTTGGGGTTGCGACTTGCGAGTACTAGCCCCAATAACCTCCACAAGGACACACGTTCCCTTGTTCTCCATCTTACCTCCAATTCTATAGCATACCCAAGATTAAGACAAGACATCCTACAAAGACTTGAACACTTTCAAAGGAGTCAAGCTCAATTCAAGAGAGATATCAAGACAACCAAAGAAGGCGTTTTGGTGATCAAGTCTTTACATTCCATTGTTCAACACTCTTTTCTCTCTCTTCCTCCAGTTTTAATCATTATATTTCTACTTTTTCTTCTTTTTAAAGGCCATGAAAACCATTTGGTGTAACTCCTTTGGACTTTTATCTCTCCCGAAGTAGAGACCACATATTTATGTGGGTATGAGAGGGTGCCTATCCCCTTCCTTCTATGTAACCAAAGACCTTGCTCCAAAATCTAAAGTTTGAGGCTAATAACAGAGTAATATTTTCTGGAAATTCAAAGTGATATTTCTCTCTTAAATTTCAGAAGAGATTTGGATCAAAAGAAGGTTTCTAGCCACCGTTCTAACCATACAATTGACTAGTGGTGACTCCATTACACCAACCTCTAGAACAATGGCCGGTTCTATTCACACCATCTAGCTAAACAAGTTTAGAACTCAGGCTTGTCTCCTAACCAAAAACAAATAATTAGGCTCAAGCCATACTCAACTCAACCAATTTACCTAGCGAATCTCATTTTCAGGCCCATTAGTACTATTAAGAGGTTTTACAGTTGAGGCTTTCTATTACCATTTATAAGCCTCTTAAAAGCGGGTGAGGTCAGGTTTGGTCAGCTGAGCTTGACCCATTTACTCAACATGTCCCATTTTCTTGCCCGCATCCAACCCACAAATCATTAAGAGTGGCATATGCCATCCAAGAGGCAGGTCGGGCCAGCTAGCCTGCAGATCCACCCAATCTGTTGCCAGCCCTATTCCCAAGAAGGGAATCAGAGTTCTTATTGAGATTAGAAGATAGGGAGCATATTGAGATGGTTCACCCCTGTGTTAAGGAAACCAGACTCGGGCCTGAGAAGCAAAGGACTATTATTTAGAAGTGAAAGGCCTGATAGGAGGACAGAGGAAGACCTGAACTGACTCGGATCAAGGCTGTGAGAAAGAATGTGAAGCCTTTTAACTTTATGGAAGATATGGCCTAGAAATCTTTCGTTAAACAAGAATCCTAGAGCTGACTCCAAAAAGTTGGGACTTGGGACACAATGGTGATCATGATGATGATGATGACTACTCCAAGATCCCGTGCTTGCAAAAGGCATCAGCAACATTTATAAACTTCAAAAGTTTTTAATCACTTCAGCATCTTTGCATCTGCCACTACTAGTTTGCTATCACAATCTAGAAAGTCCAAGTCTTCTAGATTAACCTGGATTTGTACTAACTTGGAAATATTTTGTTTTCACATATTGTACAGACACAAGGATGTACATGCTGATATAAGCATGTATCTTTTGCATTCAATAGTCACAATCATTCCTCGGTTAAAGATGATGGTACAATGTAAATAATACTACTACTACTAATAATAATAATTGAAAAAATGCCAAGCTTCAAATGTTTAAGGTACACATAACTTAACCAAGTTGAATGCTCAAATCTTTTGTTTGAGTAAATCTCCAAAAAAGAAAAAAATAAAAATAAATTGTTTGAGCAACCAAAAAACATGGAATTATCAAACACGAAGAAATATGTCCACAACATTCTATCATAGCAAAAAAGATTGAAAGAGTATGCAAAAAAAAAAAAAAAAACATTTTGAGGAAGGTAATAACTTGAACAGGTGATATGAAATTGCATTCTCAGCAAAACATTTATTGGCTGACCAAACTAATATAGGTGCATGGCCCTTAACAGTATTGGTGTTTGGGTGGCATGAAAAACACAAGTCACATTAAGCAGGCTATTATTTCCCCACTTTTCCACCCCAAAATATCCTTTTAGTATTTACGGCTGTTACATAACGCTAACGGTAGGACCCTTACACTATGCAGGGCTGTAATGCGGGATCTGGAAAAAAAAAAAACAGAAAAAAAAAGGCCATAGCAGTACTATAAAGGCCTTTACAAGCCTGTAATGGGCTGATACGGGCCCGTAACAAGCCGATACCTTTTTTTTTTCCTTCATAAAGAAATATTTTTATCGTTACCATATCGTAGTGGTCATACAACCAGCCATTATGCTGCCTGTTACCATTACCGAATACTAAGGTATTGGCAGCTGCAAAGACCCAAACATAACCCAATTGTTTATGCTGAAAAGTAGTCTTTGTGCTAATGTAATTAAAATATTTCTCCAAAAAAAAAAAATAATAAACTTTCACTGAACACTTACTGTTTGCCGATTTCTTTCTTAACTGATGGATGGCAATTGTTCCCAAAACTTTGTAGGGTATGAAACAGGAATCCGCTATGGGTAACAACAGCAATCTCCTTCTCTTTCCGCGTCCACAACCTTGGTAGAATAAGTAAAAGGAAATCACTACAAATTTCCAAGAGGTATCCAAAGTGCATCACTCAAGTATACAGAAAACATGTACATGCATTTTATAAGTTTCTAATGAGACAGCATTGGATTGTATGTGAAGATGCAGCTGTGCAACTTTTTATTCAATTAGGACCAAGTCAAAGATCAGTAAATATTCAATTATGGTTTCAAGAGAGAAGCATCATTCAGACTCACTTTCCAAGAAAATGAAGTAGAAACAGAGAATGTCAAAGGAATTTTTTCTTTAGCACAAAGGATTTGAATATGAAAAGGTAGCATTTGGTTTCTCTAAATTCTATATGCAGAAGCAAGGAAGGCATTTAAAGGGTCCCTGTCTCAGTGAAACAAAATGGGTGACAGCTATGCTGTCTGATTTGACTGGAGCTGCTCCCATCCAAACATGCACTTAGGAAACACTCAGGAACTTACGGCAAGTTCCTCCCTCAGTAAGGTAAAAGGAGAGGGACTAATAGAAACTAAGGCCATGTTTGGAAACCATAGATTCCATGCCAAACAGTGGAAAAGGAAAAGGGTTTTCCTTTGATGTGACGATTTGTGTTGTTTATATAGCAAAGGAGAAGTTGGATTCCACCAAGCAATCATTACACTTTTCCATGATTTGGATTCTAGGCACAAGATACTAGGAGAATTTTGTGAGATGAGTATGAGATTTCGACTTGCTACCCAAACAAGAACTCAAAATCGGAATCTATATTGCAATAGTTCTCATGGAAATCATCATTAAACATTTATTGTTTTCCCCTTTCTTTTGCCTTGGATTCAACATATCCAAACATGCCGTACAAAGTAAATAGAAAAAAGTTTCCCATTGATGGAGAATTTCTCTACAGAGTGAATTGAACTTCAGATATGGTAAAGCAAACCATGAATCGACTGACAGCTACAACAACTGCCACCTGATTCTAGGTTTCTGCAGTCCCAAAACAAATGACCTCTCAAAGATGTGAAGTTCCAGACACTCCTCTCCCACACCCTTTAAATTACAAATCCTACTTAGCCCTCCCACACTTCTACCCATGGCCATACATGCCAACCTGACACATGTATGGGATATCAAAGAAATTCGAGGTTTGTCCCAGTGTGTCAATGACCTGATACAAAACCAGGCTAGTCGATTCATGGGTGGACCACAGTGCATGAGAAAAAACTAACAGTTACAATCAAGTGCCAGAGGTCCACATCCAACACGTGTGGACCACCTTATGGGAGACCAGGCCCACATAACATGTAGCTCGGATATCCAGCATGTGTGCCGGATTGTTACAATGGGCAACATCTATAGGTGCATGCAGGCTTCCAACACTTGAAGTTTCAAACCTACATTTGTATTGGTGAAAAGGCATTACCAGTTAATAAACTTCATTCCCCTAGCTGCGACGTCCTCGTTTGGCTCTCTTGTCTCAGCTGTCCACAAAATATCCTCATCGCTCTCTATCTGAACAAAAATTCAAAAGCTAGTTAAAAACACTTCTCTAAAAGTTAAAATTTCATCCAAGAAAACATTTTTGTCAATCAACGAAGTTAGATCATAGAATAATTACTAGTACCCTGCCTTTGGTTATACTTGTTCTAGGGGGTATGCACATGAGACACACAATAGAGAGAGAAGAGGTAAAGGTGGGGCTACATGCAGGCGTGTGTTACACAAAGACGGAGAGAAGGGAACGGCATGTGACTATCATCACTTTTTCCTTTGTTGTGGCCCACTTGAGTCCCTAATTTCTGGGGACACTTGAGTGCTTTTTTTTTTCTTTTTTTTGCATCCCCTAATTTTTGGTTTGACGTCCTAACATTAGCCAATGCATGAGGTGTACGGAGTGCACATCACACAGTCATAACGGTGGGCCCCACGGCCTTTTTTCTCAAGGTCTCCTTAATTATGCATCTAATTAGGGAAGAGGAGATATCAGTGCAGCTACAAGCATTAAAAGATGTGAAAAAAGTGAATGCAATCTATGCCGTCCCTTGTGTGGTAAAATATCAACCATTCCCTGCCAAACAGCTACATGGTTATGACGAATTTACTTTCTTAGCCAACGTAGCGAAGACTAATTGCAATAGCGAAAATGTCCAAAGCTACTAGCATTATATATAGTAGAGATGATGAATCTCATAAGATACTTACCAGTGAAAAATCAATTGCAGGAAAAAGATGACGGTATTCGCTTACGCTTCTCCTCTTGTCGCATGGGTGAACTCCCTGCAACCAAGATGTATCATTGATAAAGAATTGCAAGGAGCCAATTGTGCCCACACACACACACAAAAAGGGGGAGAGATTATGGAATGGATGCTAAACTAGATGTGATGCCACAGTGTTTGCACCATGCAATAAGCCTAGTAGAAGTTCAAACATTTTACAATCCAATCTGTTTTGTCTCAAGTCTTCTTGTCAATGCATTTAAAAAATTAAAAAGCATGGCCTTTTATTTTGCAATTGTCCAGGAATATAAGTTCTCACAATTAATGAGCCAAAGACGTATTAGAAACGAAACCCAACTCACTAACTCGAGGATCATATTAAGAGTGACATTGGCAACATGTTCATACAAGCTTTGCTTTATTCATCCTACCGAAACATACCTATTGAGAGTACATTAATTTATACATGCATGATCCATGCGTGTAGAGTACATATTTAATGATGCATATGCATATGCTTCTTAGGTGAGGTCCAAAGAATCCAAGACAGAACAGATGAAATAGTGAGAATGCTCCTGTGAATGCACAAATGTAACACTCCAACAACCATGGTAATAGAGTAGGATTAGCGAGTAGAAAGAGGCTAAAGGAAAGAATACACTCAATGTAACAAGGGCATTGTACTTTCCATAACTTGACTGTGCTGATACTTGTCCATGTTTGTGTGTCTGGCAACAATTATCATCTTCAATGTTCAAGATATATTTTTATACATATAAATAATTAATGTTGAGGTTTATTATTATGTTTCTTGGATTTTTTTACATATAATTAAGGGGCGTGCTCTAGTGGTACTGGTACCATCATAAGCTTACTGTGGTATGGGGAAGATATGGGCCCAGTAATGTATTCACAGAATCCAACCTGTCCATAAAATGTCTCCTCCGAAAAACCCCAGAGCCCAAAAACGAGCCTGATCCAAAACCCAGATGGGCCATAAAATAGAAAACATGTTGTGAGGGAACATACCAATGATTAGTGTGGGGGCCCGCCATGTTGCGTACGCATAGTCAAGGTAGTTCAGACCCTTCACCCAGTTGAGATGAAGGGTTAGGCCGAGATTCAGGCTGTTTTGTCACTCATGTGAGCCCTTGTGAAATTTAAGGGAGGGTGTTCCCTGCCAGTTTGTTCCCTTTTTTGCAGACCACTGTAGTTTTGGATCAAGCTGATTTTTGGGTGCTAGAGATTTTCAGAGATGGAGAATCTGAGACAGGTTGGATGGTTTGGGCACATCACTTGGGCCCCAAATCTGCCCGGTACCACCATAAGCTACAGTGATACTGGTATCATTGGAGCGCACCCCTGTAACTATTAATTATAGCACGCTATTAAGATATTATATTCTGTTACTTTATTATTTGTATGGATGTCTTGACCATCTGATCCATAAGAGCTACCATGTCCAAGACGGGAAACACGCATCCATGTCCAACTTCATAGAATACACACTATGAAGACTTAACGTTTTTCATAAGTAGGTTACTTATTACCCAACACAAACTGTAACTTGATGTCACGCATACATACCAGATGTTCACGACAAGTTTCCACGGCGATAAAAGGTGGGCAATTTAAACTTGAAATGGTTGGATGGTCACTATTCCCTGCATTTGCAATCATTAATGGAGGTACCTCCACCCCATCCACATAACTCTCACCACCAAATACTCCCACAGCTGTTTGCATTGTCCTGCAACAAAATTGTAAACAACTATAATCTAAAGCAGCATAATCAGGCATTGGGAAATTCTCCAAACAAGAATCACAACAGGAGGGGTCCACACGAACCAAATGTGTTGATCCAGCATACGTGTAGGACATCATAGTCGAGCATAAGGTGGACTCAATGTATAGATAATCAGGCACGAAAACCAGATTGGTCCCCTCATCAAGTTGTTTGCTAGTACGATAACAATTGATGGTTATAAAACTTGCCCATGGTCCTCATTCAATGAATCAATGTACATGTTTAATCCACCCAACTAGTGGACTGGAGTTTTTTTTTTTTTGGGGTGTGTGAGATCATCTTCCCGGTGAGACCCCACATTATGCATCGGTCAAGTTCCAAGCTGACACATGTATTTTGTATGGTGCCTATGGCACTAGCAAACCTCCACTACTGGAAATAGTGAATTATAATGGATATAAAGAAAAATTCTCCTTTTCATGATAAAATAGTCGCTGTCAATAAAGAAAAATGTTTCTAAGGAAAAAAATATAATAAATGAACCTCATTCATCCACCAAGTCCGAATTATAGTGGATCTAAAGAAAAATTGTCCTTTTCATGATAAAATTGTCGTTATCAACAAAGAAAAAATGTTTTTCTAAGGAAATAAAAAAATAAATAAATGAACCTTATTCATCCACCAAATCCCAATATGCCTGTAGATTTATATGGGAGAGAGAGAGAGAGAGAGAGAGAGAGAGAGAGAGAGAGTAAAGTCTGACAAAACTAATGGAGTTCAAAGTTTTAGGCTGCATTTGGATGAACTATTGAATTGAATTGCAATTACTAGTTCAATCAACCAACTTGAAACTACCTCCCTTCATAATGATATTGATAGATTAGGTTCCAAATTGCAATCACTTCACTTTCAAGTTGCACTTGAAAGCATTGTTGTCATGTGCGACCGCATATGCGCATATCCATATGCAAATCGCATATGCGATCATGGCACATATGCGATTGCATATGTAGCATATGTAAAAATATGCAATCGCATATTAGCCATGGCACATTGAATTTTTATTTTTATTTATTTTTGCAAAAAAATAAAAAATAACATTTTGCCTATAAAAAGGCTTCCAAATCTCCTCCATTTGCAGTATTCTCACTCCAAAACTCTCTTACTCTATTTTTCTCTTACATTTCTTAATTACAAGCGGTCTTAATCTCTCTCTCTCTCTCTCTCTCTCTCTCTCTCTCTCTCTCTCTCTCTCTCTCTCTCTCTCTCTCTCTCTCTTGTAATTCCTACTTCCAAGGGATCTTAATCTCTCTCTCTCCTACATTCCCTCTCTCTTGGAAGTTGGAAGATCAAGATGCAAGCACTTTCAAGTTTCAAGGACAATAGCTTGTTGATTTTCTACAATAATAAATAAATAGCCTATTGATTTTGTTGTTACTTCTTGTTAACTATATTGTTAAATGTGGATGACTTGATGTTTAATTCATTTTTTAATTGATTTTATCTCTCTCAAATGTATTTTAAATATGTAAAACTAGTTATCTATTAACTTAGAAAAGTTCTCCTTAGTTTCTTATATATTTTTTATATTTTTTTGAAATTTTCTATATATATATATATATATATATATATATATATATATAGAGAGAGAGAGAGAGAGAGAGAGAATTTTCAAATAAATAAATACGCAATCGCATATGCGCTATATATATATATATATATATATATATATATATATATATATATATATATATATATATATATAGAGAGAGAGAGAGAGAGAGAGAGAGAGAGAGAATTTTCAAATAAATAAATATGCAATCGCATATGCACATAAGCATATGCGATCGCACATGATCGCATATGCGATTCGACAACATTGCTTGAAAGGAACATAACTGAAGCTTGAGGCTATGTCTTTGCTATGAATATACTTAAAAATGTCAGCACCCATTTGGTCATTTGATCAAAATGAATGCGTGCAATTTAATCCTAGCTATAGACCATGCTCAATTTCTTAATGTCACGATTAAGACAACTGAGAGCTGATTTTGGGATGGCAGTCTTTTAAAAAAAAAATTTATATTTTGTAGCGCAGTCTAAGAACTGAGCCATCCAACTATGATGCAGTCTGACTGGTTTTTTGACGTGGTTGATACTTTATAGAGCTCTTTAGTGAAATTCTAGAAACGACTTCTGTTGAATATAAAATAATACAAAGCCATCAGCGAGAACCTGAAACTTTCGGAAGGTAATACCTCAGCAACGGAGAAACAATGACTAAATCAACCTTCTTAGAAAGCCCACATGCATGCACATGGTTACGCAAGTTACAAACCTGTTGCAGTACCACAAAATCTTCATCAAGCACCTTTCTTACATTTAAAGGCATAATATATATATATATATATATATATATATATATATGCAAACATATGAATATACATGAGCATTGTTAACGAGATCTTTTTTGTGGAGCTCAAAAATGATGGGTGAGTGCATCTGGTAGGTAACTTGTAATAGAAAAGGTTAAAAAATTCTTGGCAAGGACAATGTATTAAAACTGAATATCACCTTGATTTTATTTTATTTTTTGTTCCAAATAAAATGTAAAAATCAGTAGAGAGAGAGGTCAAATTTTCTGAAAGAAATACAGAATCTCTAAAAGAAAAGCCCTCCAGTGTATGTCACAGCAGATATTGGAAGCAAGCACCAGATTGAATTACCATGATCACCTCCAAAATAGAGAGAAAAGACAGGACTGTGGTACAAGGACGTCAAATAACAGAATGGCAACATAATACCTGATGAAGTACATACAATACTAACCTTGTCCGTGGTTAATAATATCAAATCAAGTGTTTTAAACATTGACAATATCAGATGATATCTCGTTTCCCACGTGTGCGATACAATAATCTTCATGGAATACACTTTTTGCAAGATAGAGATGATACTGTCATCTAAATAGTCCAATACTTGGTGATATCTGCGATATTCCCAGCATTTTCTGTGACATTTGAAATGTTTCCTGGGTGGTGCCCATGCCACCCAAGAGCCAGGACCCATAGTTCAATCCTTCATTCTGTAAGAGGGTTTTCTTCCTTTTGTTTCTAGTTGAATGAACTATAAGACTGCTGGAAATTAATTCCACGGTATAGTTGCATTAAGCGTGAAGCAAAGTAGCAATAAATTTGGGTGCAGGGCAGGGAAGCATCTCTTTCAAAATGTAAATAAGAATAAATAGGTAGGAGGCGGGAGTAAGAGTAAGCATCTGAAGTGAGTATTCGAAGCAGGAAAAATAACTAGTTAGAAGGATCCTGCAACTAAGTTCTGCCGTCCATTAGTGGAAACCGTGTTAAAGAAACTAAACAAAGAGAAAACACGAGATTTTTATTATGAGAAGGGTTAGGGCACTCTTATTATATTTGAGCTCCCAAGTGCACAAGGTGCTAAATTGCTTGCACACTTTCCATATTAGCTAAATAACTTCATTTCCTTACTATTTACGACACACCTTTCCATAAGTATCCGTTGTGGGACTAAACTCACAAGACTTTAGAAAAAAGGAAAGAAAAGAAAAACACAATAAAAGGTTGACTTTGTATTCTCAGCAGTCCCCATTAAATTAAACATGGTGGGATTCAAGATTTTCAATTGCAGCTTGTCTTTAGATTGAGCCCTCAACATCCATTGTATCTTCTCTTGAGATAGCATGCAACAGCCGAACTAGATAACCATCGAGCCACTAAACTATCATTCGTATGAGTCAAGACAACGTGCGATATTGCACAACAGGTGATTGAACTATACCCACAACTATTGAGCTCGTCTGCCCATAATGGCATGTGAAGACAAAGCATAATACCACACATGAAGAAACTGCACACACAATAAATAACAAGGGCCTGATAAAGGAAGGAACCATCAATGGAAAAGGAAAGCCCTAGTACTGGTTGAAATCTTCCATGTCAGGTTGGGTCAACCATTATATTGAATAGTTTGTGCACGTTGAGCAAAAATGAGCTTAGAACTATGGTATTTTTGGAGATGCTAAGCTTTACTTGGACACAGATCCACCACGAAGACAGGCTTCTCCAATGACGGCAGCCACATTTACAGCAATGAAGGGCTTCTCACCAACGATAATGATTTGAGGCCGATGGAGATGGGTATGGAGGGATATCAGAATGGAGGGTGAGAAAAAGGAGGGCACCAAAGAAGCAACTGATTTTAAAGATATTTCTGGTAACCCTGCAAATCTATGGGTTGGATGAGAAAGAAGAAGAAGAAGAACATACCACACAGACAAATCAATTGGCATGTAACCCACTTTGATACCATATCAAGCTCAAACAAGTAAGTTTGATATCACACATCAAATTTTGGATCACATGATCAGAAAGCATATGGTATGCAGATTCAAAATTGGTGGAATAAATGTGAATTCTTCAATGGTGGCATTCAACGGGTTTCATCTTTCAAAAATGTCCAAAGGGCTCCAACATCTCTTAAAACATTTCAAAGGTTCTAGATCTCAAAACATCCAAAAAGAGCTCCAATACCTCTGAAAGGCTTTCAAAACCTCTAGCAACTCTCAAACATCAAAGGTTTCCTTCAGGAGAGAATATGGACACACCACTCACGCATGAAAATCGGGTGAATATGCATGAGGAAACCAAGCGTGACAAGGATGGTGGTAGACTAATTGCACTTTTCAATCAGAAATGGATGGGCCGAGCTTTGTTTCTCTAATATAATGTTACAGAAGCTACACAAAGAAAACAAGAGATTTATATTATGGGAATGGTTGGGGCACTCTTACTAGATTTGAGCTCCCATGTGCACACATGGTTTTGAAATTCGGTTCTGAAGTGCTCATATTGGTCACCCTGATATGCAATATGAGGGTGAACTGGTCCATTTAGGAAAAATGGGTTGAATAGGCCAATACATATCAATACAGCCATAAGGTCCCAGTTTCATGAAAATTTCCAAGTTTTCTCTACTTCTTTTTTCATTTGTTTTAACATTTCAGCTATGGCTGCAGCTTAAAAAACTAATTTTCTATTAGACCTAGGCCAATTTTGAGGATCGAACAAGATTTGATACAGATTCAATGAATTGAAGCGGTATGAACCATTTTGGCAAAACAATAGTAGGATAGAACTATCACTTTTTCACTTTTTAATCTCCTTTTTGTTGTATTTCAACATAATGGGTCCTAATCTATCAAATTGTACTTTGTATATTGATTAGGGCCTACTTGGTTAATAGACATCATTCCTATCAAATAATGGTCTGACACAGCATTTAATACATGAAAAAAAACATAAGAATGATAGATTCCCATGTTTTAGATTTTTTACTATTTTCCTTTCTATCTTTCAAAAAATTTTAGGCCAAAATATTTTGGCCAATACAACTTTTTGAAGTTTTGATATGCCCAGTATCATATCATTTTTGGGCCCGGCCAATATGTCCCCCGACACCAATATTCAAAACCATGGGTGCACAAAGTGCCATATTGCTTACTCTCCACAAAGTAGATGAAAGGTGCCCCTTTGCAAAGAGAGTAGTTACAACCAGAACCAGTGTTTTAAATATAGGTGATATTATCAATAATATCGTCGATTATCAGCATGGCCAGCTTGGTGATATGGAAATTGCTGGAAGTATAAAAATTTCCAAATATCACCGATATTTTCGATAATATCAGTGATACTTGGTGATATTATCAATATCAGCAATATTTTGAGAAGTAATACCATCGACAATATACCTGATACCAGCAATAACATTCCCAATGTCAGGGAAACATCCATAAATAGGCAAAAATTGATATAAATTTGGAAAAAAATTCCAAAAACCCTATAAATCTCCATTTTTTGAATTTTCTTTAGAATTTTGTTCCTTAGATGATTTCGATCACACTCTTGGTTTTTATTGAATAAAAGTTTGGATTTGGGAAGAAATCTCAACTCGTAACAAAGACAGGCTAGAAGTCAAAGGTGACAAACAATCCACAAAACTACTTTTTTTTCTTCTTTTTTTTTCCAAATGTTAGGATGGATTGCCATGGAAATCTTTGTCTACGCATGATGATCATGCATTGACATGATTTGTAACAAAAAAAATAACATTTAAGTGAAAATGGGGGAATTGAAAAAAAAAAAAAAGTCCTAAAATTTTCAATTTTTTATATTGGAAACTGTGTTCTTCACAATTAATTAATGTGAAAATTTTATATATGAGCAATTGGTTACAAATTTTATATATTTATTTAATACTGATTTTTTCGACAACACATGGTTAGGCCCCTATACAATGGAACTTATTATGTGTGTACGCACACACAATATCTTGATTCCTACATGTGTAAATATGGGTCTTTTAACATTTCCTGAAGTTTCATTGAAAAATTCTACATTTTTCCTAATGTTTCCCTCAGACAAATGTATTTTTATGAGTATCGGCAATAATATCGGTGATACTAATATATGTTTCCTTAACCCCAGTTATCGATACGTGTAATGATAGCGATACAACCCACTTTCCTACTAGTATCCATTGTGGGAATAAACTCACAAGACAATAAATATACAACACACCACAATAAAAAGTTGAATTTGTATTCTCAACAACAGAAGTTGGGTTTGTAAACAAGATGTACCAATACACCCCACATCATATCATTTTTGGGCTCAACCAATACACCCCCTAACTCCAATATCCAAATCCTTGGGTGCACAAGGTGCTACATTGGTTACATACTCTCCACGCTAGACTAAATGGCTCAAGCCCCTTTGCATAGGTAGTTGTTACAACACACTTTCCCACAGGTATCTGATAACAACCCACTTTCCCACAAGCATCTGATATGGGACTAAACTCACAAGACAATAACCATATGTAACTCAGTAAAAGGTTATGTTTGTGTTCTTGACATTTTTCTTCTCCATTTGTGGCTATTAAATGAGAGTGGTGAATTACGGATATGTATGCTTTTCTCCTTAAGTTCAATTCCTTGCCCATAAAAAAAGTTCAATACCTCTCTGTGCTATGTCACAAGGGTAACAATGCAATTGATTAAAAAGTCACTAAAAGTTTATCAATCATCCTATAGCTTCTTCAGAATTTTGATTGTGAGAAAAGTAATTTGACATTTCCTTTCAAACACCACATTCTACTGGGGTGTAAAAGGCCATGGGGCTTTGATGTCGAACTCCACTATTTGATAAAAAAGTGTTCCCAAAGAAGACGTACACATAATTTTGGTTATTTTATTAATTTATTTATGGACATGGTTTTAAATATCATCCGATACAACTTTGTATCCTCTGAGTTGTATCAGCTTCGTTCTGAAATGATGCAAATCACCCCACTGATATGGGACCCAATCAGACCAAATCGAACAGAGTCGCGCTGAGTCAGACCGGTTTTGGTCCCTAAGTGAGTCACACACTCAAACCGGTACTTAAATCCATGTTTATGAATGAGGATGAGATTTTAGAAGAAGTAATAAAAGTAAACATAAATATAGGGTGATATTCTGAGGTGCATAACAAGAACGAAAGAGAAAACATCAAATTGGAAGGAAAGAGTTCCCGATACAAAGAAATTATCTTATTGTTCCCTCTTTAACAAGGATGTTGGCGATGACATTTTTTTTTTTTTTGAAAGATAACTGATTATATTAAGTAAAGGAACTACAACAGAGCTAGAATCTGCTGAGAAAGCAGAAGCTAACTAGGCCCCTAAGAAAAGGAAATCTGCATCTTTAAATACATCTATATGGGAGGCTCATTCAATGATTAGACATTTGGCTTTGGAAGCAACTATATCTGGAGACTTTGATTCGTTTCTAAAGCATCGGCTGTTCCTTTCTGTCCACACAGACCACCATGTGGCAAGGATCTCCATCCGCCACAGCCTGGTTTTCAGCTTGCCTATTCTGATGCTGTGCCAGGCTTTCAGCAGGAGATCCACATCTCTTGGGAAGCACCAGCTGACCTTAAAACCGGAGAGGAGGTCTGCCCATATAATCGAGACAAACGGGCAGTGGATGAACAGGTGCTCGACTGTTTCTTCAGCTTTCAAACAGCAGATGCAAGCATCAGTTAGAGTCATCCCTTTTTTTCTAAGGTTGTCCACTGTGAGAATTTTCCTATTTCCAGCCAGCCAACCAAAAACCTGCAGCTTCGGTGGGAGTGGGACAGGATACTTCCATATGAAGTGGGGTCCGTGCATGGCAGCATTACCGGGGTTATAGAGGAGGCGCTTGTATAGCAATCTGACTAAGAACCTGGAGAAACTGTCTGGTTTCCAGATGAGTTTGTCCGGACTCATCTGATTTGGGATTACCTTCTGAATGAAGTCGAGTAACTTCACAAACTCCTCTATTTCCCAATCCTCCAAATTCCTCCGGTATTGTATATTTCAAACAATTTTGTCAGCTACAATTGAGTAACACTCGGCGATGGAGCTGTCTTTCTTCACGGCCAACTGAAACATGTTGGCGATGACATTTAACCCTCCAGAGATGGAGGAATGAAATGATTGTTCTTGAAGTTAAATCCCGTAATTTTCAAACATTACAAACAATCCCTGTGGCTAGGTAACTCCATGTGGATCTGACACCAAGGCATAATTTTGGTTCTTTTTAGGTATTTGTTCCATTGTGTGTTTTATTTCTTGTATTCTATGGCATTTGAATTCTCTGATTCATTTTGGATATGACTGCATCATTTTTGGTAGTACAATCTCCACCATGGGTAACTTGATGTGGATCTGAAGACCAAGGTATAATTTTGGTTCTTTTTTGGTGTTTCTTGTATTGTGTGTTTTATTACTTATGTTTTATGACATTTGAATTGTATGAACTCATTTTGGATATAACTACATCACTTTTGGCAGACGACACACAGTTTTGTCTCCTAAACAATGGAAAACTTTTATGCTTGGTTTTTTTTTTTTTTTTTTGGAGTGAAAAGTGTGTAATCATGCGTCTTTACACATCTCTTGAAGTTCCACTGAAATTTTTTTCCTGAAGTTATTCCTTATAGTGATATCTATGATGTTTCCCAATATGTATCGCGATATTTCCCATTCTCAAATGTACGATATCATGAGCGATAACAATATATAAAACATTGATCAAATCTTCCACAACAGTATAAAAGAAAAGGAGATTGAAGATGGGATAAAATAGGTTATCAGTCTCCACAACATGAAAAGAATAGGAGTGTATTTATTCTAACCTGCGGCAGAGTACTAGAAAAAAGGAAACATCCTCACAACTTAACTACCATGTAGCTGGTACTAGATCACATAATCGAGAGGACAGATAGATGAACTACTGCATAATTAACCCTAGCTTTCTAACTCTTCCCTTCTGGTCTGGTAAATTAGATCTATCATTCTAAAGCTTGGAAATCAAGATATTGATCAATTTCTAGCTGTTCTTTGGTGTGGCTGTCTAGAAGCTGATCTTTGCTCCTAATAAAAGGAAATAACAAATAACCACATTCTTCCTTCTCTTCTGAAATGAGACTATATTTCATGGCAGATCAGTTTTTCGTGAAAGACAGCTTTGGTTGAAACATGAATTGCACTTGAATTGTCACCAAACATATTAATAGTGAGTAGTGACTGACGTATCAACTATCATATTGGTAAAAGAACAGGAAGTCTACATCAATTTTCTAGAACAGATGGCATGCCCCATACTTCACCTCAATACTCAATATGATTTTTCCCCACCAAGACGCAAAACCCAGTTGCAAGCTTTGATGTAATGGCGATATTTTTCAAAATAATTAATAAATTACTCATTCAAGAATAAAAAATTGAGAAACTACATACTAAGACAACTAGATATGCATGGAACAACACACCTAGGAGCACTTCTACTACAGCCTTATTAACTATTTAACGGATATGACACATTATCACTAACATATATATCCCTCAATGTTTGATGCTCTTTAATAGATGCATGATACATGACCATGTGTAACTCGTATTAACTTCAACGCAGTGGCTGCGTCGTCGTCATCGTCACCATTCCAAGTTATTTGGAGTTGGCTTTACAGTCCTGTTTCACCAATAATCCAGAATAGGAATTCTAATGATTGCTTCACAAGAGTCCTACAACCGACTGCCCACCTGACTTGGACTGGCAAGTACCACATTAGCTGATTGGCCCTCCGAAATATCAAGAGGAAGCAAATGCAACTTCAACATTGAATATAAAACTGATTTTCCTTTCAAATGGAAACAAGGAAACTTGGGTTTGAATAAACAGCACTGAAATTTAGAATCAGTTTCTTAGAACTTTTAATAACTGCATGGAAGCTCTTTCCATCTGCCAAGAAGGGACATCTCTCGATCAAAAAAGAAGCCGTAGTGGCTCATCGCATACTAGCTACCAACTGAGCTCCCCTATAGGCACTAGTTAATCAAGATTGTCCCCTAACATCTCCATATAACATCATGAAGCTTTTTTCTTCTCAAAAAGATATTTCTGACTCGTCAACTTGCATGTTTACGGGGAGGGCCTTTTTCTAATTAGAATGTACAATAAACACAAAAAAAAAACAATGAGAGTAAAAACTTGGACCACTGAAACAGTAAGGGTAAAGTACCCAAGGAGTAGTTTGCAGGTTGCAGGAGACTGTAAAAGCCACAGGGTATTTATTACCTGGTCCCAGCCCAGAGGAGTAAGGTGCGCATCAAAAAGTGCATGTGATAAGTAGGCTTCATGATTCTTTTCACCTTCTACATTGTGAATCCCTTGCGCATGCCTCACCTGGATGTATCATTCCATAAGATTTGTGAAGATTAAATGGTCAAGAAGGCAAACTTAAGGAGGGAAAATATACAATATCTGACTGAGCACTTGCCCGGCCCAAGAAACCATTCATGCCAAGCCCACCTTTCGGTGTTCCATACCTTTCATATGTGAGCCTCGTGATGGATGATATGCCCCAAAAATCTCCCCATCAGATGATGATAACCCCCCAGTGGACCATGTAAAATGTGGCTACAGATGTTAATTGTCCAACTTCATCAGATGATTCACGTGGCTAGGATTATCTGATCGGGGGGAGTAATTGAGTTATGGTTCATTCTATGAAGCGACCCAATGGATGAATGCCTCAGACTATATTAGGTGGACCCACTTGTACCATTGTTGGGTACAAAAAAAAAAAAAAACTCTGAAATTTTTTTGTCAAGCATCATATGAAGCCTCACTGTGTATATTTTTCCAAAAACAAATATAAAACTGGGTCAATGAAGAATATCATTCTTAGAGAGAGAGAGAGAGAGAGAGAGAGAGAGAGAGAGAGAGGAGGGAGGGGGGGACATGAAAACAACACAAACCAGGTGCAGAGTTTTGCAACGGTGCAATGGAAAGAGACTTGGACCTTCAGTGCTATCCATGCCCGCAATTCGATCAAGCATAAAAAATAATTGTAAGATAAACCTGTAAGAAAAACAATAGCAAATTGATGAGCATAGAGTAAATCCAAATCCAGTTTCCATGGCAACCATATCATAAGAGGGCTTTCATTGAAAGAAAAGATATGAGCAGTGAAAGAAACACAATCAAGGTGAAAACTAATTAGGACAAGAAGTGCACAAGGTAACATTTGGGTGCATAACTTGTTGCAGTAAAGCCCGACAAGTAGAATTTTGTGGGAAAAATTATCAAGGCAGCCAAACACCAATTCTATTAAAAAATTCAGAAACCCGTCCTACATTTTTTATAAAATTTCTGAGCCTGACTTGGCATTTGAAAAAGGACAATATTAGGCATGAACATAACTGATGGCATTGTCTTGGTTTTTTTTTTTTTTTTGATCGGTAGAATAAAATTTTAATGATATTGTCTTACCTTTCCAACTGTGGGCCTTAAAAGATCTAACAGAGCAAAAACTGTCAACAACCAAGAAGCATACATGTGGATTACAGTTCCACTCCCAAATTGTTGTAACCCCAGCTATTAGAGAACCAATCTACCCCAATTAGAAAGCATATGCATGATGAAACCTAGAACACTTGGCATAGTTTACTGGTTACCATTCTTTTCTTTTCTTTTCTTTCTTTCTTTTTTTTTCTGTATAAAAAGTCACCATTTCTCAATGTGGTAAATGTGTATGAAATCCGAAACAATCATCCAGTGGCATTGCTTAAATGGGACAAACCTCACACTAGTTGGACAATCATAGCCCTTGGATTGGAGGTCAAAAAGGACAGACAGAGGAACTTTGGTGGATGTTATTTAATTCATTTTCCCTTCTGTAAGAATCATCCAATATAATGGTTATGAGTATTTGATCAGTGTGATTTCCAATCATCCAAAGTAGAGTCACATGTTCCCAAATAAAGATACTTAGAACTTGTAGATGAAAATTTTCCATGATTTCTAATCAAGAATAAGCCTACAACAGCATCTCAGCAAATTCTAAGCACAAAAACCATACAAACAACAAGAAACTAAAATAACCATATGAAAATTTAGCGCAAAACGCCAACCAACACAAGAAACAAAACACAGATTCCTCAGACAGAAATTTCTTCCATGATTTCTATTCAAGAACAAGCCCATGAACATTATCTCACCACATTCCAAATACAAAACCCATAAAAAATTAACAAAAAAAAAATGCAAAATACACATCATAATTCATCCATATAAACAATCAACAAAAGAATCCAAACATGATTTGCCCGAAAAGAGAGAGAGAGAGAGAGAGAGAGAGAGAGAGAGAGAGAGAGAGAGAGAGAACCCTCATTTTATATATATATATATATATATATATATATATATATATATATATATATATATATATATATATATAACATGGTTCCTTCATAAAAACAATAAATACTAAGCAAACATCATAACATGGATGAGAAAAGACTGAAACTTTTCTCCAATCATTTCAAATTCAAAGACGATATAAAAAAATTTAAAAAAAAAACCCCATAAATACAACTGCAAATGAAAAATACCCAGATAATCCATTAACAGGATCTATACACCCTCCAACCACAAAATCCTTAAAATCAACAAAAAATGTGTTATATATATATATATATATATATATATAAAGAAAGAAGAAGAAAACATAATAACTTAGATGAGAATAATGAAAAAAACTCAAAATCTCTCCAATCATTTCAAATTAAAAAACAACAAAAGACCCATAAAAACAACAGAAAATGAAAAATACCCAGATTATAATTCATCCAGTAACATTATCTCAGCACATTTCAAATACAAAACCCATAAAATCAACAAAAAATACGAAAAATACCAGAACATAATTCATCCATATCAAGCAACCAACACAATAATCCAAACACGGTGTGCTCAACAAACAACAAAAAAAAACCTCTCGAAAACTACAGTTTTTGGATCCAAACAACAATAGGAAGCAGAAATCGCAACATAAGAGAAGAAAAAAAAAACTGAAAATTTCTCCCATCATTTCAAAGTCGAAAACAAACCCAACAAAGGAAATGAGAATCAAAGCAGTATCTGGTTATTTTTGCTTACCAGAGAGAGAGAGAGAGAGAGAGAGTGTTTTGAACGTCTGGTATTGGATATCTGCAAACGGTTGAAAGTAGGAAACTGGAATTGAAATAGTCAGGGCGTGTGGCGTGTAATAAAAACAACAAAAAAGGTCCAATTTCGGTACGAATTCAGACGCATGGGCGGTGGAAACCCGTGAGGAACCGTCCTTCCCTATAAGCAGTCGAGTCACGTGCTCCTTAACCGGCGCACGGGCCCCACTATTTTGGACATAGCTTCGGTAGGGAACGGATTGGCTACCCCCCTGACACCAGCTCCGGAGCTGGTGGTCGGTGCTCTGTGGGCCCATCATGATGTATGTGTTTCATCCATTCCGTCTGTCTATTTTTCTAGATCAATTTATTATAGGATAGAACAAACGAGGTATGTCCCAGTCTCAAGTGGACCACATTACATGAAACAGTTTTGAATGAACTTAGACCGTTAAAAACTTTTTGGGAGCTATAAAAGTATTGCATCAAGTTGATCTTTGTTTCCTCCCTTAATCTGGGTCTTTATGACCTAATCAACGGATTAAATGTCAAATAAATAGTACAGAGGCCTTAAGAGGATTTAAATGATTAATATCTGATCATTATTGTCCCCATGTGGTGTGATCCACTTGAGATTTATATCCCTTTAATTTTTGAAATATAAAACTATATTTAAAAATAGATAAACATAGTGGAGGTAAAACATACATCATGGTGGGGCCCACAGAGCACCGACCATAGCTCCAAGGCTGGTGTACCATTTCCGCTTGGCTAGGTAAACGGATTGGCTACTCCCCCTGCCATCAGCCAATGGCTGGTGATCAGTGCTCTCTGGGCTCACTATAACATATGTGTTTCATTAATTCTGTCCATCTATGTTTCACCAAAAAATGAGTTATATCCCAACCTCAAGTGGACTACATTATAAGAAAAAGTGTTGAATGAAACTCTACCATTAAAAAAATTTAGGGCCCATAAAAGTATTAGATGAATCTGATCTTTGTTTTTTCCCTTCATATGGGTCTTTATGACCTAATCAACAGATTGGAATTCAAATAAACAGTACAGTGGACTTTATTAGGATTTAAATGATGGATATCCAATCACTATTGTTTCCTATGTTGTGGTCCAACCGAGATTTATATCCATTTCATATTTGGGTTAAAACTCTAAAATCATCTTTAAAAATTGATGAACGGAACGGATGAAATACATACATCATGGTGGGGCCCACAAATCGTAGACCACCAGCCACGAGGCTGGTGTCAGGAGTAGCAGCCAATCCGTTCCCATTGGCTGGTGTACTGCACACCACCGATATGGCTGATGTCGGTGCGTGTCGTGCGAAAACGAGCGTTGCAGCTCCTCGAGCTCCGAGTTGTACGAACGGTTCAAAGTAGATCAAAGTTGCATGGGCCACAAAATGATGTATTTATTATATCCACACCGTTCATCCAATTTTTTATATCATTTTAGATTCTGATACCATAAATGATTCAAATCCAAAGCTTAAGTGGACCACACCAGAAATATTAGTGGGATAATGATTCTCACCGTTAAAACATACGTAGGGTCCACCATAGCGTTTATTTTCCATACAATCTGTTCATGATATCAAAAAGACCTGGATGAAGAGGAAAATCAAATATCATATCGATCCAAAACTTCTGTGACCACCAAAAGGGTTTCAATGGTATACGTTTAATCCCCTACAGCTTTTTGCAGTGTGGTCCACTTGGTCTTTGGATGTATATTATTTTTCGTTTTAAGCATTAGGAAAAGCTCAAAAATTAAAGCACGGTTTGGATATAACATATACCTTATGATTGGACCCACAGAACGTCAACACAACAGCCATACTGCGGGTGTGCGGTACCCGAGCCAATCCGCTTCCAAAAACTTCGCGCGCAACGCTCCTTCAGCTTTATATGGTAGTTTGTCTGAGTATGCTTTATGTTACTCACTCATCTGCTGTCCACGTGGCATGCATGTGTGGATGAATAATATCTCCTTGCACACGTGGCATACATATGTGGATGAATAATATCTAATTGTATAATTGTACACGTGGCAGAGTGATGTAGCAACCCAATCCACCATTGTGATGTAGCAACTGAATCCATCATTTTGATATACTTCCAAGGGCAGTTGGAAATCTACTACACATGTGGCCCACATTGATGCCCATGTTATCCATCCATAAACGCCATTGATGCGTCTATTTTATCTATCTATCCATCCATATATGTCACATGTGTCTTTTACACATGACATTCTAGTTATATATGTGGTCCATACGTTAGTTATGAATTTGGTACATTGATTACAATTCCATGATCCACTAAATTAAGTTTTGCTTGATGCGGTGTTAAGGAAGAATTTTATAAAAATTGTGGGGATTAAATGCTTAAAGTACCATGATATTTCCAAACATGCAACCTCTATATAAATAATGGTGTTAATTTTATTTAATACAATTTCATATCATTTAATCCCATGAACCAATTATTTGAGAGCATAGATTCAAAACCCTTGGATTTTAAGTCCTCTAACTGTTTTTGACATCCCGAATTCATGTCTCCTGCAATTCAAAAGTAGCTATGCATAGTATATTTATAAGGTTTGAATTTAATTACTAAATCAAATTTAATATTTCTAATTAGTGCACGTATGTAATGTTTGACAAAATAGTTGTAATAAGCCCATTGAAATGTATATTTTGCTCGAAAATGATGAAATTCCAAGTTTCATGTAACATCCTGAAAATCGAGGGTCAAGTATAAACTCCACTCCCGAGTTCCAAAACATCACTTATGCAACATTTTCAATGATGGATGAATGTCGGCTGTAGTAGTGCATAAAACATGAAGTGGATTAAGCCAAAACAGCATATCAAACTCCAGAGACAGTTAAATTTTGCAAGCGAAAGACTGTGATAAATATATAAAATGTATAATTTATTATAAGTCACCGAAGTGTGAACATGTTACCAGGTTAACTATATACATGCATATTCCAAAAATAAACAAAAGAAATATACATGAGTATTTTAAAAGTGCAAGATAACAAGTGTAATGACATATAATTAGTAACCCTGTAACCCTGTCGATCAGAACCTGCATATAGGAGAAATTCTCCCCATCTTCATAAAGTTCGGCTCTGCTTCGCAAGCAACGTCATCATCTGAAACTAAAACAGGGACTGGTTGGTGTTGCAAACACTGTCCCGTAACGTGAGAGTGAGTAGCTAACTCAGTAGAACAATAGAGTAAATATTAACATGTTATCAAATAAGTCAAGCGATAATGATAAAGCAAGCATAGCAAACATTCCTAAATATTGTAGTTAATGTAAGGATGAAATGACATGATGTATGCCCTCGCCAATATACTCCCTCATGCGACACCATCTTACATTCGCGGCATGCTTTCTTCCCTCAGTGCTCTACATCTTTTAGGCACATGCAGTGCGATATGAACATGATTAACGAGTTGTTATTAGTTCTTTTTCATATAGCAGAGTTGGGAAGCTAAAGTATCTCTCTTATATCATTTCCCAACAATGATCCAGTATAGGGTCGTTAGTCCTAGCATATCTCATACGAAGTGCGGTTATAGGTCGCTACAAGGGCTGTCAGGGCTGTTACACGTACTCGCTACACTACTCCCCCATCACCTTATTAATACAGTCCTAGTTTGTACTCTTTTTGCTACGGAAGGGTCGTCGTCTCCACGTAGACTCAGAGTACGCTCGAGGTCACTACAAAGGGCTGTCAGGGTTGTTATACGCACTCGTTACACCACTCTCTCATCACCTTATTAATACAGGTCTAGTTTGTACTCTTTTTGCTATAGAAGGATCGTCACCTCCACGTAGACTCAGAGTACGCTCGAGGTCACTACAAAGGGCTGTCAGGGCTATTATACGCACTCGTTACACTACTCCCTCATCACCTTATCAATGTAGGCCGACAATTCGAATACAGTATCTCATACCACCGTATTCGGCTCACGAACTCTGGTTGCTTACTGGTCACTGCGGGGAGGTTCGTGGTCCCGGCGTAGGCCGACAGCTCGACCACGGTATCCCATACCACCATGCCCGCCTCATGAGTCTTAGCGGATCGAGGTACCATAGTTAACGAGATTTTCACTAGTAAGTTTGGTACTTTAGATTCAAGCAGTAACGTCCATACATGGTTAACATATATCAGGCTAATCGGGTTACTTGACGAGTTCGACTAGTACAAGCGCCCGTTGAGTTGATCGACATGAAGTGCATAAGCATCTCGTGTGGCCTAACCACTGTCGACAAGCAACGCACGGTTCGAGTTCATCAAACACGTTCTGCGTAGCGATTACAATTCAGCCACGAACTCAAGTCCGATTATCGATTTCCTGGACTATTCAATAGCCCCAAACACATTTAATTGCAACATGATGTCCTATAAGATAGTTAAAGCAGTAATGGAGCAATGATTCAAATCATACAATCAATTGAGCATGTTATGGAGTACAACATAAACATGAATCCACACTTATGCAGTTCTAAGTAAAAGCAATGAGTATGAAACAAAGTATATGGAGGAAATCATACACATCATTAGAGTGGCTGAGAATCCTATCTCAACACCCATTTAAAGAACAGTTTACAAGTATTTATTCATACAGACATATTTACAAACACTTAGCATACACATTATGTCATACATGGCATGTATTGGTTAGCATACGTATTAGGGCAAGTCCTTTCGTCAAAGGATTGCCGCCTACACAACAATCACATAGTCACGATAGTTATTCATGGCATATACTAATGCAAGGTTTATACTCATTTAGTCATTTTACAAACACTTAGGCTACGCATTATAACATACACGATGTATGTTAACATAACATGTATTAGGCAAATCCATTCACCCAGAAGTTAATACACATGCATCTAGCATACATAGACACCAATTAATCATGGCAAGCATGAATCTAAATTTTATATGTATACGGTATTTTCTACAAATAAGAGGAATACAATATATTCAACATAATTAACGTATAACTGAAAAACGAAACGGACAGCACTTTATGCATGTGAAATAGCATCCACGTTAGGAATCTATCATTATCCGACATTGAAAGCTTTGAAAATGACAACCTAAACGTCTAAAGTCCGCACCTTACGCCGATAAACGCGTAACAGATTCATTTTAGACACTTGATCTTTGTCAACGGTGGATTGACAACCTATAACATGAATTAGGTTAGCTATTTCATAACTTACACTATATAAAACTGTACAACAAATTAGGGTTAAGTTTTCTTACCTAAGAACAACATCGGGATCACCGGAAAAGCGATCAGAGAATGATGGTTAAGCACGTAGAATGATAGAATAGAGTAACAAGAAATCTCTCCCACTTCTCTCACACTTTCTCTCTCTTTACTCTCCTCTCTCCTAAGTTTTTCTCAAATTCGTATGGGGGAAATGAGAGAGGGTTTAAGGTCCTTATATAGGCCCAGGACTCATGGAAATAGCCTTAAGATCATGGTATACTTAGGTTATGTCCAAATACGGACTGTTACGTCTCAACGGAGCACTTCTGAAGGTTTTGTTACTAAATGCGGTCAGACTTAAGCTCTTTAATATTGGATCTAGGTCAAGCTAAGTTTTCAGTCGGATCGAGTTTCCAGATCGACCGTGGCGGACTAGTTTCAGTTCAGCGGTCACCGAAACTCGATCAGGGCCACGAGTGCTATGACATGTATGGGCCACCTATCCTGATCAGAGGGTGAATTTGGATCGAAATCTAACGGTCAGAATGCTTAGAAATAACGCGCAAGCGATGCGACTCAAATTTCTTAAAATTATATTTAATTTCTTAAAAATCTTCATTTTCTCACACTCTTCACTCCGGACTCAAGGAAATCGTTCCAGAGAATCGTTTGGATGTGATTTTCGCGGTGGTAGTCAAATCCAACTAGGTGGTCATAATGGTCTAAGTTTATCGTTATCGAACTTTCGACCAGCAGTCCAAGTCCGATACGAAGTTTAAAAGTGCTCCTGAGAGCAATTGGGTTTAGAGATTGATCCTGAATTTTAGGATAGCGTAGCGTTACTGATTCTATAGGTTTTGGGTCTTACAGATAGTATTTAAAATGGTTGGTGCTTATTTCACAGGTAATCTAGTGTAGCGCTAGTTAATTCACGTTAAATTTCTAAAGAATTTCGTTCTAAATGATTTCTCTAGCTTTGAAATTGAGTTATGAGAAGTTACGAAGTTGTTATGGATGACTCATTGCCTAAGGACGTCTAATTTCAGGTTGACAAAAATCCGGAGTGTTACATTTCAGATGGGCCATAAGCATGGGATCACATCCAAGTGACTAACTGTCAATTTTTAGTTGTTGATTTACATGGACAATGTTTGGACGACGCAAATTATCCTATAAAGTTTATCATAGTGATATTGTTGATAATTTAATTGTTTTAGGATATCTTTAGAGGGTCATCCGCCCAATAAATTAATAGCCTAGTAATTCACATGTTACATACACAACTCGTGAAAGGATTTTAGATGTAATCCAAGCTTCCACCTTAAATTTCAAACCTCCTTTTGGAGGGGATTTGAAACCTACAGTTACTTGGGCCAAATATATCATAGATTTTGAAATCCCCTCAAATCACCCTAAATTTATAGCGTCAAATGACCCCTAAGTATTTCAGTGGCTTATGTCCCCAATAAATTAATGGGTGGGTGTAGAAGTGAAGATAGAGGAAGAACAATTTTAATTGATGGATGGGATGTTTTCTAATATGAAACTTCAGCCACCCATTCTAAGGGCCATAAAATAGATAGACTTCCACAACACTGCTTCATAAAAATATGACTCGACCAAATTGTTTCCGATCCTGCGATGCTATGTCATTATTTCACTTTGGTGGTCCATAATTAAGTCCTGAATAGATTAGGTACAACCCTTCTATAAATAGAGACAATAGATTAATAAATTAGGTACCGCCCTACCATGCCCCTTAAGATGACTGGTCCCACATCTATGACAACCGTATGGTGCACTGTATAATTAATTTCCACTATTTCAAATTAGAAAGTGGATTGTGTCCTTCCCTCGCTTGTCTCTAGTTAGGAATGAACAGATATATGTGGGCCCACCATAATGTTTATGTTTAACCATAATGTTCGTTCCTTTTCTCATGTCATTTTAAATTATGAACCTAAAAATGAGCCAGATCCAATGTTGAAGTGGACCACACTATAGATGGCTTGCATTTAATGTAACCCGAGCTTATTATTTGGTGTAGTCCACTTGAGCATTGGATCTACCTCATTTTTGGGTTTATAGCTTAAATTGATGTGAGAAAAGAAATGGATGGCATGGACAAATAGATACATCATGATGGCCACCTAGTTTCTAGCTAGAGATGGGTGGGGTAGGACGAACCCTTTTCTCATATCGTTTTAAGGTATGAACTAAAAAATAAGGCAAATCCGATGCCCAAGTAGACCACACAAAATTAAAAGCTTATGTGCACAAAAACTTAAATGCAAGAATCATCTATGGTGCGGTTTGCTTAACTGTTGAATCTACCTCATTTTTTAGCTCATATATTAAAATGATCTAAAAAGAAAGATGGATAGTCAAATACATCACGGTGCCCCCCAAGCCACATCCTTCAAATTAGAAGGAAGTTCAATGTTGGCCGAAAATTGGGTGTCATGGAATGCATACAGACTTCCTATGGCTCCATTTATAATTAACATGGGTCAGGTATGCCATGTCTCTTTCAAGATGGTACAACTCTTATGGTGGGGCCCACTTTGATGTATATATTCTATATCTAAGTTGTCCATATATTTTGCAAAATCATTTTATACCACAAGCTTAAAAATTAAGCAAATTCAAATATTAGGTAAACATTGCTATCAAAGACTGGTGATTGAAAGCTCTATCATTAAAAACTTCCCGAGGCCTGCAGTGATATTTTCATAATGTTTATTTGGCATCTCCTATTGAAAAAAGTCATATAAGCTTATATGTACAACAAAAAATTAAAAAATAAAATAAAATATCATCTTGATCCAAAACTTTTGTACTCATAATAAATTTTGAATGGCTAATTACCACTTCCTATGATATAGTCAAGTGATACTTGGATGTGCTTCATTCATCGATTCTTGCACGAAAATAACATATTAGAACACATTAACAATGTTGATATAAAATACATACATTAAGTTCCTTATTTAATTTGTTCCCATGTGATAATTATGGTCAACCATTGAATTAAATATTACCATTGCAGGTTAGGAGGGAGGGAGGAAGGTGCTGAAAATAATAATATCTTTTCATATTCAATTAAAATTACATCAGGGTAACATTTTAAAATTTTGACCGTTTGAATTGTGGGTCTTATTATGGATTGGACAACCAAAAGTTACACAGATGGTCCTACTCATCTGATGAGTGATTTATAAATGGTCAACCGGCCAACGGATGGTCATAACCATTTAGATTAGTGGGTGTGATGGTGCAATGTCATATTTGCATTTGGGAAGAAAATTTCAGTGGTCTAGATTGATGACACGTGTACCATGTGCGCAATAGATGTTTGTTTAAGTGGGGTCCACTACGCTGCCATAATATATGATGTTTGCGTAAGCAAAAGGCTTTCTACTTTCTAGAAAGCCTGAATGCAGCTTGGTTAATTGATTCTCTCGTTTTCTGATGTCGAAAACGTGGATGCATCGGAAAGCGAACAGTATTCTGATGTACCGTTGTGTGCAAATGGGCCCCACTTTCTGTCATCTGGACCGTTGGTTTTTTATTCCTACAGGTGGATGGTTGATTCCTCGGATTATTCCAGAATGTAGGATAGTTGCTATTTGATTAGACTAAAAGGACCGTTAAGATAAAGTAAACGAACGGTGCGGCGGAATATAGGACGAGGATTAGCTACTGAAAGGTTGAGTAGTGAGACTACCTACTGAAGTGACGTCTCCAAGTTCTGTAGGCCTCACCATAATGTATGTGTTGTATCGACACCGTCCATCCATCTGGAGAGATGATTCTAAGGCATGATCCAACGAATGGGACGGATCCAAAGCTAAAGTGGACCCACCATAGAAAACAATGGGGTGAGTGACGCCCACCGTTGAAGCTTTCCTAAAGATCCACCGTGATGTTTATTTGAGAACTAATCTGTTCATGAATTTTAAAAATAAATAAATAAATGAAGACATGAGAAAAAACAAATATCAGCTTGAATCGAATCTTCCCATCCGGAACCTTTTCGGTTTATACCCTGAATATCCGGAAAACTACCTAGGTCGGTGGATCGTGATTGTGGGCCACCTTGACTTACTTGTTTTATATCCATGCTGTCCATTCATTGTGTCAGCTCATTTTAGGGCATGAGCCCAAAAATAAAGCAGATATAAATATCAAGTGGACCACACCACAAGAAACAGTGGTGATTGAATGTCCACCGTTAAAAACATATTGGAGGCCACAAGTTTTGAATCCAGCTGATATTTATGTTTTACCTTTGTCCATCTCCGTGTGACCTTACCAACGCGTTGAATGGTAAATAAACATTAAGTTTTTAACGGTGGGCGTTCAATCACTACCGTTTCCTAGGGTGTGGCCCACCTGAGATTTGGATACTGCTTAACTTTTGAGCTTACACCCTAAAATGAGCTGACAAAACGGATGGACAGCGTGGATATAAAACATATACGTTATGGTGGGTCCCATGCGATCAACAGTAAGGATCTATAACTGTGGTCCCACTTGTATGAAATGGACGTCCGTTTTGGAGTCTAAAGAAAAGTAAACTATCCATTGGGGCGGCGGCTCTTTTGCGAACGGTCACAATCACTTGTTTCGGGCCTATTCACATCACATGGGCTCAGCTTTGGATTTATATAGCCTGATAGTTACTTTGATCCAACGATCCCAACCATCCATCAGCGATGTGCAAGTGGATGGTCCTCCGATGGTTGGGATCTCCGGATTGGTTTTCAGATGGCCTAACAACCAACGGTCCACCTTCTATATATAAAATAAGCCAACGAATGATGGTAGAGAACGTTTAGATCGGAGAACTTTCTGGGGCCTCTACTATCCTTAGTGGGGCCCATCTGATTAACAGTACAGATCATCAAAAGGTGAGTCCCACATCAACGAACCACACGCTTCTAACTCCACATTTTGCGGATGGGCGAAGTACTGAACTCTCTGTCTCGTATATGCGGTTGGATGGTAGCGGTGATTAAACTACCACCGTTAAAAACTTCCTAGGGCCCACCTTAATGTTTATTTTCCATCCAACCGGTTGATAAGGTCACAAAGACCTGGATGAAGAAAAACACAAATATCAGCTTGATCCAAAACTTGTGGCCTGAAATAAGTTTTTAATGGTCAATCACCACAGTTTCCTTTGATGTAGTACATCTAAGATATATATATCCTTAATTTTTGTAATCATGATCTAAAATGATCTGATAAAGTCGATGGACGGCGTGGATATACACATATACTTTAGGGTGGTCCCACGGTCACCGCCTAACCGGACTCGGTCCTACGCTGACCTGAGTCACCTGACCGAATCCGCTCCCCTCTCTCCTCTTTCCTACTCGATCCAGTGCCTCTCGATGCATGAGAGATGCACTGCTTACATGTAATTTCTTCACACGTGGAACAAGTGGGAAAGATCAAAACCATTTATTAGATATCTCAGTGAGTGGGTCATAGTACAAAACCACACTGTTTTGGACACTTAACCCATTAATCAGTGGCATATGAATGAAAATTTAAAGAAGAAACTTAGCTACGGCCCAAGTTCTCTGATAAGAAACGTCATTTATTATATGGCTAAGATATTATAATTAAAACATTTTCTAAGAATTAGCCAATCAACTGAGTAAATTTCTGGATCCCTGGACCCGATTATCATAAACACGTGCCACATGTACGGTATACGATCTAGAGACACACTAAAATGGCGTACCTCAGGAGACAGTGGGTCAACTAGACAAGTAAATGATACGGTGACTGATAGGTAAAAGTAGTCTGACCACTCATGGGGTAGCTCGGACTTGCAAACGCGTTTTTTTTTTTTTTTTTTAACAAGATTGGAAGAAAGGACCATGTTGAACATGACCGAAGGGTTACTAAACAATCCTATCTCAGATCGATGTAAAGGATAACAAGCCACGGCCTCCTGAACTGGGGTCACGACACCGTGTATCTCCGACCTCATACCGAGCCTATATGATCCCCGAGGAACGCTGTGATTTATCCCATCTACTTGATTGATCGAGGGCTCGACTTAGCTAGGCCTTGACATATGACTAGAAGACCAAACAGCTCCACGAGATCGGGAGGATGATCATCGCAAACGACGAACCTCACTGAGGAGGTGAGCCTGCCCCATGCCCAAGTACGGTCTGACTAAGGAATTGGTCAGTCGACCACCAACGGCCAGTGTGGAAGGCCACTTGAGTCGACCATGGTCAGCTCAACTGATTGGGAGCTCGGCCCAGCTCGCCCCCAACTATCCATAACATGATTTTAGGGCTGACCAGTTCAACACTTAACACCCCCACAAATTCTATGTAAACGTGCAAAGATTATGCCTGTGATTGAGAACCATTTCAAATCCTAATAATAACCCCTCTACACTATAAATGGGGGACCCTCTACACTAAAAAGTATACAGAATCTCTCATGTAAAACCTCTCAATACTATTAAACTCAGAGGTTTAATAGTATTGGGAGCTGACTCTAGCATTAAAGGATCCCTGCTATAGCTAGAGTTTCATTCGTCTTTTTCTTGTATAGATACTCAAAGGTTAAAAATAGATGGTGTTGCAGTGTTTTTATGGGACGGTTTCCCTTGGCGACGGACCCTCCTTCACCTGCACAGAAACAATGTCAAGGGAACCCTGGCTAGGGCCGGGGAACCTCCGATGCTTAAGTCAGTAATCTCGTATATGGCTCAGAGCTTCTCTCAGTTAGTATTTTCGTACCTTTTACTGTTCCAAGCTTCGAGATTTATACAATCTGTCAATCCTTATCTTCGGAGGATTCTTCTCCTGCGATCGCTCAGGATCCCGAGAATCTCGGGATCCGCTATCAATATCCCTGGGTTTTCGTAGATCAGCATCTGTCCTCGTTCCGCCATGTAACACCCTGAAAATCGGGGGTCGTGTATAAACTCAACTCCCGAGTTCCAGACCGTCACTTATGCAACAAAATGGTTATGATTCAATGTTGTCTGATTTAAAGCAATCACATGAGTAAAAGTATACCAAAACTGCAATTCATACTTTAGATCCAGTGATAAAAGCAAGCGGAAGACTAAACAGTATATATATCACTGTATGGAAAAATAAAATAATCTCAGCTGTCTCCAAAGTATGACTACATCTCTGAGTCTCATATACATGTAAATAGACAAAAGAATAAGTTCAAAATAGTCCCACTGAAGTCCCCCTCGATCCAGGTCACCTACGGGAAGCCGTCGTGATACTGCATATACGAGAACTCATCCTGGTCCTCGTCAATCTCCGGCTCCACCTCCTGGATCTCGTCCTCACCTGCAACTACGATAGGGTCTGGTGGGTGTTGCAAACACCATCCCGTAACGTGGGAATGAGTGATCAACTCAGTGGAATCATAGAGCAAAGATTAGCATGTTCACAATTCAATCACGCGATAATAGTAAAGCAGTAAATCAGACAGTCCTAATACTGTTGTTAATGCAAGATGATATGACGTGATGTATGCCCTCACCGACGATCACCCTCATGCGGCAACATCTTACGACCGCGGCATGCCACACTCCCTAGAGTGCTCCACATCTTCCAGGCACATGCAATGATATGGTGATATGATTACCAAGTTGTTATTAGTCCATTCAAACAGCAGGATTGGGAAACTAAGGTACTTCCCTTGTATCAATCCCAACACAGATCCTGTCTAGGGTCGTCACTCCTAGTAATCTCATACGATGTATATTTCGTAGGTCACTGCAAGGGCTGCCAGGGCTGTTGCTCGCACTCGTTGCACCGCTCCCCCATCACCTTATCAATACAGGCCTACTGTACTCTACTGCACGGAAGGGTCGTCGCCTCCCGTGGACTCAGAATACGCTCGCGGTCACTACAAAGGGCTCGTCGCCTGATCAGTGTAGGCCGACAGCTAGAATATAGTATCCCATACCACCATAATCTGCTCACGAGTCAAGGTGCTCACTGGTCACTACGGGGAGGTTTGTGGCCCCAGCATAGGCCGACAGCTCGACCACGGTGTCCCATACCACCATGTCCGGCTCATGAGTCTTCGTGGATCAAGGTACCATGGTTAATAGGGTTTACAATGGTAAGTTCAGTACCCTAGGTTCAAGCAGTTATGATACATACAAGGTGAACATACATCGGCCAGTCGGGTTACTTGACGGGCTCGACTAGCGCAATCGCATCTCAAGTTAAACGACATGAAGTGCGTAAAACACTTCGCGTGGCCTAACCACTGCCGCCAACTCTCAACACGAATCACGTTCATCGACGCGTCGTTCGTGGCTATGACCAGTCAGCCACGAATTCGCTCGGTTACCGACTGCCTGGACTAGGTCAAGTCCCACACATCTATTGAATTACATTAACGCTATATACCAGGGTATTGGAATTGAAACACATCATGTAAGCATGTTAGCACATGTTATAACATTCAACTTAGGCAAATCTTCAAGGCATGCTTTCCATGCATATTCAACTTAGGCAATTCTTTAAGGCATCATTTCTATGCATGTGATGCAATCATGCATAAGGTCAACATATAGGAAATCATTTAGGTCAGCATATTAATCATGAAATCAATCTCAATCTACTACATAACATCATTCAATGCAATACGTACTAATACAAGCATTTATACAAACACATACACTACACACTTAAGTCCACATATAGTATGTCGACCCAAAGTGCGCAACTTGGCGAATCTCTTCGCCAAACTGATTATGCAAGCATTCCTAACTCTCTAATGCGGCGACAAATCATGTCAATCACGTCAGCAAATTATACATGGAGACCGTACTTCCTACAAATGACTAAAATGCCCTAAATCTCATATTCTTCGTTAATTTGCGAAACAGGAAACGGAGAGCATGTTGTACATGTCAAACGGCGATGCCGTCGATAATCTACTATTAAACGACATTGAAAGCGTTGTAAACCGACAATCAAAGCGTCTAAAATCCTCACCTAGTCTCTTACGGTCGCGGGATTTTGAACGGAGCGTGTACGCTTCGTCAACGGCTGTAGGAGAACCTGATTTATGGATTTAGTTAGCTAACATGTTGTGCATCTAAGCAAACCCTAAATCAGCAAGTTTTTGGGATTATTTCATACCTGAAAAAGTGTAGAAATCACCAGCCAGGTGATTGGAAGGAAGTGCTGATGCAGCAACCGTTGGTGGCTCGGAAGCGGGAAAAATCTCCTCTTCCCTTTCTCTCAAACTCTCTCTCTCTTTTCTAGGGTTTAGTGAAATTCGGATGTGAAGGAGAAATGAGGGTTTCAACCCCTTTTATAAGCTTGAAAACGCCGAAAATAGGCTCCGGGACGAAGTTTACTTATTGCCTATCCATTTCGGGGCTGTTTCGGTCCAAAAACTGATTTCTGGTGGTCCCCTGGTCGATTGCGATCAGACTTAAGCTCATGGGTACCCGATGTACCTCGTATTAAGTTTTCAGTCTGGCAGGGTTCGCAGATCGCACGTGGCGGACCAGTTTCAGTTCAGCGGTCACCGCACATAGATCAGGGCTGAAAGTCCCATGATAATAAATAGATATTTTTCCTGATCCGAGGGTGTAATCTGGATGAATTCTGACGGTCAGAACGCTTAATACTGACGTGTCAAGTCGTGTGCCAGATTTGAATTTGAAATTCCCTATTCGTCCCTATTCGCGGTCGCTTCAGTCCGGGTTCAACGAAATACTCTGTGATTATCGGTTTGACTTGATTTTCGAGATGATTGTCAAGTCCAGCTGGGCGGTTTTAACGGTCTAAGATAGGAGGTATCGGACCTTCGACGAGCGGTCTAAATCCAATACAAAAGTTCAATATGGTCCAGAGGACAAACCTGCTTAGAGTTTGATCCAAGGTTATAGAGTATTGTAGAGTTGTCTGTTCTACTCGATTTGGGTCTTGTAGAACGTATTTAAAGTGATCAGGGACTATTTCCCAGCTACTCTAGCGTTGCGCTAGCCAACTTACGTTTAATTTCCATGGAAATTATTTATACGCGATTTCGGGTCAAATCGGTACTTGATTCCAAGTACGGATTTTTCACGGGCGTTACAATCTACCCCCCTTAACAAATAATTTCATCCTCGAAATTTGTACCTGTTCGTACTCCTCGAGAAGTTGTGGGTAGTTTTTTTTGATCTCGGCTTCTGTCTCCCAAGTAGCCTCCTCCTCAGAGTGATGCGTCCATAGTACCTTCACAAGGGGAATCACCTTGCTACGCAGTACCTGCTCCTTCCGGTCTAAGATGCGTGTCGGTCGCAGGATATAAGTAACATCCTCTCCTAACTGCACCTGCTCCCATCTGATGATATGGGAAGGATCAGCAACGTACTTCTTCAGCATAGAAACATGAAATACGTTGTGGACGCTCGCGAGGGGCGTGGGTAAAGCCAATCGGTAAGCCACTGCTCCCACACGATCGAGGATCTGAAATGGACCAATGAATCGCGGTGCCAGCTTCCCCTTCTTCCCGAACCGAAGGACTCCCTTCATAGGGGAAACTAGCAAAAACACATGATCCCTGACTGTGAACTCTAGTGGTCTCCGTCTCGTATCGGCGTAGCTCTTCTGTCTACTCTGCGCTGTAAGAAGCCGACGTCGAATAATATCGATCTTCTCTGACGTCGCCTGCACCAACTCTGGGCCGATCAAGCTACGCTCACCGACCTCTAACCAGCAATGCGGTGCGCGACAAGGTCGCCCATACAGCGCCTCATAAGGTGCCATGCCGATACTCGCCTGGAAGCTATTATTGTACGCAAACTCCGCATATGCAAGACAGTCGTCCCAACTGTCCTTGAAGTCCAATGCGCAAGCTCGCAACATGTCCTCCAGGATCTGGTTCACTCGCTCCGTCCGGACAGGCCGTAGTACCGACCGACCTATGTCCATTTTATCGAATGCTGTAGTGAATAGGACGTCCGCTGATGACCCTGTATCCACCAGTATCCGGAACACCTTTCTGTTCGCGATGGTGAGGGTGACTACTAGCGCATCATCGTGAGGATGATGAATGCCTCGAGCATCTTCTTCAGTGAACGAGATGCAATACTTCTCTCGTTTTTTCTCTTTGGGAGGCCGGGATAGCAGGAGAACCTCGGACTCGGGGCGGTCGAGGCTTCTGGCGTGGTTTTTTCGGGCATTATTCGAGTCCCCGCCGCCTCGATGACCCCCGACAATCGTTCGAATTTCTTCCTGGGGCCGCTCTACACTCGGTCCCGCGACGGCGTCGGTCCCAGCCGTATGTTCTCTTAACCGGCCTTCTTTAATCAGCCGCTCAATCTCGTCCTTCAGATGATAGCAGTCACTCGTGTTGTGACCGTGATCGCGATGGTAGTGGCAATACTTGTCCTTGTTCCGACGACCAGGATTCCCTCACATTTTTCGAGGCCAGTTGACGAAGCCCTCGGTTTTGATCTCCATCAGTACTTGTTCAGGAGATTTGTTCAGCGGGGTATATGCAGAGAATTTCCTGTCGGGTCGCTTCCCTGACCTGCTGTCGTCTCGGCCCCGGTCGTTTTTTCGCTTCTTCCCTCCGGCCGAGTCGGCTTCCTTTTTGGCCGACTCTTTTGCCGATGGCTTCGTATTCTGGTTTTTCTCTCTTAGGAGTCGCGTCTTCTCCGCATCGGCGTATTTGTCTGATCGAACCATAAACTCGCCCAAAGTATCAGGCGGGTTTTTATCCAGTGATGCCAAAAAAGGCTTGTCTCTGACTCCCTGCATGAGAGCGTTGAGTGCTGTTTCCTCAGAATGTTTTCGAACCTGGAGAGACTCGAAATTGAAGCGTTTAATGTAGTCTTTGAGTAATTCTCCTTCCCTCTGAACTATGTTGTTCAGATGCGCGGGAGGCTTCAGTTTCTTCTTTCCGCCAATGAAATTGCTAAGGAAGGCGTCGCTGAGTTCGGCGAACGACTTTATTGACCCGGGTTTCAGTTGCTTAAACCAAAGTCGGGCAACGTCCGTCAAGGTCAGAGAAAACGCTCGGCACATAACAGCATCCGAAGCGTCGTGCAATTCCATGTAAGTCCTGAAGCATTCAAGATGCTCTGTAGGATCGGTCTTCCCAGAAAATGGAATAATCTGGGGTAAGCGGAACCTTTCCGGCAACCGGGCCCGCATTACCTCGTCCACGAACGGAGAGGCTTTTTCTTCGTGTTTGGTCGGATCTGAGTTCCGACCGTGCTTTATATCTGCCATTTCCTTCGCCATCTTCTCTCGGACTTCGTTTTTGAAGTCTTGCATGTCAGCCTTCCAGGGTTCGGCGCTCTCTGCCGTTTCTTCAGCGTCTGCAGGTAGCCGACTGCGCCTCCTCTGATCTATTCTATGCCTCAGGTTAGAGGGAGGCAGAACGGCTGTTGCCGAACGAGCAGGTGCCGGGTGACTTGGTTCTCGGGGCTGACTCGGTCGTCTAAGAGACAGTGGCGCGGGCGGCTGCGCTACAGATGCTGGTGGATGAGCTGGCGTCGATTCTTGTCGCTGCATCTGCTGGTTGCACAGTTGTTCCAGCATGTGTTTCATGGTGGCCATCTCGGAACGCATTTCCTGAACCTCACGATCCAGGTATGCGTTCCCTTGGTTGGGCTGGCTTGTAGTCGCAGGCGGCGCTGCCGGGGGAGCTCCCTGAGCGACGCTAGCTGCGGCCTCCCTTACTTCATTTGGGTCCGTCCTTCTTGTTCTTGCCATTTGAATGGTTGGAGAAAGCGGCTTTTTGTCCGAATCCCACAGATGGCGCCAAACTGTTGCAGTGTTTTTATGGGACGATTTCCCTTGGCGACGGACCCTCCTTCACCTGCACAGAAACAATGTCAAGGGAACCCTGGCTAGGGCCGGGGAACCTCCGATGCTTAAGTCAGTAATCTCGTCTATGGCTCAGAGCTTCTCTCAGTTAGTACTTTCGTACCTTTTACTGTTCCAAGCTTCGAGATTTATACAATCTGTCAATCCTTATTTTTGGAGGATTCTTCTCCTGCGATCGCTCAGGATCCCGAGAATCTCAGGATCCGCTATCAATATCCCTGGGTTTTCGTAGATCAGTATCTGTCCTCGTTCCGCCACTACCTGTCTCGGTTGGATCTCGACCGACTCCGGGGGAGTCTCGGCCAGGTCATGACCGACACCGGGGGAGTCTCGGCCGATGCAGGAGGACGGGTTCTGAGCCGTGCCCGACAGAATTAACTCCCTGAAGGGATCTTTACTCTATCGGTTGAATGACTTTCACACGCCCGGCCTTCAGTGGGGTGATGCAGGCGAGGTTATCACTCTGACAGAGCGACTTTACTCGTCTTTGCTTACACCTGACGGCCCGCCATCTGCCCTGTCAGTGTTGTCTCGGTTTCTTCAGGCAGTGTCGGCAAAGCCGACCTACTCTTCTACGAATCTCGGGACTTTACCCGAGCCCGACACATTTTTCCCCAACAGATGGACCATATTTTTACATAAAAAATACATGAGCCCTAGCAAGATTTCAAATGTGGAAATCATTATTCTTACTTTTCTTACCTAAAATATACTTTTATTTTAGGTAAAACCTTGGAAAAAAGGATGGACGGCGTAAACAATTCACATACATTCACTGTAGGCCCAACAAGGTTTACTTACTACGATAAAAGAGTACTGTATGCAATCCGATTTCCTCAATGGACCAGATTAGTCGGATTCCGTGGACCATCGTCCATCTTCCAAAAATCGAATAAACCAATAACTTGGGCTGTCAACGGGCCAGGCCGGGCCTATCAAATTTTCAACTTTTCAGCCAAAGCCCGGCCCATTGACACCCTGTAACGGTCGGTGTACCTCATGTGCCAGATAGCGAATGTTTCCGACCATTGATTGGTGGATGTGGAATTGATCCGGACCATCAGATTAACAGCCCACCTATTTGATTATCCATCAACTTCATATGGATTGGTTGTTCAAAAAACTATGGATCCATTACCCATGTTGAACGTGCCGCCAATGGTAATTGAGCGATGGTCCTGGGAGAAATGTACGGATGGATCGAACGGTTAAAAGCATCCGGTTACTGCAGATACGTCATCCCATGGCGTAGTGGCCCATGCACATCAGCTCAGGTCACTGATCTGATGTGCCTCACTCGTGGAAACAAAGTGGCACATGGCTGGTGGTTCACAACCGAATTAGTGGGCCCCACTCTCAGTGATTTTGATTTTTTCATCAGGTGGGGCCCACCATGGAAGTGACAATCTCAAGATCCAATTTAGACTAGGGCAGGTAAGACGGGGTGGGGCCCACACCTGTGGTTCGAAATTTGGCTGTGGGATTTTATTTTATTTTCTTGTAATATCATTATCATGGACTCGGCCTGGTCTGGCAAAATCCAAGCCGTTGGACTAATCAGCTTGACCCAGCCCAATGACCACTTGGCTAGAGCTTTGATGGGTTGACCGGGCCCTGATTCCCTGACCCTTGTGGGTCATGCGTGTACACATCCGAGTCGTGCAAAAGATGGATCATACAACGAAGAATTCCTTCAATGAAAATCAAGAGGATCTGCACATTAGGTGGGCCACACCTGAACATTGAGTCGGACCATTGGCTGTCCATTTATTGAACGGTGTAACCCACCTGACGAGTGTAACAACTTAGATTTTCTCCCAAGT